>CM068713.1:13909212-14501712 GCA_035079005.1 Fraxinus americana | reverse complement strand
TAAAATGAAAACAGAGCAGGTTTAAAATGTTGCCTTGTCTCTTTCCATTTTCAGCTCCTTCGCACATGTTCACTTTCCATCTCTCGTATTAATTTTATTTTATTTGACTAGTTTAACTAGAGTATTACAATGAGATATTTAATTTCTTATTTTTCACACCTTAGTTTATGGTATTTTTTATGTACGACATACAATTAAACACAATTAAAGAAGAAAATAATGTAATAAGAGTTTTAATTATTATGTAAAACATTGATTTCGTCCCTCAATTTTTATGTAGCACAACATGATTTTTCGTGGCTTATATTGACTACAAAGTCTAAAGCTTAGATAAGTACATTCATGTAATTCGACAAATTTAAAAAGTTGTACAAAAATTAAGTAGTAGAAAAATGACAATTTCGCTGTGTATAATGAAAAAATTTACTAAGGAAATTAATAATGAAGATAATATATGACATATTAAAAGTATGGAAACCGATAAGGAACAATTGTAAGAGATTTAATATTATATTTTTGTTTTATTTGAAAAAGTAATGATGTAGTTAAATTTTGTCCCATTGACACTAAATCATGTCTTCGCCCATGGATAAATCAGGAGAATGTAATCATATAGTCCTTCCGAAGGACCCTATTGGTGATATAATTCAACCACTGAATGCAACTCTATGACAGTTTACGAGTTTCTATGGTAGTTCAAGGATTCAGGAGACGCATTCATCTCGGGAATTATTACGCTGACCTCATGACTTGCATGATCGGCCTTTGGTGTGCGGCGTAGATTTCTCCCTGTTACAGTCCTAAAATAAACAGCATATCTTCTTTCCTTTTGTCTCCTCTGTATATTTCTTCACACTACGGCAGCTATTTTCCTTTGCTCTCAATTGTTCTTTTATTATAAACTTCTTCCAATTGCATGCATGGTAGGTTTTCTAAGGGATAAATTCACATCGAATAAAAATGAAAATATAAATCCATATATAGCGTTTAGGTTACTTATTTTAATAAGGTTAACATTTTAAGATGAAACTCTAAATTTTAATATAGTATCAGAGTCCATTAAATTTCAACAATCAATTCGACCCAATTAAGACTAAAAAAATAGAATTAAGCTCCTTTGCCAGATGAAATTTGCCCACCTGGTTGACCTACTCTCACATTCGAGTGGGACCCGTGCCGACCCCACATGAATAAAAAATGCAAAAACATACCCCCCACCCACCCCTATTGTGTGTGTATGTCAACTAGGGTGTCAAAAAAATTCTGGCACCCTAGCTTGATTGAAAAAAATAAGCACGCGAATTTTAAAATTGATTTGCTCAAACGATCCACAATCTTCTAGGGGGAATGTTAAAGAATAAATTTTACATCAAATAAAGATGAAAATATATATCAATATACAAGAGTTTGAGCTATTTCTCTTAATAAAGTTGATCTTATTAGATAAAACCCTAAGTCTTAATAAGGGTTCCGTCAATACTTAATTTATTTCATTTCTTTGCAGCTTATTCCATCATTGCCTACTCTTTAATTGCAATTTCTGTTTGGTTTTTTCGTGTTCCAAATTTCCTTTTGAAATAATGAAGTTCGACCCAACTAATACTTAGAAAGGGTAAATAGGTATTTATGTGAAATTTAAATTTACCAATTAATAAATGCAACAACTCACATTTATTAATTAATTCAGATGAATTCACATGCCCAACTATCCTATATTGAATTACTGCAGTTAATAAATTATTGAAAAATAAATAATACTTGAAAATTGTTGACGAAGGCAACTCGTAATTGGATAAAAACTTCGAGCCCAAACCAGTAAAAATCCATTATAAATGAATCAACTTATAGTACTGTTAGACTCGACTAACTCTAATACTTTCTGATCTCCTAACTGTAATCATCAAACCCCTCCTGAATTGCGTGCTCTTGCACCAACTCCCGATCTTCTAAATTCGTCTATCTCATGTGGATCAATGAGAACTCCTTGTTCTCTAACAACCAAAACTCCGATCACCTTTCTTGATCTTCAGAACTCTGGCAGATGTTATGGAAGTATGTGTTTTTATGTTTGGTTTATGTGAATTTGATTTTTTTCAATGCTAAGAAAAAATCAAAATGAAGGTTGAATTAATAGAATGATATGTAGGAAGTAATCTCTTGTTTCTCTCAATGTTCAACCCCCCTTTTTCGAATGGAGGCATGGATATATATAGTGTAGAGAATTTGTGTAGTATGGGCCGGATAAAACCTTGAAAAATGCTAATTAGGTTTTCTCGGGATACACCGTCGCTCGAGCGACAAGCGAGCGACGATGTATCCCTCGAGTGAGGTCTAGGCGACGCAATTTCTATTTTTACCGTTCGAGCATCAGCTAGGCAATAGGCGAGTGAAATTGCGACCACAAGATTATAGTGTGTGCAGTGCAGAGATACATAAAGAAACGTATACTAATTACTCCACATAAACCTAAACAAAATAATGGAAAATATGTTACAACACATCAATTATACTCGTACTTGGTCACAACATACATGTTCAAGTAAATCATATATCATGTTGTAGTAAAGAATTTTCACCCTTTTTTTTTTAAATTTTACAATATATTTTTAAAGTTTTTTATTTAAAAAAATCAAATTACCTAAAAAGTAAAATCAAACAAACAAAAAAATAAGATGTATGCAATAATGAATGAATCAATTAAAAAGTATAAGCATGCATCAAAAGTACCTAATCAATTAGGCATACAAAAGCTCCTACCTTTAAAAGCCTCGTGATCAATTTCAAAATTTTCCAAATCACTCTTTTTACCGAAACCCGTCTAGCAGAAGACTTATTTCCTGTCAACTATATCATTAGTTTGGTCAAATGACTCACTTGATTAGTGAGGAAATCAATTCGACTATCAAAATTCTGATTTTTAACTCTAGTGAGATTTTGATTTATATTTCTATTCAGAAATTTATGATACTTATGACATGTGTGTCCCAGTACACCACAATCGAGACAAGTGGGAATAAACCCAGGTTCAAAATTATGTGATAGTTGATATTGATTTATGGGTCGATTGTTCCTACGTTGTCTAGTAGGCCTCGGTCCTAATACACTCTTGCCCTTGGGTTTAGGATCAGAAACATTCCTAAGTTTGTTTGTGGTTGGAACAAACTTGGTCTTGGATGCACTAGTAGTATCCCAGACCCTACCTATTTCTAGTTGGCTTGTTCATTTCTAACAAATTATCAAGTTTCTGAGATTCACTCAAGTAGGAATGAAGTTGAGTTTTGGATTTTTCTATGTCACTTATTAAGTTTTTAACCTTAGCTTCTAGGTTCTCACTGACAAATCTCAACTCACTCAGATTTTTAGTAGAATTCTGAAAATCAGCTATGAGTTTCTCTCTCTCTAAAGTTCATCAACCTTCTTTAATACGACTTTATTGACCATCTTTATCTTTAAACTCTCATCAAATAACTTTTGATAAGCCTCACGAATCTCATCCTCATCTTCAGAATCTTCCTCAGTTTGCTCACCACTATCTACTCCCTCAACCTTCTCACTATCCTTATCAGTTTCACTTTTAATCCTAGCAATGAAGGCTATAAACTTCCCACCCTCCTCATGTGTAGACATCTTTTATTATCCAAGTTAGACTCGTCATCAGGGAGAGTTGCATTTATAGCTTTACCCTAATTTCTCTTACCATTACGGTAGTCACTTCTATAGTGGCTGAAAGCTTGACATTTATGCATCTCACAGATTTACATCTCTTTCTAGACTCACTAGAATTACATCTACGTCTCTCTTTAGACTTCTTCTTATTTCTAAACATTTTTTTGAAAATTCCTAACAAAGTAGGTTATTTCATCATCATCATAATCATTAAGTTATTCCAAATCAGATGAATCATAATTTTCTTCCCTAAAAGTGTTCTAGGCTATATGCTTGTTCTTCTTAGGTTGAGATACGGTGGGTTCATAAGTTTGGAGAGATCCAACCAATTCTTTAATCTTAACAGGATCTAGATCCTTGCTTTCATCGATAGCCGTAACTTTAGGTCTAAATCTTTCAGGTAAAGATCTTAGGATTTTTCTAACAATCTTAGACTCAGAAATTCTCTCACCTAGATTAAAACTATAGTTCACTATGTCATTCACCTTCTATAGAATTCATTGAACGATTCATCGTCCTTCATTCTAATTTCTTCAAACCTGGTGGTTAACATCTGCAATTTGAAGTTCTTAACAATTTTGGTTCACTAGTGTGTGGTCTCTAAAATATCTCAACTTCTTTTGCGATTTCACACATTGGCACTTTCCTAAACTTTTCAACAGACACAACCATAAACCGGGCATGAAGCCCTTTACTATTCTAGTTGCACTCAGCTAGTTCATCCTTGGTCCAAAGAGAATTGTTTGTGGGGGTAACTATACCTGAAATAGCAGAGGAAGTGGCAGTCCAACCATTTTGTACACTAACCCAAATCCGTTCATCTAGAAACTTAATGAATGCTCACATCCTAACCTTCTAATATGCATAATTGCTTCCGTAAAAAATGGAGGCATGAAAAAACATTGACCCATCTAGAGTAAATATGGGTCAAGAATCTAAACGAGGCTCTGCTACCTTTTGAAATAATGAAGTTCGACCAAACTAACACTTAGAGGGGGTGAATATGTGTTTATGCGGAATTTAAATTTACCAATTAATAAATGCAACAAGTCACGTTTATTAATTAATCCAGATGAATTCAAATACACAACTATCCTATGTTGAATTACCACAGTTAATAACTTATTGAAAAATAAATAACACTTGAGAATTGTTGACGGAGAAAACCCATAACTGGGTAAAAACTCAGAGTAAACGAATTAACTTATAGTACTGCCAGACTTGACTAACGTTAGTACTTTTTGACCTCCTAACTGTAATCACCAAAGTCCTCTCGGATTGCGTGCTCTTGCACCAACTCCAAGTCTTCTAAATTCGTCTATTCCTGTGGATCAATGAGAATTTCTGGTTCTCCAACAATCGAAACTTCGGTCACCTTCCTTGATCTTCAGAACTCTGACGATGTTATGGAAGTATGTGTTTTGGTATTTGGTTTATGTAAAGTTGATGTTTTTCAATGATATGAAGAAATCAAAATGAAGGTTGAACTAATAGAATGATATGAAGGAAGTAATCTCTTGTTTCTCTCAATGTTCAACCGTCTTTTTCAAATGGAGGCGTGGATATACATAGTGTAGAGGTTTTGTATAGTATGAGCCGGATAAAACCTTGAAAAATGATAATTAGATTTTCTCGGTATACATTGTCGCCTGAGCGACAGGCGAGAGACGATGTGTCGCTCGAGCGACATTCAGGCGACGAGCGGGCGACGCAACTTCTATTTTTACAGCTCAAGCATTGCTGGGCGATAGGCTAGCGAAATTGCGGCGACTCTTTTTCTCGTTCCATACTCGAACCCTAGGACTTCTAACTCACCTATACAACTTGAGACTTTGAATTTTAAATACTCTTTTTCAACAATAGTTTTGTCAAAAGATTGCCAACATCTTTAAAACCTAACGCCTTTATTTCCTTATATTTGCACCCTCTTGATTATTTTATTTCCTGCACTGCACTCAAATTTTCCTCTTACCCCATTTTCTCATAGCTAACATGAATAATTTGAGTCAAATTCTAATGGCATGCATTCTTTTACCTTCACTCAATTCAATCCCTTGGCTAATCTCATTCTAATGATCATGGCATTTCGTGTCAAGCCTTATCTCTTGGCTAATCTTCCTGAAATAAAAATTGTCCAAACAGACACGATCACGTCATAAATGTTAGATGTCTGCATTGGATTTTGTATCATATGTTACTCTGAACTTATGATTTTAGTATGTAATATATATCTGGATTTCTTTTTCCTTTTTTTTTTTGCACGGTTTATTTTTATTCATAAATAATAGAAAATCTGTATGACATTTTTATATCTTAACAATACCTAACAAATAAAAAAGGAGGTCTAAAGGTGAGCATATAAAGATTGTTATCTTACTTGTCTCAGTTCTATATAACCCATTCTCCACAGTATATTAAGGAATAGGTCTGTTAACATACAAACAAACACTAACGGGATGAAATAAGCAAATTCCTCATCGCCCTTGTGGCCCAGACATCGTCAACTCATTGGAGATTGAATCTGGTTTATTAGAGGTCGAGGACGATTAGCTAAAAATATGTTTTCTCATTAGAAAAGCTGGTTGTTTAGGAACTGGAAGAACTGTCATTTCGCCGCTAAGCATCAAAACTACATTTGACATGGTAGGGCGATCAATGGGATCTTCTTCCACACACAACAGCCCAACATTTATACAATTGACAACTTCAGATTTCTCGCAAAATTCAAGCATCATTGGGTCCAGCAAATCTAGTGCCTTGTTTTCACTCCACAGTCTCCATGCCTGCAGGAATAGCTTCAAAATATTTTATAAAGTGATCAGCTGAAAAGTTTCATATAAATGGAGGAATTTATCCACTTACGTAACCTAAAAGATTCAGCGCTTCTGTGGACTAATAGAATCCCGTATTTCTCTTTCCACTAATTATCTCGAGTACAATAATTCCAAAGCTAAATACATCTGACTTCATCGAGAATAGACCATCTGATGCATACTCTGGAGACATATAACCGCTAAATCATGATAACAAATATTAGTATGTATTTATGTGTGTGTGTGAGGCATTATAAGATGTCTATATGGCTATATCTATAAGCATAAATAAATAGAAAGTCTTTATTGATATAATTTCACTTGGTACAAAGGAGTTAAATTCTGTACAATACTTTGGACTGGAAAGAAGAAATGGAGACTAGTGACCTTGATAACCGTCTTTAACAAATTAGACAGAAATGCACTTGATGAGTGTGATTTATACACTTATTTGGGCTACAAAAGGTGGGAGGTTGGGAGTAATATTATGAGCTAGATACTTAATTTTGTGCTTCGTTGATTATTTTAGGTGAAAACCCGATGTTGAATGAGAACGAACGAAAATGAACAACAATTGATCAAAAAGGATCGTAGATGAACGAGAGCTGAACAAGAAATCGAAACTAAGGACTATATTGCAACAACCTGGAAAATTATTGACCCTTGTGATCTCCCAGTTTGAAATTTATTCAGCAGCAAGTAAACATTTAACACCATGCGATCACAGCAATTACAAGTGTGTGATCACACCGTTGGTTGCGAGCCAAATATCTAGATTTTCTAATCCTATTTTCTTTATCAATTGGGGCTCAATTTTTGAGGTCTACAAGTATGATTCATTCATTCCAAAAATAGGAATTGAAGGCTCTTGAAGGAATCTAGATATTAGAGACTCTTGAGATTTGCGACTCTGAATTGGGATTTGAAGGCTTATATTCATCAATTGATCGGGAGAACTACAATTATCAAGCTAGAGGTTGAAGATTCATTGTTGAGATTTGTGTGGTGAAGATCAACAATAGCTTGAATTCTTTTCTTAATTCATTGTATTGAACCAATTGAAGTTTTTAATCATCATTGTTTAGTTCTGCAATTATGAGTGGCTAAGTCATTTGTTGTTGGGATGAAAAATGTAACTTAGGTTTAATGTTTATTTAATTCAAAAGATTTCATACAAATTTGATTATGTAGTACTTGATTATATGTTTAGTGACATTCAGTTGCTTGATGTTTAGTTTAGAGACAACAAGGATATAGGTTCCAATAAGAGATCGGATATACTTTTGTAGCTTATGTAATCTTGATTGAATATACTTTTGGTAGCTTATGCAAATTTGATTGAATTCCTAAAATTACTTTGTATAGAAGTGTATGTATTTAAATAGGAAATAGTGCATTCGAGCATATGATTAGATTTAGTTTTATTCAAGAGATCGTTAGCTAAAATTGGTCAATTCGATTGTTAACGCATATGAAAAGGGATTGAATGATGTTGGATTAGATGAATGTGTAAATAACCTTAATGAAATCAAAATTTCTGAATACTTAATCCCATAAATTTCACAAGTTTTCAAACATCAATAAAATTAGTTAAGATTTAGTTAGAACATAAATTCTCGAATTATTAATTGGTTACCACATTATTTTAAATTAAAGCTAGATTTAAGATAAAAGTTGGAATAATTAGTCTCACATGGACTATGTACGAATTTAAATATCTATTTTATTATTTATTACGATCCGCACACTTGTGAAATGAGAGAACGCTCTCAATTGGTTACAAAACCAGCCATACAACTATTCAATTAGAGTCGGTTAAATCAATTATATTAACGAATTGATTGTTTCGAGTATGAGAATGGAAACAAATCAATTAGAGCCAGAGCATGCCTGCAGGCCATGTAGGGCCACCTTTGAAAATTGGAATGTGCCAAAGACGACCTGCTAGGCTGCTACAGTGGGAGAACCAGCCTGGACCCTCCCACGGGCCATGCAGGATCCATGGGTGCATAGGCCAAGTCGGCCCATTGACACCAGTCATCCAACAAATCTTGAAGGAGAGAGAGAGATGGAAAACAAAAGGCAGAGGTAGAATGTTACTTCAAAATTCCCTTTTTTTTCCCTCTTCTTTGTTGTATTTCAAAGAGGAGGTGTATTTGTCTTTTAATCTTCAGAATGTATCCTCATTGGTTCATAGTGTAGTTAGCTCAAGAAACTGAGCTCTAGGGTCGTAGATATTGGCTGAACCACGTAAACAATTTTATGTCATCCAATTCTTAAATTGTTTCTTTAGTCCTTATTCTATGAACTGAATTTCTTGAACTAGACCAATATCTCGAGTTTGTACTTGTATGTAAAAGATCATAAAAGTCATGACAAGATATTAAAAATTTTCGGTGATCATGGAAGGATATTGTTTTAGATTGATACTTACTAAGTTCCCATGACTCTGTTGGTGTTCGCTTGTGTTCCTTTGTCCTCGACAATTCTTGCCAAACCAAAGTCTGAAATTCTGGGGCTCATCTCTGCATCTAACAAAATATTGCTTGTTTTCAAATCCCTATGAATGATTCTTAACCTTGAATCTTGATGAAGATAAAGAACGCCTCTTGCTATCCCCAAGATGATTTCAAACCATTTCCTCCAGTTCAGTAAAACGCATAATTTTTTATCTAGAATTTTTTTGTGAAAAAAAAAATATTTATTGATTGAAATGACTATTGCATAACAAAACATATAATTTTCACAGAACTAACCAAATATAAAGACATCCAAACTTTTGTTGGGCATATATTCGTAGAGTAAGATCTTCTCATTCCCCTCAATGCAGTAGCCCAGAAGTCGAACGAGGTTACGGTGTTGAAGCTTAGCGATCAAGACAACTTCATTTTGGAATTCATTAGAGCCCTGTGCTCAAAAGCTTGACAACCTTTTCACTGCAATTTCTTGCCCGCCAAGTAACGATCCCTGCAGGAGTCTGAGACAAGAATTTAAACATAACGGCACAAACAGTCAAACTTGATTATATATAGGAAACAATTTTGGAGAAAATCATAGTACAACCTTGTAAACAGGTCCAAATCCCCCTCGCCCTATTTTGTGTACGTCTGAAAAGTTTTCTGTAGCTGCTAATATACTTTTCCAACTACAGAAAGGAACACCGGTATCATTCTTGTTATCTCCCCCAAACTCGAAGTATGCTACGGACGATCTCTCGACTGCTTTTGCAGTTCCAAGTATATGCCTTCGACGTCTGCAGATCACGACCCCAACAATGGCTAAGAGCACCGTAACAACAGCAACAGAACCCACAATAGCGCCTATTGGAACCCCTTTATTTTTTTTGGTGCCCAAAAACTGAGGAGCAGAGGCAGCAAGCCGAACATTGATAGTTCTCCCACTGCCATCATTTTCCGAGAGTTGTTGCAAATTCATTATTTCCCTTATCCAAACCAAGCATGCATTGCCATCGTAAGAATAACCTGTACAAGAGCAATTATTTAAGCAGACAGATTCACATTCCCCAGCACTCCCTGCCATAACGGTTTGAGAGTTTTCAGGTAAACTGACTTGGGGATTCCGCAAAAACTTGTCTTTCCTACCCGATGAAGTACTAACATTCCCACAATGCAGCACATTGATCACTCTTACACAGCCATCCGAATAATCCATCAAATTCCAATCATTTTCCGACTTCGGCTTAAATCCCGGCAAACAAGAACAAAAAGGTAATGAATTCGGATTGCAGATACCAAATGCCCCACAATAAGCATACACTTCACATTGCTGCCTAGGTTGAGACCAAAACAAATTCCACTCCTTCGTTTGCTCTGACCATGATGACTGCTTAATTTGCCCGGAAACATCCATCGCCAATTTTGATATAATTTTAGGATTATAAAGAGAATAAGTGAAATAAGTCTCATTAACATTATCTACATAACTAAAATTAAAGATATAATTCAGCCTCATTTCAGGGACTAAACTGAAAGTATGCCCATTCCAAGCTCCACTAGTCCAGTACTCTTCTGTCCTACTCCGTATTATAACATACTGAATCCCACTGGGATCCAGCTCAAGAGAGAAAGGCCCAGGTGAAGGATCCTCAGAATTTTTCCAAGAAGTCAGGATCTGCTTTGTTTTTGTACGTTTGTCATAGGCAAGTTTTCCATCAGGTAAAAAAGTATCTGTTGGGTTATCAAAACTTTGCCAAAACCCTTCAGTTGACGTAGGTTTTGACCCATCTCTCAAAACTAAATTCCCATCATCACCTAGAGTTGCCACCACAGATTTTGAGGTTGTCGAGCTTACACCGGTGGACCAAATCGAAACCTGGGAATCCAGAAGCACCAACTTACCTTCTGAAATTTTCAGTTCTGCAGAACTCGTTTCCGAAATGGATCTCTCTCTATTAGCTACCCAAACTATGGTCCTTGGACTAACATTTTTGTACCATATTCCAATATAATACCTGGAAGGAGAACCTAAATTGAAGAATCCCAGTTCAAATGTGTTACCAGAAGAGACAATAGTCTGGTTTCCGGAGAGAGAGAGGTTCGCTGTGATGCTGTCAGCTCCTTCTGATATATTATTGTTTATGGAGAAACATAGGAAAAACAACACAAAGAACATGCAACAAGAAGCGTTATTCAGGATCATGGCTGCCAAAAGTGTTAAGGGAGAGAGGATAAGTCGGAAAATTACATTTGGGGAGCTTTTTTTTTTTTTTTTTTTTTCAAAGGTAATATAGTTGGATTGACAAAAATATCCCCCGCAAAAGACCAGACGTGGAAGTTTAATCCAATGACAAAAATTAATGCACTTAATTTTGCAAATTCGAAGCCCTTGTAAAATCCAAAATCTATTCGACTCTTGCTTAGATTAATTAAATTTAGTATAAATCGAAAACAGATTCAAATAAACTTATAAATCTAAGAAACAATGTGTGTGTGGGTGTATCTATATATATATATATATATATATATATATATATATATATATATATATATATATATATATACAGGAATGATCTAATGAGCACCGGTGCTCATCTTATCCTAAGCACCGATGAGTTGGCACATTAATTTATTGGTGGATAAAGATTTTGTGAGTTCCAATCCACCAATGAATTAATGTGCCAACTCATCGGTGCTTAGGATAAGATGAGCACCGGTGCTCATTAGATCATTCCTGTATATATATATATATATATATATATATTAAATTATTACTACCTCCGTCCCATATATATATGCTTGTTTCATTTTTCACACGGATTAAGAAATCTTATTTAATGTTATTGGAAAAGCAATTTTTATCAAGAACTTTCCAAGTTTATCCCTATTTAATTTTCAACAACTAGAAGTAAATTATTGTTGGAATTAGTAACTAGACAAATTAAATAAGGGTATATTAGTAAAATAACAAAACATAACATTCCCAATTAAGAAACAAGCCTATATATTTGGGACAAGAAAAAAAGGAAACCCAGCCTATATATATGGGACGGAGGGAGTATTATAGTATACTGATTGATCAATAAAATATTTCAACAGTTTTCTTGAATTTTAAACTAATTTTTGCTTCGGTCGAGATTTGAATTGAGTAAAGTTGGATTAAATTCATGATATTTTTTGTGCTCTTATTAAGAAATGTGAGAAAAATAATTTGATTTATGAAAATGACTAAAATTAAACTATACGGTACCTCACTTCACATGACCAAAATGTCCATAAACAGCCCGTGGTATAATTAAACTATTATTACCTCACTTCAAAATGACCAAAATGTCCACGGATTTGTTAAGAAAAAAAATAGAGTTTTCATTTTTCTGTTACAAAATTTTATTGTTGACATTCTATTTTTCTTTAGTTTATGTGAAGAAGTAAATCATACGAAAATGTTCTCCTGCCCGCGACGGGCAAGCTTATCCTGCCCGTCTGCTGATGTGGCAGGAGAACCCTACGTGGGGTTCTCTCCAAATGTGAGAACCCCACGTTGGGTTCTCTCCGAGTGGGCATTATAAGCTTGCCCGTCGCGGGCAGGAGAACGGGACTGGTAAATCATATACTTTTCTACTGCAAATAGTCAAATTTGGCTGCTGCAACTAATCAAGTGAGAAGATGCCGCGTGGAAATTAATGATCCATAAAAGGTTTTGTGGTCCAGTTTCAGGAAATAACAGAGGAGATGTAGACTGAAGGAACAAGAAAACTATTGAAGAAAGGGATATTTTAAAAAATGTCAAATTTTGTGAGTTTCAATTGAAAAATGTCATTTTTTTATAATTCTTGTAAAAATGGTCAAATTTATATCAAATTGTCTATTTTACCCTTAATGAAAAGATTACTCAATACTATTTTTTTCTTTAATTTGACACATTTCGAGAAGAGCACGCGACTTCCATGAGATACCATCATTATTGTAGCTATTACCAAGGTGAGTTCATTTGCTTACATTTTTAATTATATATTAACCAATTATTGTAGAAAAATTGAAGAAATTAAAGTAGACATTCTATTAACACCTATAAAGAAGTATATGATTCCAACTTTGAAAAATTAATTTGATTTCAAGTCAACAAATTTAATTTCGTCTAAATTTGAAGTTGATTCAACTCTCATTTTTCTTGGTAGAAGGTATTTTTCTTTGAAATATTATTTTTATTGATAAGTTGTGTTTAGTTGTTGTTATATATTTGATTTCATTGAATTGAATTATCCAAATAAGTAATAGATATTTGTTGTAACAACATTCTCCAATAATTTGGGTGGATAATAATTTGAGGTACTTTTGTATTGAGAATGTCATTAATGGTGGAATAAATTATTTTCAAAAATGGTGGTTGAAATTGAAGAAGATGATAAATGCATATGTTGAAGTGAATCACGTCACGTCATTCTCGACATTTTATAAACGTCGAGAATGATAGTTTAAATGTAATTCTCGATATTTTAAAATGTCGAAAATAATATTAAACACTAAACGAAATGAGGGAACATTTTGTGTACATCATTTCACATATTGCATGCAGCTAGCATCTTCAATTTTGGTATTCGTTGTTAACTGATATTATTTTCGTTTATGGCATATAGATATGGGAGATGTTATGAGATTCATTGTCTCGTATGGCAATACATTCATCAACTTGGACGACAAGTGGAAGTGGTTAGGGGACCAAGCAACATCAATTGTTATTTGACATGCTATTAGATATGAAGAGTTTGTACACACATTATTCAAGAAATTGAATATTGATATAATAAAGTTTCGAATTCAATTAAAATTTAAAGTTCCGAACATGAATATACCCCCGCTGATGTAGTCGACGATGAGGATTTACAATGGTACATTTCGGTTCAAACACAAGCAGCCTTATGTGTAATTACAGATCAATATGATGCTGGAGAGCACGAAGTGCATGTAGGAGTTGATCATTTCTCACCAATAGAAGATGTATTGTGTGAACGTGATGAAGTGGGCATTTACGAACTACAAGAGTCACAAATGATTCATAATACGGATGTAAGTTTGGGTGAAGGGAATTCGTATATTGAAAATGAAATTTAGTCGATCGATGAAGAGGACATTAAGGAGAATTTCTTTAGCAAGAAATAGCTACACAGAAGGCTTCGATTGAATTCTTTGGCAGAGAAGTTTCATTTCAAGGTTAAAAAGTCAAATCCTAGATCTCTTACTGTGTATTGTGCCGATACCATGTGCCATTAACTAGTGCAATCTTCTAAGATTAAAACTTCAGACATATTTAAGATTTGAAAGTACGTACTTGAGCACACATGTTCTTTAGACGTTCGGCGAAATGCACAAATTCATGCAACGAGAGCACTAATTGGGCATCACATAATGCAACAATTGAATGATGCAAACCAACCATACGTTCCTTTCTGTATTATCGGCGATATGGAAAGTGAGTTTGGTGTACAGATTAGCTACAATAAAGCGTGGATGGGGTAAGGAGAAGGGCCTTCAAATTATTCATGGTTCACCTAAAGAAAGTTTTTAGAAATTGCTGTCATGCTATGACATGTTAATTGATAGAAAGCCAAGAACCGTTGCACACATTGATCTCGATATCAACAAAAGGTTCTTGTACTTCTTCTTTGCATTTAGGCCGAGTATACATGATTTTCAAGAGTACATGAGGCCTGTAATTTGTGTTGATGTGAGTCATTTGAAGGACAAGTATAAGGGAACACTACTAGTAGCTGCAACGTAAGATGCCAACATACAAATATATCACATTGCTTGGGGGGTTGTCGGTGGGGAAACAAATGCATCGTTGTTGCGTTTTTTTCTATCGCAGGTGTACGATATCGTAACAAGTAATATAGTGGACCATTGAGTCTGTATTATCGTTGCCGCGAGAACTATACTTTAGACCTTAGTTAAAATTTTCTAACTCCTATTCGATAAAAGCAAACAAAGAATTTTGATGGGTGAGATTATATTTTCCTAATTACTTCTAATTAATTGAAAATATCAAAATCTTGCAAACAACGATTCATTAAAGATTCAAATACATGATGAATATTAGGGCAAAATAATTTCATCTATTGATCACATTAATTCTTAATTCAAAATTTTAACATAATGTAGTGTTCGGTCGAATTTGCTATTGTATTCAATTTACCCATATCGAGTTCTTATCGAGCCCATTTAACTAATTTAATTACATATCTCTATGCGAATTACACATAGTCAAATGAAACATTAGTTCTAAAAATTTATATTATGATCACAATAATTAGTATATGTATCTCTACACGTTATACTAATTTACTGGATTTTATTATATGGTCTAAGTCTCAAACCCACATCTCGATTCGTAAGAGACTCACATGATCATTAGATTATTAATTAGGTAATTTAATGTAATAAACTCATAGTAAAACTAACACATATGAAAATAAATCACATAAGTCTTGAATAGAAAAATAAAGGATCACATGTCGACTACATTGTTTTCCCTAATCTGAAGTTTAATCACTCATAATATAAAAATAAAGAGTAAAAGTAATGAATGCATCACCATATTTTAATAAAGATGTAGAAATGAATTAAATTTCGCACCAAGATTTTCTTCCGCTTCCAATCAATGCTTTAAACTCGAATTCCGTGATGATTCACTTCTTTAAATTGGATTCTTCGATCTTTCATTGTAATCCCCCTTTCTCAATGTGTGGAACCATTTATTAGTGCCTTTTTAGGTCAATTTAATCTCCATACACGTTCTGGCTAATTTAGAGTCTTTTTCTAGGCTTCTCACAGTTCAAATATGAAAAACCTAAGTTGTGCGGTGCAGCGCCTAAGCGCTATGAATGCAACGCCTAGGCGCCACGTCAAGTATTAGGTTAGCTCCCGACTGCTAGGTTTCTATTCCAAACTCTGCACCTTTTTTCAGTGTTTTTGTCATTACTTTCTCTCCTGATATCCAATTATGAGATTCAAAATGCTTTGAAAAGATAACTCAAAGATGTATAACTTTGATAGCTCTTTTCCAATTAGAATGTTTACTGTGCCAAAAATGGGTCTCAATCTCTGGCTGAAAATTTGGAACATCCTTCTGCGATTGAAAATTGATTTGTGAAATTAATATTTTCATACCTTTTGACTTCTAATTGCATCCATTTAACCCCTAGAATTCTTGAATCTTCATCGTGAGTTTCGACACAACTTTTGAATATTTACATTTTAGTTCCAAAACTTGCATCTCGCCATTTTTCACTTCTTTTCTCTAATTTTTCATCAAACATAAAGTTTTACCTACAAAAATATAATATAAAATAAATTAGGTAGAATTTTATCAAAAGGACAATCAAATATCATCATTGAGGGCCTCGAATAAGTATAGAAACTACACTTATCAATCGTGGTATTAGTTCTTCACGAAGTTGAAAGATATCATTGAGAACTCAAATCAGCTAGTGTTTGAGTCGAACATGAAGAAGAGCATTAAGCGGGCCATTATGAGGCTATTCCCGCTTTCTCACTACGGTGCTTGTATATGGCATATCGAGAAAAATCTTATTGCTAGGTATAATAGTAGCAATGTCATTTTTTTTGTTCAAACGGACGCGCTAGCATACAATCTTTCGAAATTCGAGTAGTTCATGACATATATTAGAACTATTCGACCAACGGTGGTTCTTATTTGAAACGTTCTGGTTTCTCCACTTGGTTACGAGCAAATTTCGTTGGCAATCGTTTAAACATCATGACTAATAACAGAGCAGAGTCACTAAATACAGTCCTCAGGCGACGACGAAGTTTCCTATAACCTCGTTCGCCGAAAACATTACGTTGTTAATGCAATAATGGTTTTTTGAGAGGAGAAACACATCTATCAATTGTCATAGTGCCTTAACACAAAAAATGGAAGAGGAATTGAGAATGTCATCTGACGCCGACTCAACCTTGCAAGTACGAAATTTGGATGAATTCATTTTCGAGGTTGGTGTAGGTGCAGAAATGTATACTATCACCTTATAGGTAACACATGCTCATGCCGAGTGTTTCAAATGCGACAAATTCCCTGTGCACATACGTCTCGAGCTGTTTGTGAAAATGGTAAATCACTGTATGACATGTGCTCCCCTTACTATACCACAGAGTGTTGGCCATCTGCGTACACAGAAGTGCTTTACCTCATCAGAATGGAGTCAGGTTGGGTTGTTCCTCATGCCATTCGCTTCATCGAAGTGTTGCCCTAAAATATACGTAGACCACCAAGTTGACCTCCTACACATCGTAAATGGTCAAGAACTGGAAGGTCAATCAACACACTAGAATGTGACCAATGTGGGGGGTCTGGACACAACAGGAAAATATGTAGAAACCCGACACCTTTGAGTCACACTTTCACTTGAATGACATTGTGTATTTTGACCATGAAATGATTTTCTAACATGGATTATTAATATTTTGAAAAAAAATTTTGAAGCATTAAATGCTTTCTATCTTTTTTGTTTCCAATTTTTATTTTCTTAGTATATTAATTGGTTGGATTTCCTATTATTACTTCATGACTAGAATTTTCTTAATCATTGTATACACATATTGGTAATGAGTATGAAAAAAGCCATGAATGACTCGTTTTCAAATCACTGGATATACAAAATGGTAATCACAAAAAAATAGGCCATAACTGTCTGCATCTTGTAGGTTACTACATATATATAATGGTGATCACTACAAAAAATACCCATTACCTATATGGATTTTTAGATCACTAGTAGCTTGTTTGGTAGGGTAGCGATATGATGGGAAATGTGTGGTTGAAAAAGAAGAAAAAATTATTGATGTGATTGAAAATATTATTTTATTGAAAAATATGTGGTTGAAAATGAGAATTGATTTACTGTAGCAAAATGAGAATCCCTACCAAACAAGCTATAGATTACTTCAACATTTCACTTACGACGATTGCATCTTCTACATATCGTCCACAACGGACAAAGAGGACATCTCACTGGCATCCTCGTCGTTGGAGCTTATGATGATCATATCTTCATTTATGGCAGGAACTGCTCCAACATTGTCATCCAACAAGACGTGGTGTGCTTTCGGTGGGATTTCTATTGGGACGATCTCACGATCGACGATATGATCTCCCACTCTAACTTTGAACGGTCTTTGTTTAGATCTAAAAATGAAATGGGATGAAGGCTTACCCTACGACGGCAGTTTCCCAATTGAGAAACATATGGAACAAAAACATTAGCATCTTCATCATCTTTCGAGTCGATATGATCGGGTTGTCTGCGGATGACTCAGGTGGGGAGAAGTTAATAGCAATATCGATATGAGGAGTTTCTTGGGTTGATGAAGTCATAATCAATGTAAGATCTTGTTAATGAACGTAATCTCATACTCAAGCCAAAGCTATTGTTTTATAGTGTATGAGTACGTGTTCCTCAATGCATTAAATCTCATCACACCAACTCCACCTATTTATGTTTAAACTTGATTGACATTTATTTCACATCATTAGGTGTAGATCTTGTACTTGTGATATGAGGAGTTTCTTGGATTGATGAAGACTTAATCAATGGAAAAACTTGTTAATGCCAATAATTTCATATTGAAGCCTAGGCCATTGTTTTAGGATGGATCAGTACGTATTTTTCAATACATTAAATCTTATCACACCAACTCCACATGTTTCTATTAGCCATTGATTAACGCTTATTTCAAAACATTGGGTGTAGACCTTGTTCTTGTGATATGAATATTAATTGTTGTATTTCTCAACATTAAAGCTTGAAGTACGTATACAGTGAAATCGATTCATATATTTTTGTACTCGTTATTTTCTTATTTAGTTGGTTGGATTGCCTTTTTTCTACATTTCATGTGGTTTTCGACACTTGAAAAGTTGTTATCGACATTTGTTTTCGGATCATCTCGACACTTGACATTACATTTGTCTAGAACGACATTTCGACCGAAACAGGAGATTTCTCTACATTTCATACGATTTTCTCGACATCTGTCTGTTGTTCTCAACATTAAATATCTACCAATCTCGACGCTTGATATTTGAACTGTCAGGAACAACAGTTCGTAAATGTACATATAATTTAAAACTTGAACAGCATGCAAAAAACTGAATGACTCGCATACGATTTTCTCCATTTCAATTCTACATCAGCAAAGGACTATACAATCAACCAAAATATCTGCCTAATGATGGTAAACAAAACGACAAATGTCAATGCTTTTTCCAAAAAATAATACCATTCTAAGCCAACATTGTAAAGTAATTATGCATCCCTCTTACCCTTTCGAAGACCAGATCGTGTAAACGAAGTCTTTGTGTTAGCACTAGGTACCTTAACCCTAATGGATTGAGGTCAAGATGGCAGTGGAACATTGACGTTAGGTTGATCTGTGGTGGTGGCAACCACATCTGAGGACCTCCCAAACTAGCCATCGACGTTACAAGCATCCATTTTGCTTGCCTCGACATATTCATCGTCATACGTAGTGTTCAAGAACGAAAAATCATCATAATCATCACGTACATGAATATCTCCATCGCCTTCAACACAACCAAATCCACCATACTCATCACTCACCTTGTGTCCCCAAATTTCTGTCACTACATTCTCGAACCTTCATTTAATCATATTTATCTAATCTGTCACATTGTCCTTTATACAACACACATGATCTACCATTTCTTTCTCGATACCATTGAACTTCACGTTCATTTCCTCTCTCAGTTTGCCCAACCCTAGCTCAAGCATCTTCTTTTGTTCAGCGAACAGAGCTCTTATTTCATCCAAAGACACATGCCACACTGCTGGACGATTTCTCATGCTAGAAAAAGATGGTAAGTCCTGGACTGGATTGCGATGCCCTCCTTCTCCACCGTCACTGAAATCACTCAGACGAAGTCCACTTGTGTTAGCTCTCCTTGATTTCTTGCCTCGGTTGTTCTCATTATTTGGTAGTACTTCACCTTCTGGTGGACAATCATGTTTTTCAGTTGATCGAACAACAAAATTTTGTCTAGAACGGGGTCTGCAACATCTTTGAATAGAACTAAATTGGCAAAGTATGGCTACAATTCGTCTTCAGCAGTAGTGCATAATATCGCCACAAGTGTACCTGTGAAGGGAGGAAAAGTCACCAAAATCAATGATAATATATGCCAAAAATATTAGTTCAGTTATGTATGTGAATTATTCAAATGTGTCTTGTTGACGAAATCTGAATATGTTTTTGATTGAGGCTATCTTGTGCCTGACCATCGCAACATCCTTAGAATGTCATCACCAATCTTACTCAAAAATGGAGCTCCCAAACTCCGAGATTGCCTCGTACACCCATAACTTCAACACATTTATAACAGTGGTTAGCATATACGGAGAGACATAAAGATGTGCAATGCATAAAACTGAAATAAAATATGGACACGTGTATACCTGAACAGTAAGATGAAATCCATAATCCATACAACGTATAAGATATCCTATCACAATCATTGACATTTACCAAGTCTGTATTTTTTCCCCATCCACGGAGCAGTGATTTGATAAGAGGTTTAAAGCTTACTGTTCCCTATGGATAGGCATTGAAGAAATCCAAGTCATCCACAATGGAAAGAGTATCGAGATGTATCCCTACATTCTGATCTCTAGAATTAAATACCTCTTCAATAATTAGTGACGACCGAAGCTTCTATGATCATTACGGTTGGCACATTTCAGAAAAACCTTCTCCAGTTTCTACAAGTAATTCGGTCTCTATTGGTAAACATTTTGTCCTGGGGTTGAGTTTTCACTAGGATTTTATTGAAAGCCGACTGTTTAAGTAATTCATCGTACTTCAAGATAGTAATTAATGCAAACTCTGGCAATCTGAATCTTGTAAGTCTTTGGTTCACTTTGACCTAAACCTCAAAATGTTTTGGACAAATCACGGATCTATTTACCATTTTAGAAATTAATTGGGTAGATAGTTTGAGTTCTGGCAGCTTCGTAACATAGACTATACAGCTTTCCGCAAACATATTCTTTTGTTGTTCATCAAATTTGTTGAAGACAATTTTTATGTACTTGGTATTGCTAACTTTTGAAATTTGGCTAGGAATGCTCTCTTCATCCGAAATTTTATAGCAGTGTGAGGAAGACAACTACAAATAACAAAAACGAACAAGACAAAGAATATAAGAACCTACAGAGGAGTGAGATATGCAGTAATAAAATCCATGTTCTGAGAACAAAAGGTTAAATTGCCAAAAGTGGACATTTCTTGAAATGTCGTCATGATATATATATATATATATATATATATATATAGATATATATATATATATATATATATATAAAATTTTCAAAACAAAAAAAAATGAATATGGACATTACTACAATAGCAAGTAAGGATTCTTATAAATTAATCGTTAATCCAATATTATCGAGAGCAATAATAACACAAAACAAAGAACAAAAGCAAGAAAACACACAATTTGAAGTGGTTCATTCATGTGCGAATTTTCCAAAGAACGACTATAACAAAAAAAGTATCACACGCCCACGCAATTTTCCCAAGCGTACTGGCACAATTTTCTATGAGTAATTTGTTGAATCCATACGCAATGTAAGACAACACAATAAAAATAAGTGGGAACAAAGACTACTCTTTTTCCAATATTTTAGTTGATACGGATGCACAAATGCCACAACTAAACAAGAATAAAGTGTTACTCTTGATTCTTTATAATGTATAACCATAAAACTCAAGTTCAACATTACAGAACTCAAACATTATTAAGGGAACTTGCAAAACTATTAGTGCCAGTCAATTTTATTAAAGTTGTATACTAAACAACAAGTCTAATAAATCACCCACAATAGATTTCTAGCTGACTTTTTGAAAAGTCGTCACTTTTTGGTTATGAACAAGTTACCTTTTTATATTAAAAAAGAACTTATCTAAAAGTAACTCACACTTTGTTTACAAAATAAGTCACCTATTCTAGAAGTAATTTTTTTAAGATTAAGGAAATGTGCCCTTACTCTTAATCCTATAAATCAAGTTAATTTGCATTTTTATTCATCACTAAATAACCATTCGAGACCCCCCACCCCTTCTGGAAAAGTAAAACACATTCATAGTTTCTTCAAGTGCACTTCTGTGATTCTTAATTTCGGTAAACAAATGCATATGAAATTGAAAAGAACTAGAAAGAATGACAAAGATTTTACCATATCGAGTTGTTGATTCACCCTGGATATTTTAGTAACACTAAAAGACGACTTAGGCGACTATTGCTATACAAATAAAGTGATTTTCCTGTTCACAATAGTGATGTGTTTTATAGGGATAGAAAATGGAAAGGTTGGCCAAATTTAACATGGTCTTTTGTGGTTGAAGAATTTGATTGAATTGAATTTTTCACTCACATAGCAAAGGTCAAACAAAACAGCAAAAAATTATCATCTAGCCAACTCCAAATTTATTAAGAATAAGACTTAATTTGTTTTTATATAGGGTGACATTTGTGATATGAATCTAAATTGAGTTTGCAATCTTAGCAATGTGGATAGCTTCGTGGTAAACACAATCAAATTCATACTCAACACTAGATGTGGCATCTGTTTCATCCTCAATTGGTGTTACAGCTCCACTTGTTTATATTTTTATTTAATAACTCATTTATTCTAGCATGGCTATACATCCATCTTACATCCCAATTTCTTCTAAATTCATAGTCCCGTTAGTTTGTTCTTTAATGACCTAACACTCAGTACTATAAAGCATAGAATGTCGATTCATTATTTTGTAGTATCTTCCTATCCCATAGAATCTTTGTATTGATTCTCTATCTCATCCAACCCTCCTTAATCATATGCAATACATCATCTTCAAGTCATCTTTCATTACAGACAAAAAAACCCTAAATACCTGAATCAATCACTCTTTATGATAATGAATAATCTATGGTGATTCTATGCCCTTCGTCTTAACTCTATTTAATCTAAATTCTCCAAGTTCGAATTTAAATAATAACCTTATCTTAGAGATTAGCAAATAACATTGACCAAAGAATGTTATTACAGATCTTTCGTAAGCCCAACTATGACTAAAGCAAAAGTTACGAACTAAGATAGTACTATATTCAAGCCTGCATTGATAAGAAAATCAATGCTACCACCACTAGTCAGATTTGTGATTATGTCATCATGTATATCCTGAATAATACTAATGTATTGAATTTCTCTTACTGTGAAATGAAAAGATGAGGGAGAAAGAAACATGATATGTAAAGATTCTTAGAGTATTCGCTCACATATCAATGCCTAAACACATGAAATTCTATGAATACTGACATTAATCAATAAACAGAAGAATATAACATCTCGTTCCAACATTAGAGCTGACATCAAATTTTTCCTGCTTATCTAAATAATAATAATAGTAAGTTTATCAAATTGACCGTTCTTCATATTTTTAACTTTTCTTAACTCCATTATTGTATTATCTAAAACAAAGAATGTAAAATCATCCTCGTGAAGAGTTCATCGACCAAAAAACATAAAAAATTTGTGCGAACTTAAAAATAGACCGTAAAATGTGTAGACGCTCTGCACAATTCAAGCAAAAGTTGGATGGGATTCAACCAAAAAGCAGCAAATATTTATTTGGTGTGTAAATCAGAATCAGCCTTCAAAATATATACAACCAAAAATTTGGACCTAACACATTCCGAGTGCAAATCAAATTTAGCCCTTAAAACATATACATTACTAAGACCAATTTGTAAATCTGACTCTTAACTCACCTAAAAATGTATCTTTGCTGTTGTGCCTTTTGTTTGGCTACTAAAATATTGTTGTTTCGGGCTGCAGAAGAAGAAGAAGCAATTATCTTAAAAATCTTCTATTGAAATTGTAAACAAATTAAATTTCCAGAACGATGTACTTACAGGATTCAGCAAGGGCGACTGATCAATGGCGTGGGCGACTGATGAATGACGATCAGAGTTGACGTTTAGGTGGAATTTTTTTTAGTTGATCGGCTGGGTCATATGGTTGTGACGGGTTTGATGGGCAAACTATCAGAATTGAACAAACCCATTTCAACAGAATCCAACTAAAAATTATGTAAAAATTTGATTAGAATTGATTTCCATTTGTAAACTCATCATCCTAACTGATTGAATCAAAATCTAACTAAAAATCATGAAAAAAAATGGTGGTTATTGATCAATTTCTAGGGAATAGGCAGCATTTTTTGTACTTTTTCAAATAGTTAGCATACATTATGTGACAAATTTCAATTTGCTACACAATTTTAATCATTATATGAGAACATTTGTAATAGTAGTGGAATTTGAAATTTTCATTAAGGGTATTTTTGTCTAAATTTTAGTAAAATAGACATGTAAGAAATTTTGGACATTTTTGCAAATGGCCATGGAAAGGTGGACATTTTTTGAAAATCCACTAGAAGAAAACTGTAAATGATAGGGTTGAACACGTGAAAAATGTTTTCTTTCAAACAATATTTATCTCCTCTCCTTGTTACAAATAGCCATGACAATATGACAAGCCCTGATGAGTTTGTACCAAACAAAGATGAAAACTAAAAAGTTAACAATGTACACGTTGAATTTTCTAAAAAATATATGTAGTTTGTTGACATCCTAATCTAGTGGGACTCGGGGCATCAATAAATTCCAACTTCTCTTTCATCCACACATACATTACCTATACACATGGACAATTGTGTTTAGAAGCACAGGCCTTCGTTCCAAAATGGACAATATTTGAGTATGAGTGAACTTACAACCAATATAGAATAAGTGAAAAAGCTATCAAATTTGGCTGTACAAGAGCCACATTGAACAAAGTCTAAAAGGTGAATTTCCAAAACAACAATCACATCAGATCAGTCTCTACATTCCATTTTTCCTTATATTGTAGATTGATCTTGGATAAAACTAAAGTTGGAGTTTAAGTAATAAACTTCAACTCCACAATCTCCTTTACTATCCGCATTGAACCCATTAGACACGGTTATTATCCAGCTTTTTGTTGAACCGACATAGTTATAACTATAACTCTCATCAGCTGGATTTTGACCAATATTCTTGTCGTGGTTTGATGTCCAATCATCTCTTTCTTGGTTTGGTGTCCCAAGAATTCAATGGTAGCTAAGTCACTGGTGAAGTTGGTACCAGTATTAAGATGATTAAAAATCCTGAGTATGGCCAATAGATGTCAACAGATCAGTTGCTTATAGGTTGACTATATTCATCAATGACTCCAGACATTGATATGAGAGTTATGGATGCTACCAATTCAAGGGAGCTTTGGACAACAATTGAAGAAAGCTATGGAGTACAAAACCAGTCTAGAATAACATTCCTTACTGGTGAATTGCAGAAATTAAGAAAGGGAACAATGAATGTTGATCAATACTTAAACAAGGTGAAGCAACTTGTTAAGAACCTTGAAATTGATGGGAAAATTGTAGCGCATAAAAACTTAGTCACTTAAGTTTTGGCTGTTTAGATGAAGGCTATATCCCCATTGTTGTCCAGATAAATAGCAGAGATTATATATCTTGGGAAGAGCTTCAATCTACACATGACTTATGAAAGCAGGCTGGAACACCTCAATTCTCTGAGAAATGACATAGCTGAAATCAACATCAATCAGATCTCAACTAATTTCTCTCAAAGGTCTGCATCCAATCACCATGGCTTCAAATCTTACAAGCCAACTTTTAGGAGTAGGTTCACTTATTACAACAACAATAGAGGTGGAAGAAGGGGGAGAAACAGAGTAGGCAACCTATATGGTGGCAGTGATAACAGACCAATTTGTTAAGTTTGTGGGAAAATTGGACATAAGGCTAATAAATGCAACTTCGGGTAAGATGATATATATACTGGAGTACCACCAAACCAAAGAACTAGCTACAACAATTCACATGCAGCTCTTATTACATATCCCAACACTGTCAATGATCCAGCATGGTATGCAGACACTAGAGCCAGCAATCACATAACCTCAGACAAAGGAAATCTCACCTCAGTCAATGAATATGCTGTTAAGGAGAAAATAATGGTTGGAGGTAGAAGTAAGTTGCATATTTCTCATTTTGGTACCACTCACAATCCAGTTTTGAATGATAAAATTCTGGTTCTAGACAAACTTCTTCATGTCCCAGAAATTAAGAAAAATCTTATAAGTGTTCTAAGTTAACTTTAGATAATGATGTCTACATGGAATTTCATCCTAATTGTTTTTTTGTCAAGAACAAATCAATGAAGGAAGTGATAATGCAAGGGAAGCTTAAAGAGGGGCTGTACCAACTGGACTTTCCTCACCAAACTACCAAGAGTCTTATCAAGAGTCAGCCATCACAAATGAATTCCTCTGCAACATGTTTTCTTGTGTTGCTAGTCATGAGTCTTCAATTTCCACAAATGAAGTATGGTATAAGAGGCTAGGTCATCCTTTTAACCAAGTGATCACTGAAGTACTCAAATCATGTAATCTCAAACTTAAAGGAAATGATATCAGACCTTTCTGCATTCAACTTGGCAAATCTGACTTATTGGCCTTTTCTTTATCTTCATCACATGCCAAAGCTTCATTAGAACTTGTCTTCACAGACATCTGGGGACAATCCCCTATCCTATCCACCTCAGGCTTCAAATATTACATATCCTTTCTTGATGACTTTAGTAGGTACACGTGGATTTATCCCCTGAAACAAAAATTTGAGGCCTTAAATGTATTCATTCAATTTAAAAGGCTTGTTGAAAACAAACTGGCTAGAAAAATAAAAAACTTGTAGGCTAATTGGGGTGATGAATATAGAGTGTTCTTTCAAAGTTTTTAAATCAATATGGAATTGAGTTTAGGCACCCATGTCTATACACTTCAGCCTAAAATTGTAGGATAGAAAGAAAGCATAGACATGTGACTGAAATAAGTCTAAAACTATTAGCCCAAGCAAAACTGTCATTGAGGTATTGGTAGGAAGCTTTTCAGACTGCTACCGACCTTATAAATAGGCCGTCAACACCAACTCTTCAAAGAAAATAGCCCTATCAAATCCTATACAATAAAGAACCCAATTACCAAGCCTTGAAAGTGTTTGGTTGTACCTGCTACCCTTGTCTAAGGCCTTATTAGAAACACAAATTCAGTTTCTACTCCACCAAGTGTACATTTATTGGCTCTAGTGAATCTCACAAAGGCTACAAGTGCCTAAGTTCAACTGGAAAATTATATATTTCAACACATGTCATATTTAATTAGTCAAAATTCTCATTCGAGTCTTCTACCTCTACAAAAATTCAATCAGAACCAGCAGTTTCAGAAACCATAGTGTCTCACTTCCATTTTCCATTTGAACAAAACAAAATAATATATACTTCAAGTCCTATTAATACAAGTCACTCTGAAGTTGCTCATGTTGAACATCACCTATCTTCTGATCTAAATGACAATATAACAATTGGTGATGACTTTGGTGACTCTGAAGGAATACTAATTAGAACCTAGAATGCCAGAACCAAATTTGTCACTAATAAATAAAGCTCCACTTCTATCAAACGAAAATAAAATTAAAGAAGTGCCTCAACATAGAACGGGAAATCTGGCTTGTCATCCTATGATCACTAGAGGAAAAGTTGGAGTGTTCAAACCAATGGATTATCTCGGAAGATAACTGTAAAACCCTCAGAACCTAAGAATACAACTGAAGCCTTGATGAATGACGATTGGAGGAAAGCCATGGAGGAAGAATTCAATGCTTTAACAAAGGCTAAAACCTGGGAATTTGTGCTTCATTCACCAGGATACAACATTTTAGGCAATAAATGGGTTTTTAGGCTGAAGCATAACACAGATGGCTCAGTTCTGAGACTCAAAGCTATACTTGTAGTCAAAGGATTTCATCAAACTCTTGACATTTATTTCTCTAAAACTTTTAGCCCCGTTATCAAGCCATCAACTCTAAAAATAATACTCACATTGGCAGTCACAAAGGGATGGATGTTTAGACAAGTCGACATCAACTATGCTTTCCTCAATGGAGAACTCGAAGAAATTGTTTTTATAAATCACCCTAAGGGATTTGTGGATGAATCAAAGCTTAATCATGTCGGCAAACTAAACAAGGCACTTTATGGATTGAAACAGGCACCTAGAGCCTGGAATGAGAAATTAAAGACTAAATTCTTGAGCAGAAAATTCAACCAATTAATGGCAGACACCTCACTCTTTTATTTTGAAAATGAAAGTCAAATAATTTTTGCACTCATCTATGTGGACGATATTGTGATCACATGCAATGACACAGACTTTCTGTAGGAATTCATAGACAATTTGAACAGAAAATTCGCACTAAAGGACATGTGAAGGCTGCACCACTTCCTTCGGGTTGACGTATTATGCCATGACTCTAGAATTTATCTCACTCAAACTATATACATTGTTAATTTACTTAAACGGTTTGAGTTGTAAAATATAAAACCTTGTATTTCACATATTCCTGCTAAAATTAATGTCTAAAACTGATGGAGAAACATTAAAGAACCCCACAGCTTATAGGAGTGCTATAGGAGGATTGCAGTATCTTCAATATACCAGGCTAGACAGTACATTTGCTGTGAATAAATTGAGTCAATTCTTGCAAGCTCCAACATCATCTCACTAGAAAGCACTAAAGAGAGTCTTCAGGTATCTCAAAGGGACTATGAATCATGGACTTTGGATTTAAAGAAGTGATAGACTTACCTTAATTGGCTACTCAGATACGGACTGGGCATCCTGCCCTGATGATAGAAGATCAACCTTTGGCTACTGTGTTTACTTAGGTGATAATTTGATAAGCTGGTCTTCCAAAAAACAACATGTTGTAGCATGTTCAAGTACTGAATCAAAATATATGGCACTTGCTTAACTACCTCAGAAATAACTTGGGTTCGATCACTTTTTCAAGAACTGGAATTACCTCTGGATGAAGTTCCAACTTTATGGTGCTATATAAGTGCAGGAGCCTTAGCAGCTAATCCAATATACCATGCCAGGACAAAACACATAGAATTAGATGTGCACTTCATCAGAGATAAGGTTATTGCCAAAGAGCTGGAAGTAAAATATATACCTACCTCAGACCAGTTGCTGATCTACTAACTAAGGGACTAAATCATTCAAGATTCCATTTTCTAAAAGACAAGCTGGGAGTTACCTTAGTACCTTCCAACTTGAGGGAGGGTGTTAACTGAATTAACTATCATACCTACCTTCCAATTGTCTAGCCACATTGCTGAGAATCAGCCAACTTACATACCAGCTGGAACATTGCATCAGTAATATCTTTCTTCCTCCACTGATATGGTTTCTTGCTAGCAGCATTAGCACTAAATTTGTTGTAAAATATTCTAGACAAGATCCACCATTTTAGGAACAAACTAACAGTTGTCAATTCTAGATTATTCTTTGTACATTCCATTGCATTATTTAAACTTCCATTGCATTATTTAAACTTGAAGGTCTGATCAATGAAATCATCAAAAAACTGGGTGATTGCATATTCTATCTTCTCTTGATTTTAACTCTCAGTTTATTTTTCTCTATTCCTTAATAATAGAATAAATGCACAAACAGATTTCTTTCTTAATGATACCCGAAGAATAAAACATTAAAAAAGAGGTGTAAAAATGAGTGTACAACAGATTGCTATCTTAGTTTAGTTCTATATAACTCAAGGACAATGTAAAATAGTTTATTTACTACAGACTTTCTTGTTATTAAATTCTGGTTGAACATACAAAGATAAACACTACTGGAAGGAATAAGCAAATTCTTCATCGCCCTTGTAGAGCAAACAACATCAATTTATTGGAAATTGATCTGGTTTATTAGAGGATGATGACGATGTGCTCAAAATGCATTTTCTCATTATGAAAGCCGGTTCACTAGGAACTGGAAGAACTGCAGTTTCACAACTAAGCATGAGAACTATACTTGACATGGTGGGGCGATTATTGGAATTGTCTTCCACACATAGCAGCCCAACATTAATGCATTTTGTAACTTCAGATTTCTCACAAGATTCAAGCAGCATGGGGTCCAATAAATCAAGTGCCTTGTTTTCACTTCACAATCTCCATGCTTGTATAAATAACTTCAAAATATTTTAGAAAATGAATTCGGTAAAAGAAATTGCTTATAAATGGAGGAATTTGGCAACTTACATAACCCAAGAGATTTATGCATTCTGTGAATTGATAAAATCTTGTGTTTCTCTTTCCACTTATTATCTCGAGAACAACAACTCCAAAACTAAATATATCTGACTTTATCGAGAATAGCCCGTCCAACGCATACTCCGAAGACATATAACCACTGGATCAAGATTACTAGATGTTATTATGTATATATGATACAATATAGTATGTCTATATCCATAAATAAGCATAACTAAATAAAAATCGTCATTGATGATATCATTTCACTTAGTATAGAGGAGCCAGTCTGTACAATGCTTTGGACTAGAAAGAATAAATAGAGACCATTGGCATTAATAACCTTTATTAACCAACTAGATAGATGTTTATTCTAAATTGGTTTGTTCATAGCAAAGCCTTCTCACATAAAATGTGGCATGGCTGGAGAAATAGAGGGAGATTGAAAACGAAAGGAGGAGCTAGAGTGTTCATTCTTCAAGATCATTTTCTTTCTCTAGTTCTGAGTGATCTGGTTTTCTTTATTTGCTGTTTCAGAGAGAAATAGGTCTTGCATTCACAGTGTAACTTCATTTGTTCATAGAGAAGCTAGCTCAAAAAACTGAGCTCCGAGATCGTAGCATTAGCTGAACCCCCAGAACAATATTCTGTGATGCACTTCTTAAATTACTGTTTTCTTTTGTGCTTATTCCAAGGGCAAATTGCTTGAACTAGACCAATGTCTGGAGTTTATGCGTACGAGATTATAATAATCGTGATAAAGAGGAAAAACTTTTATGTCTCATGCTTTCAATAATCTCTGTGTAATTATATGAATTAAAATAACACTTACTAGGTTCCCATAACTTCGTGGGTGCTTGCTCCTGTTGCTTTACCCTCAACAATTCTTGCTAAATCGAAGTCTAAAATTTTGGGGTTCATCTCTTCATCTAACAGAATGTTGCTTGTTTTCAAATTTATATGAATGATCCTCAATCTTGAATCATGGTGAAGATAAAGAACCCATCTTGCAATCCCTAAGATGATGTCAAACCACATTTTCTAGTTCAGTAACAAGCATTATTTTTTATCTAGTAATTTTTGTGAAAAAATAAAATAAATATTGATTGAAATTGACAATTCCATTATAAAAATTATCATTTTCATGAACTAACCAAATATAACGGCATCCAAAATTTTGTTGGGCATGTATTCATAGAGTAAGACCTTTTCATTCTTTTTCATGTAGTAGCCTAAAAGATGTACAAGGTTACACTTTTGAAGCTTTGCGATCAATACAACTTTATTCTGAAACTCATTAATGCCTTGCACGGAACAGCTTGACAACATTTTCACTGCAATTTCTTGTCCAACAGGAAACATTCCCTGCAGAAGTTGTGAACTAGAATTAATACATTAGGGCACAAACTTGATTATACGAAAAAAGAAATTTATGGGGAAAACCATGTTAAAAGCCTGTAAACAGATCCAAATCCTCCTCGCCTAAGTTTGTGTACATCTAAGAAGTTCTTTGTAGTAGCTTATATACTTTCTCTATTGCAGAAATGAACATTGAAATTTCATTGAGGTAAATTCCGTGTTCTCCTCGACGTGAATGGTGTTCCGATTGCTCCGATCAATGTTTGCTACCTGCAAAAATAAAGTCAGGGTGTTCTCCCCTATTATACCTCCGGCGTGAAAATTAGTCTTCAGTTTTAGAGAATATCAAGAGGATATAATGGAATTCAATAGTTCGGGTTTCAAGAAGCATACATTTTTCTTACATTAGGGTATTTAAAGGCACCTGATGACACGCCTATGTTCCATGATTAATTGTACCACGTGTCCCACGTATGCCTTTCAACTCTCCCACGTTCTATAGTTGCGACCCCTCTAATGTCTAGCAGTTGGTTATGCACACTTTTGTTGTTGGGTGGTTTTCGTCTATCGCAAGGCCATTTATTTGGCTACGTATAGTGTCGGAGACCTTGTAGTGTTAGACGGCCTATGAGAACGTAGGGAGCCTGATAGGGTCGACGGTCTCATAGTGGTAGACGACATTTTGAACATAGAGGGCCTCATAGGGGTCGACATCCTTATAGTGGTAGACGGCCTATGTTGTGGTGCTTGACAAGGGCTGCATATTAAGTAGACGACTATCATGGAGAATTGTTAACACTGTCTTATATCAAACATCAATACCACTCTTGTAAATATCTCCCCATAACTCATCAAAGAAATTTTTGGTTGCAACCTTCACGCCGTCCTTGTATGCAAATGCTACCAGTGATCCCTCAACTGCTTTTGTAGTTCCAAATGTATGTTTTTGGCATCCCCATGTCGTGAGCTAAACAATGGCTGACGGAACTATAACAACAACAACAGAAACCACAAGCGTGCCTATTACAACCCCTTTACCCTTTTTGGTGCTCTATTTGGTGCTCAGAAGCTGGACGATAGCGGCAAAAAATCGAATATAGATAAATCTCCCATTGCTATCATTGTCCAGGAGTTTTTGCAAATTCATTAGCTCTCCATTCCAAACTAGGCATTCATGGCCATCAAATAAAAAGCTGTATAAGAGCAACTATTCAAGCAGGTAGATTTACATTCTCTAGTACTCCTCACCATCACTGATTGAGAATTACTAGGTAACATAACTTGGGAATTCGCCAAAAACTTATTTTTTTCCCACCGGACCATTCTCACATGACAGATTGTTCTTTCTCACACAGCCACCAGAGTAATCCTTCTATTACAATCCTTTTCCAAATTTTGGACAAATCCAGGCAAACAAAACAGAACGTAGATTAATGCTGATTGTATGTACTAAATGCCCCACAATAAGCGTACACCTCACATTGTTGCCTTGGCAGAGACCCAAGCAAATTCCACTCCTTCGTATCCAACCATGATGTCCCCCTAAGTTGGTCGGAAATCTCCATCGCCAATTTCGACATAGTAAAAGGTATATAAAGAGAATAAGTGAAATAAGTCTCATTAACATTATCAACATAAGTAATATTAAAGACATATCTCTGCCTTATTTTAGGGATTAAACCGAACATGTACCTATTTCCAAGCTCCACTAGTTCAGTATTTTACAGTCTTATTCCTGATTATATTGCACTCAGGACTCACATTAGGGTTCATGACCAGTATGGGCGGACACAGAAGTTTAAAGTTAGGGGGTACAATCAAACTAGCAAGAAAGTCGGGAGCAATTTTGCAATCGAAGATTTACGTCCAAAAAATCATACCCCATGTAATTTTGTATCCGAAAATTTACATGTGATACAACTTTTTCGGAAATAAAATTTCAAAAAAATTTGATATCATATTTCATATAAAATTTCCTAGTAAAATGATGAAAATTATATTGAGAAATTTGCATCGAAAAATAATAAATGTTAATGAAATAATTGAATTTAAAAAAAAATTCGAGTCAAATGTTTTTCTTTAAGACTCGCGTTTAACGTATTTCCAACTATTTTCGATATCTGTTCGGATTATTCGATATGCTCACAATTTAGTTCTCGAAATAAACTTTGAGATTACATAAACAATTTGTAAATTCGATTAGTGTACGATCATCGAAAATTTTTAAAATTAGCATGATATCGAAATTCAAATTTATTATGATTTTTCCCCTATTTGGTGGAGATTAAAATCAGTTTTTTAGTAAATTTTGATGAATGTTAAGTACTTATGGATTCCATGAAATTTGTTATTAAAATTAATTGTTAAATTTAACTTAGATTAAAATTTAAATTTCAATCGATACAAAACATGATTTTACAAATAAATAAATAAATAATTCTCAAAAGTTGGGGGGTCAGCTGCCCCCCAGGACCCCAGGTCCGCCCCTGCATATACCCATTCCAAGCTCCACTAGTCAAGTATTTTACAATCATATTCTTGATTATATTGCACTCATGACTCCCATTAGGGTTCATGCCCAGCAGGGGCGGTCGCAGAAGTTCAAAGTTAGGGGGCAAAATCAAACTTGCAAAAAAATTGGGAGAAATTTTACAATCGAAAATTTACATTCAAAATAAAATCATATCCCACGTAATTTTGCATCCTAAAATTTACATGGGATATGACTTTTTCGGACGTAAAATTTCGAAAAATTTTTATGTCATATTCCATATAAAATTTTCCAATAAAATGATGAAAATTACATTGAGAAATTTGTATCGCTAAAATAATAAATGTTAATGAGATAATTGAATTTAAAAAAAAAAATGCGAGTGAAACGTCTTTCTCTAAGTCTCACGTTTAACCTTTTTTAACTATTCTCGAGATATGTTTGGACTATTTGATATGCTCATAATGTAGTTCTTGAAATAAGTTTTGAGATAATATAAGCAATTTGTAGATTCGATTAACGTACGATCGTCGGAGAATTTGTAAAATTAGCATGTTATCAAAATTCAAATTTATGCTGATTTTGCCCCTGGTTGGTGGAGATTAAAATCAATTTTTTAGTAAATTTTGATGAAAGTTAAATAGTTGTGGATTCCATGAAATATGTTATTAAAATTAATTGTTAAATTTGATTTAGATTAAAATTTAAATTTCCATCGATACCAAACATGATTTTACAAATAAATAATTATCAAAAGTTGGGGGGTCACGTGCCCCCCAGGATCCCCAGGTCCGACCCTTCATGTACTCATTCCAAGCTCTACTAGTCCAACATTTTACAGTTATATTCATGATTATATTGCATTCATGACTCCCATTAGGGTTCATGTCCAGTAGGGGCGGACGCAGAAATTTAAAGTTAGAGGAGCACAATCAAACTTGCAATTAAATTGGGAGAAATTTTACTATAAAAAATTTACGATCAAAAAAATCATACCCTATGTAATTTTGCATCTGAAACTTTACATGGGATATGACTTTTTCGGATGTAAGATTTTGAAAATATTTGCTATCATATTCCATATAAAATTTCCTAATAAAATGATGAAAATTACATTGAGAAATTTGTATCGCAAAAACAATAAATGTTAACGAACTAATTGAATTTTTTTTTAAAAAAAATGCGAGTTAAACGTCTTTCTTTAAATGACCATTTCGTCGCCGCTTAAATCCGATAACTACTCCGATACCAATGTCACGATATCTTATTAAGCAGTTAAAAATTTAACTTTAGGTCACAACTTATTAAATTAATTGGTCACAGATTAGTTCGAAGTACGAAATCCAAAAATTTATAGGTCACAATTGACTCCAATAGTCACTGATTAAAAAAATTATAGGTCACAAATTTTTAATTGGTCACAAGTTAAAGAATTATAGATTATAGATATCACATATTTCCAAATTTGTTGGTCACAAATTATATTTTGAGTCACAAATTAACGAATTTTAAGGTCACAAACCACATAATTGATCACATACACCCAAACACCTGTCCCCCAATCCCAGTACACTAACAATACTTGGTCACAGATCGACCAAATAGTTGCTCACAAACACTCTTCGTCCCATCTGCCCTTCGCCGCCACAACTACCCCCCAACAATAACACCACCATCACCTACCACCTAAACCACCATCGTCGCCACTTACACAGCACCACCCCAGCAACCGCCATAATAATAAATCATTGGTCACAGACACACCCAATCTCATCTCATCCCGCCACGAGTACCCCTCAGCCATGCACATGACAAAAATCACAGTCACCACCAAATCCAACAAAACAACGCCTCAAATCCCAAAAAAAAAATCCCCAAATCCTTCGGCACAATTACATCCCAACATGATGGCTATGAATGCCGCTAGCAGTGTAAGCCAGATGGGTAATCTTCCAATAGGCCAAATGGGTAATTTATCAGCCGTCCCAGGCCTACCAGATCCGATGAATGGTGGTAGAGCTGGTGCTGCCGGATACTTCCAAGGTGCTGGCCCGAGATGATGGTCGACAACCCTCATTGTCAGCAACAATTGGCTGCAAGGATAATGAACCAGCAACCTGCTAATGGGAACGAGATGTTTCAATAGGCCAAATAGGTAATTTATCAACAGTCCCAGGCCTACCGGCTTCGATGAATGGTGGTGGAGCTGGTACTGCAAGATACTTCCAAAGTGCTGGCCCCGAGATGATGGACGACAACCCTCATTACCAACAACTGGAAGCAATGATGATGAACCAGCAACACGCCAATGGGAACGAGATGGGGGGAGGGAGGAGAAGAGACGGAAGGGGAAAGGAGGGAGGAGAAGAAAAATGATTAGGGTTTGGGAAATGAGATTGAAATTTGGTGGGGTAGGTGGTACGATGGATATATAGATTAATTTAATTTAAAAAATTATTATTAATATTAATTGTGAAATTAAAATCTGATTTTTGATTAACTAAAGTGTAAACCTGATTTTCAGGAACATGAAACTAGTGGAGTCCATTGTCGCACGAGCTCAGCTCGAGCTCGTGGCTCGTTGGTAACGAGCCGAGCTTGAGCTCGGCTCGTTACCTTTTGGGCGAGCTCGGCTCGTGCCCGAGCTCGCCCAAAGCGAGCGGCTCGACGAGCCGAGCTTAGGCTCGGCTCGCCATTTTTTTTTTTTAAATAACGCTACTAGTATTACAAGTATATTTTTTTTAAATATATATTTTTCAAAACATTTATCGGGGCTCGTCAAAAGTCAAAACATTTATAATTTTTAACATAGTAAATATACATTTATTAAAAAAAAAAAAAAGATAAACCCTCCTCCTTTATCCGGGCTTGGGACCGGCTACTTCAATTTCGTGTAGGCGGAGTTAAAATTGTACACGAAAAATTTTTTACGTGTACAATTTTTTTAAAAAATTATAAATGTATGAAAATAAAATTTTGTAATGAATGTATTGAAATTAAATATCACTTACTTGATTACATGCAATTTCGGCATATTTATGTTGAATTCGATAATTAGCGTCTTCCCAATCCTTCACGCACATTAACGCTTCCAAAATATCTTCTTTTAGTCGACTTCGAATATCAGAGAGAACCCTCTTCCCTGCACTAAAAGCAGACTCCGAAGCTACAGTGTTAACCGGAGGTGTTAGTAGATCTTTTGCAATTGCAGAAACAATTGGCCATCGACGTTCATTATTTCGCCGTAATTCGATTACATCTTCCGAACTTTTTCTTAAGCGATTTGTTACTAGGCATAGTATAACGAAAGTAATCAATTAATTCAGATGACAACGTATTTGGACTACTACTCGAAGTTTGAGTACATGCGGTGGAACACATACTACTACTACTAGAGGAACCATATGCATATGCAGTTGAATCATATCTAATTGAGTCTATGTTTTCTAATAAATTAATTACTTCAGTGTCGTCATCGTTTATATTAGTGGGAGGAGGAGTGGGTACACGAGTAACTTGTGTACCTATTCTTGAAACATATAATTCATACATCTCAGTTAACGTTTGTTCCAAATTCCTATAAGTAATAGGCATATTAAAAGTTAAAGCATTTGAAATTTGGTCAATTATAAATTTAGTACCCGATAAATTATATCGGGGGTCCATGACGCATGCTAAAGGAAATAACATAGGTAATTCTTCCCAATATTTTCTAAATTTTAATTCCATAGCATATATAATCGCATCAAAATCAGAGTCATTTTGATATCTATTAAAAGCCCTACCAGTTATATAAAGACGTTCAAGAACCATGCAAGTAGTTGGATAATAAACACCAGACAATATATTCGTAGACGTATAAAAACTTTCCAAAAATTTCTTAATTTTAAAAACTGTATTCCAATCAGATTCATTTAAGATATCATCGTCGTCGTCTCTAATATGCCTACTGTTATAAAATTCAGTGATAAACGGTTCAAAATCTTCACAGGATTTTAATAATAAGTAAGTTGAATTCCACCTATGACCTACGTCAGTAATAAAAGTTTTTGTATTAGAGTTCCCAGCTTATTCACAAAATTCTTCAAATGCTAGTTTTCTACTAGGTGTAATCGTGATATACGTAAGTGCATTCCTAATTCGACTAATTTCGTCATTCACATGTTTTAAACCGTCTTGTACAATTAAATTAAAAATATGGCACACACATCGAATATGGAATAAATAACCACCAAAATCGGGTTGAAGTACTCTATGCAATTTATCGATAATTACTTTATTTACAGAAGCATTGTCAAAAGTAAAAGAGCGAATTTTACTCTCGCATTTATATTCTTTAATTATTAACATAATTGTATTAAATATAGTGTTAGCATTATGAGGATACTCGACAATTTTAAAAACAATAATTTTTTTATGCATAACCCAAAGTGGGTCTATATAGTGTGCAGTTGCAGCTATATAACCTCTCTTATTAATCCCTTCCCATAAATCCGAAGTTAAAGATATGACACCCCCGTATTTTTCTAAATCCCCAATCAATAATTGCTTTACATTAAGAAAATATTCAATTGTATTAGAATGAAGAGTATTTCGACTTACCCCAACGTACCTTGGTTGAAGATATTGTTTGACGTAGTTTACGAAATGTTCGTTGTCCACTATTGCTAGTGGCAGCTCCACCGCGACAATGAACTTCACCATTCCCTTTCGTGCTTCCTCCTCCGAATATATCCACGTAGAAAGTGGCGCAGTAGTAGCACCGGCTCTACTAGTACCAAACTGTAGTTGCGTTTGTCTACGTTCAAGAAGCCCATGTTTGGCCACACATGCTTTGTAATGACGGTTGAGGTGAGTGGTTCCAATGCCTTTTTGCCACGCCAGTCGTTGTTGACAGTATTTACATACCGCTTTCGTTTCTGGAAGTCCATCGATCACACGACCAGTGTTAACCAATTTGAAATGGTCTCAACATTTTGCCTGCTTCTTCCCTTTTCTCTTCCCTCTTGCATCGGGAATATTTAATGCAGGTTCTTCATCTTATTCCAAATCAATAGGAACACTAGGATCAACATCAACGTCATCCAAATCAATCGGAATTGGTAGTTCGTTGAGACTGGCAAATTCCTTCCCAAATTGATTTTGGGCAGGTGTTTCGTCTTCCATACCGAACAAGTTTTCAACAAATGCTCGTGGATCCATTTGTGAATTGTTGAAATAGAATGTAGAAATGTAGAAATGAGAAGTGAATGAAGATTATGTACTAGTGGCTAGTGTATAAATTGAGTTGTAAAATGAAGATAATAATGTAAAAAAATGTAGAAGAGAATTATAGAATAAATGAATGATATTGTTGATAATGATTTGTAAATTGTAGAGTAGAGAGTATAGAATGAAAGTTTGGTGGGAAAAAAATGTTGTAATGGGTTGGGTATTTATAGGAGAAGAATTGGAGAAAAGTAGAAAAAAAAAATTTAAAAATAAGTGACCAAACGGTCACTGAAAAGGTGACCAAACGGTCACTGAAATCAGTGACCGTTCTGGTCACCAATTTTTTTTTTTTTTTTTTAATATTTATGGGCTCTTCTAGACGAGCCCACGAGCCTGGCTCATGGGCTCGTCTCACGAGCGGCTCGCCGAGCTGCTCGTGAATAGTGACGAGCCGAGCGGGCTCGGCTCGTCTAGCCCACCAGCCCGCTCGGCTCGTGTTCGGGCTCGTTTTTTTACGAGCCCGAGCGGCTCGTGGGCGTGAACAGTACGAGCCGAGCGAGCGAGCCGACGAGCCGCTCGACTCATTTGACACCACTACATGAAACTAAACAACTGGTTTTATGTAATTTTCCCAATAATCAATTTCAGGCAAATTAACCATACAAGTCAAATCGGAGAGCCTATAATAGCCGTGACATTGAGCGAACTATCCCAACGTTTAATTATCTCCAACGGTCAAAAATCTCAAAAATATGGCCCTGTTTGTTTCTGATTCTCAAATCAATTCTCAAATCAATTCTCATTTTCAACCACACATTTTTCAATAAAATAATATTTTCCATCATATCAATACTTTTTTCTTCTTTTTCAACCACACATTTCCCATCATATCACTATTCAAAATCAATTCTTTCCCCAAAAATCCCTACCAAACAAGCTCTATATAAACATTTGAATAAAGCTATAGGTACAGAAATTTTCCACAGAAAAGTTACAGGATTTTAAAATGGCATGACGTGGCAAAGTTTAAAAAAAAAATTGTTCAAGACTTCCAACAAAATTGAAACCGGGAAAGCCAAAACCTTTCACACCATTTTTCCCCAAATTTCCCCTCGATTCCCCCCACTCAAAACCCATCCATCTCCGGCCAAAATCCGGTGAACCGAACGGCGGGCAACTCCAAAATCTGGTGAAGAGGAAAGCCGAACACATTGTTCCCGACAATAGAGCCATTTATATCAACCATTTCTGTGGAACATTTCTGACCCTAAATGGCAGACAAAGGTATTTTCTTTCTTGGGGTTCTAAATTGGTTAGCTAATTCCGGAATCCAATGTTAGGTTTTCAACTGAAAGTTTCTTCAAACATTGCTATTGTGTTCGGCCAGCTGAAGCATTTAGACTAAGTTGTAGGGGAATGACTGGTAATTTATTGTTGGGGACATTAATGTTGAAGCAATATAAGGATTTTTTTTGTTGGAATTAACGATTAAGGTTATGAATCAACTCTAATGCATCATAATCAGTTGTGAGCCACAAAAAAGTGCATCTTTTTTCCTCACTATAACCATAAATATGACCCTATGATTGTTATTTTTTTATTCAGTTTTTGTGATTTTAACCATGCTGACTATGTTACCATATGTGCTGTCCCAACAAAGATTGTTTGCCTGAAATTATTAGTAATCCGTGACTTATACATTTTGGAAATGTGTTTCCAGATATTTAACAAAGAACATGAAAAGGCTGAAGATGCAAAGCCTTTTGCGATAAAAGCCTTTATTAGTTATTTCCGATAGGATTGTAGACTCACCATGCTACTTGGTTATTGGAGAATATGGTTGGACTGCAAACATGGAGAGGATCATGAAGGCTCAAGCATTAAGGGATAATAGCATGGGCTCTTACATGTCTAGCAAGAAGACAATGGAAATTAACCGACAATTGAATTATGGAGGAATTGAGGAAGAGAGTGGAGGCTGACAAGAATGACAAGTCGGTGAAGGATCTTGTGTTGCTACTGTTTGAGACTGCCCTCTTGACTTCTAGGTTCAGTCTGGACGACGTAACACATTTGCATCAAGAATTTACAGAATGTTGAAGCTGGGATTGAGCATTGACGAGGGCGATGAAGCTGGTGAGGACGATGAAATGCCCGCACTTGAGGAAGATGGCAATGAAGAGAGCAAGATGGAGGAGATGGATTAAAATGTGAAATTATATTATATCCTGTGTTTTTGCCTTGTTAGTGTGTCTGCAAATAGTCGGTAAGGGAACAATCCATTTACGCAAGTGTTCGTCTGAAAGGTTGCTAGGCTGATGTATTTGTACCTCATACAAAATTAATAATATATGTGGTTTTTCAAGTAATTTCCGTCTTGGTTATATCCTTTTTTTCTTTTAGTGTTGTTCTATGCTCTGCAATTCTACTAATTATATCAAATTGCATACTTATAGATTGTGATGAACTTTAACCATCTAGACATTTTTACTATCTCAATGCAGCCAATATAGTACCGAAGAAAAGTAGCAATTAAGCTAAAAAGGATTTCAGAAGTAAAATAAAGATTCTTGTTCTAAATAACTCAAAACAAGCCTGCCATAAGTACTCATCCATTGAAATCTTAAACATGAACAAATTTGTAATATACATGTTGGCACAATATGATGTTTTTGAGCAAATCTACCGTATCAATTCCTATGTACAAATTGGCAAATACAATGAAGAATTGGTATCCAAAGGCAGCATTAACTTGAGGGTGGTGCACCAAAGCCACCAGCTCCATGTCCAAAGTCAGGTCTTCCACCAGTACCCTACAAATTCAGAATTCAAACCAGCATGCCAGGTTGTGCGTGAGAATAGCTTCTCCAATTATTTTTGTATTACACAAGAATCACCACAAGTAACATCTTGAACTGGCTTGTTTTACACATAACCGTGCTTTAGAAGAAATTAAAACACAAGGAGAAGAGCCAGTCAAACAAATAAGAGAAGCAGTAATAGAAATGGTGAATTGTCTTCTATTCTTCCCGCTCCTCTTTCCCTGCCCCCTTCTCCACTCATTTCCACAGAAATGGTTGATATAAATGGCTCTATTGTCGGGAACAATGTGTTCGGCTTTCCTCTTCACCGGATTTTGGAGTTGCCCGCCCTTCGGTTCACCGAATTTTGGTCGGAGATGGATGGGTTTTGAGTGGGGGGAATCGAGGGGAACTTTGGGGAAAATGGTGTCAAGGGTTTTGCCTTTCCCGGTTTCAATTTTGTTGGAAGTCTTTTTCAATTTTTTTTTTTAAACTTAGCCACGTCATGCCATTTTAAAATCCTGTAACTTTTCTGTGGAAAATTTCTGTACCCATAGCTTTATCCTAAACATTTTCCGTAATAGACCCATACAAGTTCGTTCTTATCTCTATTAACTTTGATAATTACTCTACAAAAACAAATCAAGAACTCCCCAAGATTTCATCAACTCAAATTCTTGTTTTTGTTTAACAGAAAATTCTTGAAATTGATTAGAAAGGCAAAAATGAGTGTTTTGCAATATAAAGAACGCATGAATTCTGCTGATATTCAGATATGGAACAATGTCGCCTTTGATAATGAAGATCCTAAAGAATTTTCAGGGAATAAGGCTTCTTGGGAGTCCTCTGAAGCCGATTTTGTTGAATTCGACAGAGTCGTTGAACTTGGATTCTTCGAGCAAAGAGAATGAGGGTCCTCTGTTTGAGAACCCAATTTCTTCTGTTACTTCTTCTCTCAGATCTGTGGTGACGCCTTTGAAGCCAGTTAATTCGAATGGGGCTTTGGAGAATTCAAAAACTAGAGGAAATACGAAACAAAGTTTTGAAGAGAAAGTGGGTTTGAAGAGTTTTGATGAGGAAATTGAGGAGATTGAGATGGAAATTAGAAGATTAACTTCAAGATTAGAGTCTTTGAAACTGGAAAAGTCTGAGAGAAGTGTGAAAATGGTGGAAAAGAGAGGAAGAGCGATCCCGGCGAAGTTTATGGAACAGAAACAAAATGTTAATACTGCAGAAGAGAAGAAAGAGATTGAACAGTTTTCATTAATGACAGCAAGAACAGGGGTTCAGAGGAAGGGGTTTATTTTGGGGCCAGCAGATTTTGTTGTTGGGGAGCGAAGAGGAATGTGTATGGGGCCTTCTGAGATTATAGGATCGGTGAGATCCCGGAAATTGGGCAAGCAAGAAATGACCACCCCTGTTCCGCCTATACAGAGTAAGGTGCTTAGTTTGGGACCTGCAGAAATAGTTGCTGAAGCGGGAACGGGAATGAGCATGGGGCCTTCTGAGATATTTGGATCCACGAAATCCCTGAAATTCGGCAAGCAACAAATGATCACCCCTGTTCAGCCTATACAAAGTAGGAGAAAATCTTGCTTCTGGAAGTTGCAAGATATTGATGAAGGGAAAGAGGTGAGTAAAGAAAGGGGGAAGAGTTCGAGTGTTAGCCCTGAATCAAGAAAAACTATGACAAAATCTCGGGTTTTATCAAGGCAGGCCGTTACTACAGTTGGATCCAAGAGGGCTGTGAAGAAAGAGGATCGAATGGTGAACTCAGTTCAGCCCAAGAAATTGTTCAAAGATGGTGAGAAGTCCATTCCTGCGAAGCCATTAAGGGCAGGGAGAGTTGTCGCGAGCCGGTATAATCAGAGCACAAATCCTGCCTCAGAAATAAGAAAGAGATCCTTGCCAGAGAACGGTAAGGCTGAGAATCGGGGTGATAAGAAGAGCTCGCTATCAGCCGGGAAATCACATGTAACCGTCATAGATAACAAGAACTTAGGTACTGAAAGTCGAGCAAAAAAGCGTTGGGAAATTCCGAATGAGGTTGTTGTTCATGGTAGTTTGGTGGAGGGTGAGAAGTCACCACAGTCGACTACTATTGTTCTTGATTTGCTTCCAAGTATTAGGATTTCTCGGTGCACCAAAGACAGCCCCCGGGATTCTGGTCCTGCGAAAAGAGTGGTTGAATTGATTGGGAAGAAATCGTACTTTTGCAACGATGAGGAAGTGAAGCCATCCGTTTGTCAAGCCTTGAGCTTTGCAGAAGAAGAAACTGAAGAAAATTAAAGGGAACAACAATAGAAGAGGTTAAACTCATCCTTCAAATTCTCATACCCATACTACAGCACTGCTTTGCTTCTTCTTAAAGTGTTACTCTCAGATCTACCAGCAGCGGAGGTCATGTTTTGGTTCTTCGTAAGCCATCCGATGCTTTGGTTCTTTGTTTTCTTGTTATGGGATATCATGATTGGAATAAGCTTTTCGGTTTTTTACATGTAATAAACTCAGGCAAAGCATACTTGTTTACATGTAATAAACTCAGGGAAAGCATACTTGTGCTTTCCTTTACTATTTCAATTGTTAATCAATTCATTCTGGTATAATTTTCTTCTTGCACTCTTCATGAAATTTTTTCATTTTTTCTTATTTAAGGGGATAATGAAAATAAATGCTGATGAAAGTGCAACAATTGGTTTAGATATACATCACTTTCCCATTGAAATAGGACCTTTCTTGACTAGTGGATGCTTTTTGGATTGTAGAAGTGCTGTTTATAATCAAGTTCCCAGAAAGGAGATATAGGTATGGAATCTTCCTCTCTGTTTCACCTCTATTGAATTGCGCTGACGTGAGTGACGTTGAAATAAAAGTCATTTTCAGCCTTAATTATCCGATATTTTTCTTTTACGTCATCATAAGATACGTACCTCCTTCAGAGGTTGTATTCAAGAAAGTAAATAGCCTAATCTATGTTTACTTCTATGTTTTGGTTGAGTTGAGCTATAAGTATAGGAAATTTTTACCGAATTTTTACAGATTTTTGAAATCAACAGTGCAGATTCCAACTTTTGGACAGGATTGCTGTGACATTTCTGGGAAAATTCCCTATTTTTCTTTTACGTCATCATAAGATACGTACCTCCTTCAGAGGTTGTATTCAAGAAAGTAAATAGCCTAATCTATGTTTACTTCTATGTTTTGGTTGAGTTGAGCTATAAGTATAGGAAATTTTTACCGAATTTTTACAGATTTTTGAAATCAACAGTGCAGATTCCAACTTTTGGACAGGATTGCTGTGACATTTCTGGGAAAATTCCCTATACTTGGGGAATTTTCCATTTTGGTTAATGTGGTTAGCGTTGAATTATTTTGGTTAAAAGAACAACTTTGTTAAAAGGAGCAGCTCGAACCCTTATAAGTTGATATATATTTTCATTTTTATTCGATGTGAGATTTATCCTTTAATAAAGTTCACCAAAATAAGTCTGGGCATAATTCAACTCAAGTGCATCTTCAAGGGCACCATAAGATTATGCAAGTGAGATAAATAATGTGCGAAGAACTAGCAATCAGATAGATGGATAGCAGATAGCTAGAATTAAAATTTCAGTAACGAAAGAGAGCAACTCGAGAATCACGGAACAACGTTGCAAAAAAAAAATTCAGACAAAACTTTCAGTGCTTTCCTTAGCAGATAGCGTTTAATGCTAAATTTAACTTATTTTCTGTGATATAAGAATCAAGCTGTCTCAGATTTGACTCGAGTCCTTCCGAAAAAAAAAGCGCGGCTGTACTACACTAAAGGAGAAAATTTTTCTTTACCCGAAGGTGCAGAATCGATGCCTTCCTGTTCCTTGGAACCTTAATGGACCTTTGGGATACCTTTCGCAAGAGGAAGCGCTCCTTGCCTGAGGAATAGCTATCTTTCACACTCTTGGGGTGAGATTTTCCTTTTTCAATTGCCGTTAATTCTTCCTTTCTCCTCGAACTAGAACTAGGAGATATGCCTGCTATTACTAATTCATAGGGCATGGAATAAGATATTACCAAACCTCCACACGATTAAAACAGTCCGCAAGATAAGCACCTTTTAAGCAGCCACAAAAAACTAGAACACACGAGGATTAGATGAAGATAATGAAGACCCCGATTACCAGAGCATCCCAATTTAGGATGTACCATTTTACATGTGATGTTGCCAGAAGATTTTTTATCTGTGTATCAACTTCAGAGAGCGATAACTTAAACTTCTCAATACCCAATTCATCATTCTCTTTTGAATTCTTGAGATGATGAACAAAATGTTTCAACAGTTTTTTCTTCAAATAAATTTCTACTCAGGGATACCTTTCACATATTTCATTAATGAGTTCCTTAAAATCTTCGACTTTTAAGGTATCAGAGTTTTTATTGTCTGTGTTGAAAATGAAGATGATATTAGATTGCTCTGATACCAATTTTGATGGCATCGCTTGAGCGATAGGCTAGTGGAAAAGCATCGAAAATTTCTCTATGGTCCATATCTTGACATCTTCAAGTTCAACACAACTTTTATCTCCCAGTTGGACTTCCAAATAGAATTTCAGCTAGAATTTGCCAAATAGACTTCGAAAATGATTCCAAATAGAACTTAGGTCACACCCAAATTTTAACTAACTCCACTTGACACGAATTCCACTATAATGAATAAATTTCAAAGATTCTCCATTGGAGACAAATTCCATTCCAAGAAATTAACTTCAACTTTTCAAAAAAGAAAAAAAAACGCAAACGAAATTCTTCATCAAAATTTCCAACTGAAAATATTCTCCGAAACTATGCACGCAATTAGGGCAAAATTTAATAAATATTAATAAAATTCCAAGCATTGGGCTTGGACATCACCAAATATGGCAGAAACAAGCTCTGAAACATAATCACCATAACTGAATGCATGAAAAGATGGATCTTGGCTAGAATCGACACCCTTAACCACATTCAAACTATCAACTAAATCAACAGTATTATACCTATATGGAGGCTTATGATAAAAAAAAAATGGGTATGTTACTAGCAACTAAATACAATGACGTCGTAAACAATGATAGCAAAAGGGCATTACCCATAATTTCTAAATTCAACTGAGATGTATTCTTCAAAGAAGATCCTATATTAGACTCTAAAAGTATAGAATCCAACTCCAAATCCACTCAAGTTCTTAAAATATGCTGATTGATAAAAAATTCTATATAACACTACAAGACATGTAATTGGAATTTTCTTTCTATGTCCATTTAACAAAACATGGACTCCTTTACTAACCTTCAAGATTTCACATTCACTAGTGCATTTGTACTCTTTTGAATCTAGAGTATTCAAGAAGATAAGTTTTCTCTTCGAGTCTGGACCGTGTCTCACAGCATCAAGTGTTTAACCGTCACATCAAAGGTCTTTATTTTAACCAGGCCAATGTCAGCTATCCTAAAGGTGTATTATTTTTCATGACCACAATACCTTTTGAAACTATTTCATATATTGAAAATAATCCTGATTGAGACACATATGTAAAGTGTAAGCTATATCAAGAATCCAATCCGCGTCAGGTTTGGAGTTGTAGTTAGAAATAAGTAAAAGTTCGCCATTACTGTGACAATTTTATGCAATTCTGGCTAGGGGTGGGTTCGGTTCGGTTCGATTCGATTTTTTTCGGTTCCAGAAATTTTCGGGTATTTAGTAAATGGAACCGTCGGTTCCAAATATAATTTTGGAACCGTTCGGTTTCGATTCGGTTCTCTTCGGTTCCGTTTGGTTCCGTACTATAATTAAATTTTTTAACATTTAAAATAATACTACATAAATACACTTGAAAGTGGATACCAATATTAATAACAAAAAGTAGATATAAATACCAAGTTCAATCTTAACTTTTACAAATTAACGTAATCTAATTTAATAACATATAAATAATAAGTTGTCAAATACAAATACCAAAAAGTAAATATTACTAATAAAACTTCGATATTCATATCAATAATTCATTTGCTTATAACCTTCAAGTCTACATAAAAGTGAAATATAAGTTATAAGTCACAAAGATAAAATATTTTAAAGTATTGATAATACTCACCAACTATTTAATGTAATCATCAGTTGGTTGACTTTTCATACTAACTATTAAGAAACTATACAAGAAAAAATTGAAAAAAACACAACTAACAAATATAAATAAACTCTAAATTGTTCAATTAATAAGATTTAATAAGAAAAAAATTATTAATTTGTTTAGAAAAAATAAAAGAAATTGATTTATCCAATATAAAAAAAAAATTCGGTTCTTATTCGGTTCTTCGGTTCTTGGTCGAGAACCGAACCAAATCATTCGATTCTCGATTCGGATACCCATTCGGGTATTTCATTTTTAAAAACTCGCTCAGTTCGGTTCGGTTCCGGCTCGGTTCGGTTCGGACATTTTGTCCAACCCTAATTCTGGCTTCTCATGAAGTTTCTAATTGCTAATTCGCAACCAATTTTTCCTTGTTCTACAACTTATAACAATCATTTATCAAGTGTTCCTTCTTCTTGCACAACCACCATCAACGATGTAATCATCTCCATGAATTTCAGATCTAACAAGACGCTTCATCTTCTCATTTGAATATAGAGTATCATAGATTTTTTCAATGGTGAGAATATCATGACTATTTAAGATTGTTCGTACAAAACTCGTAAGTGTATGAGATCGTTGACATATAATACATGATGAGTTAAAATTTGTCGTCCCACTGGGAATAAATTTCAATCAAGTGTATTAGTCTTTATTTAAAGTGAGCAAACAAATTAAATTGTGGTTGATAATTATTCTAAATGATTCTACGAAAGCTTGCAAAATTCGAGTTTTGCATTTATATGGAATGAATGTATTGGATTACAAATCCAACTATTATTACCTAGTTCAATTCTCAACTATGCAGCTAGTATCATTCATGCATTCTTGACAATTGATAAATCTATAGTAATTAATTCTCTTTTTCAAGACAAATTAAATCTATTCTAATCACGACCCAAATCTATTCCTAGTCCGAATTCGAATGAATAGAATGCATTAGAGTCTAGATTATCTCATAAATTGCACACGTGATAAATATTATTCCTAATATCTATCGCACACGTGTTAATCAAGCAATGTTCTATACCTATTGTGAGCCTCCCAGCACTACAACAAGCAACTATATATTTAATTGGTGATCAAACAATCAAATAATAAAATTATGCATGAAAGATTAATCAAGAAAAATAAGAAATTAATTAACTACTTGTCTTGAATTGAAAATAAATAATAACAGGTTTCATCTTCATCCAATACATGAAAATACTTAGCCTAGAATATTGTTATGTAAATTACACAAAACGATATAGAAAAACATCATCCGAAATGGAAAATAAAGAATTGAAAGTGAAAAACCAATTTCTTCTTCTTAAATCTTCAACCCGGCTTTGAATCTTCAATCTATTGTGTTACTTGCCCTTTGAATCTTGTGCTAACATCTTCCTTGTGGTGAAAAAAATAGGATTTTGATGTGTTTTCAGTAGTTCACGCCATTCTTCCCCCAAAGAGAATAGGTTAAATTTGGTTTTTATAATAATTTGGGTAAAAACAGGAATTTGGGCCATTCAGGCCCAGAAATAGCCCACGCACACCGTATAATCCTTTGCGCGCGTGACGTTATAGAATTCTAGGCTCAGTAAATAAACATCATGCCCGTGGCCGCACAAGAGAATTTGTCCGTGACGTTATAGAATTTGCCGTTTGTTGTACTTTGGTCCCCGAATTCTCATTCCTTGGTTATTTTGCTTCTTTCTTCGTATTTTCTTGATCCTTCATCTTCCAACTACATCTAGTTTGCTCCAACATCCCTCCAATCATCGAAACTAGATCTGAATCATCTATTAGCACTTTGCGATTTAATCCCCAAACTTTGGATTATGTCCACTTTAGCTAAATTTTTTTGCTCCATTTCTTCAATTTTATCGTTTTTCATCGAGATGCGCCTAACAAACAAAATATATATGAAATTTAGCCACAAAACATTTAAAATAACAATACTTACTCTAGTTTAATGGTACGTTTAAGTGTATAAAATACACTTACCAAAGATCATGTCTCAAAAGAGACATATATGAAGTGGACAACGAACACACCAAAATCAAACTCAAATCTTCTTTATCATATTTAACCTCCAAGGTTTTCAAATCAGCGACAATTTCCTTAAAAATAGTTAGGTGATCTTCAAGGGATGTACATTCTCTTATACGATGAGAATATAGACGTTATTTCAAATGCAATTTACTAGTTAGACTTTTCGTCATGCATAATTGCTCAAATTTCAACCATAATGCAGCAGTTGACTTCTCCTTCAAAGCTTCCTGAAGAATATTATTGGAAAGATGAAGATGAATCTGAGATATGGCACTTCAATCTCCTTGTTGTCCAAGTTGTAGAATCCTGTCAAAACCTAACAACGCCTAGTCCAAATCCATCTGAGCGAGCACTACTAACATCTTTACCTGCCACAATGAAAATCTTGGGCTGCTATCTAAAAACGGAATATCATACTTCATGGTTACCATCACAAAAGAACAAGCCGAGCTCTTGACTTGATCAAACCTTGGCTCTTCCAAGAATTTTTAAGCATTTGACTTTGATACCAGATTGTTGAAAACGAAGATGATATCACGATACCAATTAGTTGAAGAAAAATATGAGATTATAAGCACAATATGAAGTAATTAATCACAAGAGAACGAGAACAAAATAATTTGCAGAGTAAAGAAGATTTCACTAAAATATGAAAAAAGAACATAAAGATTTTGTATTTACAAATTTGTCTGACTTAATCTAATATACAATGAAGAGCTACATATATATAGAGGACATCCAAAACCTCAAAAGTAGAGTTATAGATGGAAATGAATGCTCAAAACACGAAAATGGGCTTGGACCGGACGAGCTACCACTCGAGCATCAAGACAGCACAGCTCGAGCACCCACAGGTTCCGCTCTCAACATGGAATTTCGACGACATTGCTTGAGGATAGGCTAGTCGCCAGCTAGTTGAAAAACACCAAAAATTTCTCCCTGATCCATATCTTGACCTTTTTAAGACAAAAGTGAATTCCAATTCTAAATTGGGCTTCCAAATAGAACTTCAACTAGAATTTACCAAATAAATTTCTAATATGATTTCAAATAACATTCCAAATACACCCGAATTCTAACAATCTGCCTTGCTAAATATGGTTGCAATATCTTCTTATAAACAAATTAGAAAAATGCTAGAAATTACTGATAGTTTGCCTTTACGAGACCAATGCATAACTTGAATCATATATTAAGATTTTTAAGATACATACCATCACTTTACGTTGATTTATTGTCGCACAATCGCCTAGAGCATAGATGTCTTTACACCCTTCACCTCAAAGCGTACTAAAACTCCCCTATTAGATTGTGTTCCAAGAGATAGAAGCTACCCTCAGTAATTATTTTATGGAGAGTCAAATGAGGAATGCTTGGGACTTTGGATTAAAATTTCTAAGAAATAACGAACCCGACCAATTTGCTTCATAAAATCTATCACCACTGGACGAGTTCTAATACTAGTCGACCAGATGACCAGATATTGCTTTATCACTTATGAAAGTATGAAGTTCGACTCAAACTACACCTAGAGGGGGGGTGAATAGGTGTAAATGTGAAATTAATAAATTAGCAACAAGTCACTAATTGATTATCTCTAGATGATTATGCAATCAGTTCAATTAACCTATGTTTGAATACCACATAATATAAAAACAGTAAATAAAGCAATCAATAACGCACTATATGATCACGGAGAAACCCGAACTAGGTAAAAACTCTGGACACTTAGCTAGTCAACAATCCAGTACAAACGATTTATAACTTACAATCTACCAGATTAGACGGCGATACGTACTATCTGATCTCCTGACTGCAATTCTAACAGCTCTCCTGGATTTTGTGCTCCTGCACCAACTCCCAGCTACAGTTTCCAAAGCTCTCCTGGGTTGCACTCATGCAGCAACTCCCAACTTTGTGAAATCTTCTATCTCCTGTGAATTCACAAAGAATGTCGCATTCTTCAACGACTGGAACTCCACTCACCTTCCTTTGATCTTCAAAAACTCTGACAGATATGAAGGAAGCAGTAGTTTGTTATTTGGATTATGAAATTGATATTTTTCTCACCACCAAGAACAGTTCACTATATGAATATTGAAGGTTGAAGAATAATTGATGAAGAGCATATGAAAAGCTAAGTGTTTGCTCAATGATCAACCTTAAAAAAATCGTTCAATGGCGTTTGGTATTAATAGGTTAGGTTGAGGAATGAATGGGCTGGACAAAATGCCTTTAAAAAATGAATTAAAAAATTCCTAGATAGCACTGCCGTTCGAGCGAGCGATGAGCGACAGTCGAACAACAGGTTGTCGCTCGAGTGAAGGCGAGGCAACAGGCAGGTGACGCAGTTTCTATTTCTGATGATTGAGCCAAACTTTGGCGATAAGCTAGCGATATTTCAGCGCTGTTTTTCCTTTTTTTCCTTTTTCAAACTCTAGACCAAATATAACACAACTTTATACTATTTGTACATTAATCCTTGACTTTTACAACATATCAATTTTAATCCATTTTATTCACAAACTTGCCAATTACATTAAATACCTAACAAGCTCCCCCTTTGACATTCTGTGAGAAAGCTACAATCTAAAGTAAGGCAGCAGTAAAAAAAATACATACTCAAAAATTGACACAACCAAAAATTGTCTTGATCGAACTCTGTTTTTCATATATCAAAACATGTTTCCTAAAATAGACAACTCAAATACCCAGTGTAAAATGTATGTAAAACAGTTAAGTGTAAACGCAATTCAAGCAATTAAATCGAGCAATTCACAATGTAAAATTGATGTAAGCAGTTAATGGATCTTTTCTGTTTCATATCATGAGCTAAATTAAGACAAATATCAATGCAATTCAACATACAAAAACAAAACATTGATACTATAAAACATCAAAACTTAATTTAGTAATACAAAAATTTATCATTTAATCATATAATCAAAATGTTGGATACATCAATTCAAGAGTTAAGACCATATACAACCTAAAAAAAAACTCCATCAAAAATATATACAACTAACTACTCCCCCTTTTTTGTCATAAAATGACCTAGGGAACCTATCAACTAAGCAGCATCATCAGTATTCATCCCCTCATCCGATGCTCCACCATCATCCCAATGGTGATGACTCCATTGCAGCCCTCGCTGAAAATACCCAACAGTACCCCAAAGTGTAGTAAACTCGGTAGTGTGTCGATCAACTGTAGCTCGCAACTACGTAAGCTCTATCATCATCCGAGCCTGCTGCTCGATCAATACGGTCATCTGTCCCATAAGAGAAATTGATGGATCAACGAGAACAGAGGAAAGATTGGTAGGATGAGGAACAGACCCGGTGGGAGGAGGAGCGGAGGTCGGAGAAGATGGAATATCAGCTGGTGAAGAAGCAGAAGAAGAAGGAGGAAAATTAGATGGATCAATATAAAGAAGGTCATCAATAGGATCAGCTAGCACAGTCGGATCAACTGGCTCAGCTAGCTCAGATGAAGCATGTAACTGACTCTGGGAAATAGTAATGTGACCAATCAGCCGAAAAACCCTTCGAGGAACCCTATCCGGAAAACTAACTCCCAAGACTGTCACTAACCAAAAAATAAAACAAGCATACAACAGCCCCACCCTCGTCCCCGTGAGTCTAAAAGCCCGAAGAATCTACTCGCAAATAAATGAGGGAAGATCAATAGAATTGCCATGCAGCAAGGTGCATAAAATTCGAGCCATCTCCATAAGCAATGAAGATGTATGCAACACGGGCCACAGATTCTTGCACACAATGCGCAACCGAATTTGGCGATTAGTAGAAAGAGATCCAGTGCGCATTACGCCTAAACCACCCTCCAACAGTATATTAAACACCTTGCGTTGTCAACACAAACATCAACATCAACGCATCATCAACCAACGAACCTAGTGTGATCAAGGTCAGGGAAGAAAAATAAACGAAATGACACGATGTGTAAATAAAATTGAACATTATACCGAAAATAGGGCACGAATAATCTAAACAAAGAGCCCAACCACGTTGACATCAAAAACACCACCACAACCACATAACTACCACCCAACAACAACACCTAACTCAATCTCCATCAACCATGTATCTGGAATCAACAAAACATCCAAAATAAAAAATGAACCACAGCACTCCATGTGAGCTCAAACAAAAAAAAAAAACAAAGAAAGAAAATCACCCAAAATGATGAAATGTAAGATGGAACTACATGTAATTTATCCAAATATAAAGTGAAACTCAAGAAATTAAAGAAAGAATCAAAGAAACCCAAAGAAATGTGAAAACTTGAGAAATAAGGATTTTTATTGGAGAAATATCTTGAAAATTTGTTGAAAATGTGTGTAAATCTACCAAATGATGGATGCTATATGTTCAATTTGTGATTGAAATCACGAATTTGAGATGGGTGGTAACGATTGAAGAAAAAAATGGAGAGGAAAAGGAAGAGATTTTGAAAATTTTGGGAAAAAGAACGTTATAATTCAAAAATGTGGATTGTCGCTCGAGCGAGGGTCAAGCTAGAAGCGAGTGAGGGAGCTTCTGCTTCTATCGCTCAAGCGTCGCTTAACGAAAAGCTAGTGAAAAACTGTTGACAAAAATAACATTGAATTTTTGAAAAAAAAGAAAAATAACACCTTTTTTAAAATTATATCTATGATATACAGATGAACTCAAAAACAAATATGCTCACAAGTAATACATTTATCAAGAAAAACAATTCCCCACGTGCTCAATTAAGTTGAAAAATGGAGTAAAGTGTAAAAGCGACTCACGTATGTTAAGTGTCACTATGTTCTCGTGAATATGATTCCAAACCTCAAATTTATGAAAAAGAACAACGAATATTACTGTCAAATAAGTATCTTCACTTACTAATTAAAGTCAAACTCATAAGATGATTAGGACATTAATATTAGCTCGATTCCATAGATATTTTCATTTTCTCCCCTTTAATAAGAACATAGAATTTTTTATGTCATTTTTCGTAAATATCACATCTTATGTGCAGACTCTTGTCCATTAAGCGACTAAATAGCCCCTATAACAAGCTTTAAGCTGATTAACTCAAATCAGTTGACCATAGGCACCAAGTTATGAGATATCCCTCGGGTTTAATTACTTGAGTCAAATAGGCTTCGGATACGAGTATAAGATGAACCAATAATTTTTTTTTTTGAATGGGGACATTATATGAGCTTATGTCATCGATATGAAGGTCAATTCAAGCTCAAGATCACATTATCAACAGATGTCAGTCATCCTAAATCACACACATGCGGTTCAGACTCACTCACAAGATCATAGTGTGTCCAATGCAGATGATACATGAAAAAACATATACTCAATACTCCACCGTAAATCGAACCAAATAATGGAAATAATAGTGTAGATCAGATGAATGCACGTTAGGTCCCACATGCAACATTTAAAAGCACCATGATATGTATAGGAGCACGATAACATAATTTAACCATATTTTTTTAAAAACATAATTTAAACACACATTTCTTTTATAAAATAATTGCACACACCAAGCTCAAAACAAAAACACAAATATGAGATAAGCATGGAAAAATGAATGAACTCAATGAGCTGCACATGTATACACCTAAGTATACGATCAAGGAGATACACGAATGTTCTTAACTTTAAGAGCATAATCAGACTTTCGACCTTTCAGATCACTCTTCTTAACCCAAACCTTCTTAGAAATAGAAGTGATCCTAGTTAACTGAGCCATCATCTCAATTAAATAGTTAACCTGATTAGCTAGAAAGTCAACCTTGCTAGAGAAATTCTGACTTTTACTCCTAGTCACGAGTTTACGACACTTAGGTCTTGGGTGTCCCAGTGCGCCACAATGGTGACAAGTGGAAATAAACCTAGGTTCAAATCTATTCGGAGGTTGATGAACATAAATAGGATGATAATACGTTGTCTAGTTGGTCTCGATCTAAAGATATATGTGCCTTTGGGTTCAGGATTAACAGCATTCCGAGCGTTTTTAGCAGCTAGGACGAACATGTTCTTGGATGTACTAGCAGTAGTATCACCATTTCGAACGTAACCCAGACCATGCCTATTTCGAGCAAGCTTGTTCATCCCTAACAGATTATCGAGTTTCTGCGTACCACTCATGAACGAATGAAGTTGAGTATTAGATTTTTCAAGATCACTTGTTAAGAATTTAACTTAAACTTCTAAGTTCTCATTAACAAGTTTCAACTTATTTAGATTTTTGGTAGAGTCTTGAAGGTCACCTATGAGTTTTTATCTATCTCTTTCAAGTTCTTTTACCTTTTTCAGAACAGCTTTATTGACCTTTTTTATTTTAAGACTCTTTTCAAATAGTTCACGATAAGATTCGTGAATATCAGTCTCATTCTCAGACTTATCACTACATTCTTCAATCTCAACTTTATCACTTTCCTTATCAGATTTTATCGTAACTATAAATGTGAAGGTCATGAAATTTTGTTCTTCTTCACCACCAGAGGTATCACTCTGAGCACTCGAATCTGATTCATCATCACTCAAGGTCACTGCTAATGTCTTACGCCTTCCGTTATTCAAGTTCTTCTTTAAATTTGAACATTCATTCCTATAGTGATCAAATCCCTGACATTCATGACATCTCACATATAGGGTTTTCTTATTTGCAATCCTAGAGTTATTCTTTTCACGCTTATCTTTCACGAATTTACTAGGAACTTGATTTTTCTGTTCTTGAGGCTTCCTTATATTCCTCATCACTTTCTGGAATTTTTTAACAAAATAGCTATTTCGTCATCCCTAACATCAGTAGAGTCACTCTCTTCTTCTCTAACAGTGTTCATGGTTATGGATTTAACCTTTTTACGTTGAGAAACGGTGAGTTCATAGGTTTGAAGGGATTCTATGAGTTCTTCTATCTTAACTACATCTAAATCCTTACTTTCTTTAATAGCAATGACTTTAGGTCTAAACCTTTCAGGTAAGGATCTAAGGACTTTTCTAACGATCTTGGACTTAAGAATCTTTTCACCTAGGTTAAAACTCGAATTGACTATGTCATTCAACTTCACATAGAATTCATCAAACGATTCATACCTAGAGGTTAACATTTACAGTTTAGAATTTTTAACAGTTTTAGTTCCCTCATGTGTAGTTTTCTAAACTCTTCAGCGGTCTCACACATTGAAACTCTCCTAAACTCTTCAGCAGACACGGCCATAAACAAGGCATGAATGCCCTTACTGTTCCAGTTACACTCAGCTAGATCATCTTTAGTCCATAGTGAGATATCGATAGGTGCAACTATACCAGCAGCAGTAGTTGAAGGTAGAGGCCAATCAGTTTGAACACTAATCCAAATACGTTCATCCAAAACTTTAAGGAAAGCTCTAATTCGAACTTTCCAATAAGCATAGTTGCTTCCGTCAAAAAATGGAGGCATAGACAGACTGACTTATCTAGAATTAATTAAGGGTTAGAAAATGAGAAAAATCTCTGATACCTATTGAAAGTACGAAATTTGACCCAAATTACACCTAGAGGGACTGAATATGTGTAAATGCGGAATTAATAAATTAGCAACAAGACTAATTGATTATCTCTAGATAATTATACAATCAGTTCAATTAACTTATGTTGGAATACCGCAAAATATGAAAACATTAAATAAAGCAATAAATAGCGCACGGTATGATCACGGAGAAACCTTGACTGGGTAAAAACTCTAGGCACTTTGTCAGTTAACAATCCACTATAAACGATTTATAACTTACAGTCTACCAGATTAAATGACAACACGTACTATTTGATCTCCTAACTATAATTCCAACGACTCTTCTGGATTTTGTCCTCCTGCATCTACTCGTAACTGCAGTTTCCAAAGCTCTACTGAATTGCGTTTCTGCAGCAACTTCCAACTTTATGAAATCGTCAATCTCCTGTGAATTCACGAAGAATGTCGCGTTCTTCAACGATTGGAACTCCAGTCACTTTCTCTTAATCTTCAGAAACTCTAACAGATATGAAGGAAGCAGCAGTTATGTATTTGGATTATGAAATTGATGTTTTTCTTACCACCAAAAACAGATTACTATGTGAATAACGAAAGTTGAAGAATAATTGATGAAGAGCATATGTTTGCTCAATGATCAACCTTATAAAAACCGTTCAATGGCGTTTGATATTTATAGGTCGGGTTAAGGACTGAGTAGGCTGGATAAAAAACCGTTCAAAAACGAATTAAAAAAATTCCTGGATAGTACTATTGTTCGAGTGAGGGATGAGCGACAGTCGAGCGACAATTTGTCGCATGAGCAAAGGCGACGCAGTTTCTGTTTCTGATACTTGAGCCAAACCTCGACGATAAGCTAGCGATATTCCGGTGTTGTTTTTCCTTCATTTCCATTCTCGAACCCTAGACCTAATATAAAACAACTTTCTACTATCTGCACATTACTCCTTGACTTTTAAAACATATCAATTTAAGTCCATTTTGTTAACGGACTTGTCAATTACATTAAATACCTAACAACTTACTTTCGTAACCATTGATCCAACTTTAAGGTTGATTCTATCCCTTGCGAACTTTTCTTCAGCAAACGCTGCAATTCTTTTGTCAAACCTGCAGCCGTGCAACCAAAATAAAAAATGACTACATGGAAAAGATGGCAGGAGTTCGAACTACAAAACTATACAAATTAGACAAGCTATTGCTGAAATTCAAGAACCAATTAATATAACAAACAAGCTTTTATTGATTTTTTCTTCTTTAAACCTATGCTACAGTATAGACTAATTTAATGTAACAAACATCCCATAAGAGATAAATCATCAGACAAAACTATTGCTAAGAAAATAAAGTAGTTATAGAAGAAATAGAAGAGTCAAGTGTCCCTTACATGTTCAAGATATGATCACCAGCCTATAGAAGTGTTATTTTACAAGCTCCTTCAAGATAGGATATAGTTTTGCTAAATCTTCAATCACAAAATCATGAAGGTCTGCTGCAAATTCCAAACCTGCTGGACCTCCTCCCACAACAACAAAATGAAGAATTCTTTTCCTTTTGTCTTCACTTATGCTCGGAAGACTTGCTCTTTCAAAGCAGTCTAGCACACGTCTACGAATCCTTTGTTCATCGTCTACTTCCTATATATATGTATATATATTTTTTAAAATTGTTAAATTGTTCTTCAGAAAGAGCAGCATGAGAAGGTAGTAAATGCATTGTCCAAGTGTGTTGGAACAATTTAAGTAAATAAACTTGACCCCATAGCTTAAACTTTTGAACGATATATTTCGACATAGTACCAGAGCAAGTAAAGTGCTCATGTCTCATAGCCACCATTACCATTTTGTGAAAATTGTGTGTTAGGCATTAATTGATGAAAAATGAATCTAACCAATACGTGAATAAACTTGTTGAAGGCAAATTCAAATTTATGCACTTGTCCCTCTAATAATAACTTACAGCATGTTTGACCTAGCTTTAATCACACGTGAGGAGGCGGCTTTCTTGGACCACTTTTGGCAGCATCAATAGTGTTAATACCCAAAAAGCCCAATTTTTTGCCTTTAAAGCAACCCAAACATGCTATATAAATCTCTTAGATAAGGTGGCTCAACAGCCAACAAAACTTGAGCCGAAGAGTCTCGAATAAGCCTATGATTGGTTCTAGGAATGTCTTGAGTTTAAGCTTGTCATTGCAGATAATATAATAATATAAGGGTGCGTTTGATTGCGATAGTGAAAAATGGGTGGAAAGAAAATAATTTCGAGGGAAAGTAATTGCCTAGAAATTGTTTTGTAGGGAATTGTTAATTAAGTGTGTTTGATTGGTATAATTTTCCACCCGGAAAAAAATTGAAATTTTGGATTTTTTTTTCACGTTTGACTTTATTTTACATGAAAATTATCCATTAAAATGATTTTTTTTCTTTTTACAATTGGTTATGAAATTTGTTAACATTGCCAAAAAGTTAAAAAAAAATAATAATAATAATAATAACATTGCCAAAAAGTTTAAAAAAAAAAAAAAAAAAAAAAATTTTGCTCGAAAACTATTTTTTCACTATTTTTTCATCAAAATTTAGTGTTCGTTTGATTTCGTTTTATATGGAAATTGTCCATTAAATTGAATTTTTTTTTTATAATTGGTTATGAAATTTGTTAACATTACCAAAAATTAAAAAATAAAAATAAATAAATAAATAAATATATATATATATATATATATATATATATATATATATATATATATATATATATATATATATATATATATGGCATTTGAAGGAATTTGGGTAGGTGAGTCATCATGTGGAAAAATATTTTCTAGGGAAATTATTGGCTATCAAACAAGCCAAAATGGAGAAAATGGAAATTATTTTCCTAGTTCTAGGCAAAATAATGGCTATCAAACATAGCCTAAGTAAAAAATACATTCCTCCCGAGGTAAATATATGGGAAAGTTTAGCTTATTGAAATAAGTAGATCAGATAAATGACCTTAAGAAAGTGTACATGCTCGACAACACCAGGGGTATTGAATTTATTAGCACGAGCACCCATGGCCATCACCAAATAATCATAGTCGACGGTAAATTATTCACTTCCTCCCAAATTGTTATCTCGGCTTGATCGACAGTAGACTTTCTTGTTTTCTGTATCGATTTTGTAGCATTCAGCTTCCTTGAATTGAGCATCATACATTTTCTGCCGAAGAGAAACAAGGTAAGAATTTGAACACCAAACATTTATCAAACAAATTCTTTGTTTGATGCTCGTCAACTATCTTCAACTTGTTTCATTTCACCACCGAACTTTTATTTTTGTTTCACTTTAGATTGTGAAATGGGAAAAATGTCGTGAACGTTAAGATATATATTGTCAACACAATTAATCAAACTAACTCATTAATGTTTTCGTTTGCCAAGCTAACGAGGACTAACAAACTTGACTGAAACAAAATTAAAGACAAAACATATATCTTTCTGACAATATTACGAATAGGTTCAACAATTAATGCTACGTACGTGCCATTGGTAACACCTGGTAACAAAGGAGTAAATGCAAAATAGTTCCTAGGAGACACAACTTGAACCTCGTATAAGGGATCTTTCAATTTTTTAAGAAAGCTTGTCCCTGCCAACCAGTTCCAAGAACTGCCACTTTCTTCTTCTTAATATCAACTTGACCAGTATCAGCATATGCACCACGGAAAGGTTAGGCATCAGAGAATGCCACTAGGCCTTCGCCACTGCATAATTTAAAGTAATATTAATTAACGTGAGAATAATTAATTATCATCTTTATAATATACTTAATAGATACGTTATAATAGCGTGTAAATTCACCACTTTGCCATGTTCTATTCTTTTAAGATTTAAACCAATAACCCAAGTTGGCAACTAAAAACAAAAATCATCCATAATAAACACCAACAAAATTCAACATGCATTTTCAACAATTTTTTAAGTTGCGAGATCACCCCAATTAAATGAATAAGAAATTGATTAGCTATAAAATAAAAAATAATATCAAATGAACTATTATGCAAATGTATTTTCTAAATGGGATAATTGCAACAACGGTCCTAACCTTTTAACTTTTTGCAGATTTTACTCTAACAATCGCTTTGTCCCACTGCCTGCCACAGTTCCAAGCCTTTCAAAAATTCGCACTTGGGGTCCAAATGAATGGAAACCATCCATCTTGCCGTTAGTTGACCAAAAAAATCAAATTTTGATCAAAGTAAAAAGGGCAAAATTGTATTTTTTATTTTTCAACATTAAATATTCAAATATAAACCCACCTTCCCACCCCACCTAACCTAATCAAAACCAGAAAACCGTCCAGCCGCCACCACAACTCCCAGACAGTCTTTCGCAACTTTCAAAAAACGTTGTCGTAGATCTTTTGCAACGTTTTTTTACAGTCTTTTGCAAGGTTTAAAAAACGTTTCGAAAGGCCTACGACAACATTTTTTAAACATTGTCGTATTTTTCTACTCTAGGACAACACCTCGATTTGCAACACACATCTAAATGTTGCCGTAGGCCTATGGCAACATTTTTTGAACATTGTCGTTGGCTGTTTCTGTTGTAATGGTACTGGGGGATTTGGAGAGTGACATTTGAATCATGAGAGGTGAGGTGATTAAATGTTGGAATCATCTATCTATTAAAACCATGATTAGGTAGAGTGAGAGTGATACTTCTGTTAGGTGGAGACTCATTATCCATTTAAAGTGAGAGAAGTGAGGTAGTGATCGAGGATTATTCCATGGACTTTGGCTTTATTGTGGTTTACCAGTTAGATATGGGTTAGTGATAAGCTTAGAGAGCATGGTGGACGATGAAATGAGATATGTACTCTCGAGGTGTGAGCAACACGGAATGTGATATGATAAGTGTGGTGGGATTTTTTGTGGTATTTATGCATTTGTTGCACGTGTTCGCCATTTGATTGATTAACTTGATGTTAGTATGTTGTTCTTGGTGAATAAATTTGAAAAGATTTGTATGTTATCCTATGTTATATCTTCATCGCATGTTTATATGATCTTGATTGATTATTGCGATTATCTGCTTCTACTTTGGTATTTCTTGATCTTACGTCTAGTAAGTATATGGAGCAGATATAGTATGTGTTTCAAGTCTGAAATACGAGGTAAGTCTGTGATGCCAATTTTATTTGGTTACCTTGATTAGGCAAGTATAAATTTGTGTTTTGTTTACTTGCATGTTGATTGGGTTTTAATGTGGAAATTTATTGGTTTGATACCCAATAAATCTGTGCGATAATTTAAAATAGATGTTGGATAATTTATCGACACCATAGTGCTTGACTCGATCCGAAAACAACCAATACACTTTTGGATGGCCCAAATTATTGAGTTGGATTTTGTTGTGGTGATATGGTAGCCAATTTATGCGATGGTATTTGGCCCATTTCCCAATTACTTAAGTGAAATAGTTGAAAGTCCTCCGAAGAACACTGTGCCTATCAGAAAGGCGAAGAATACAAAGTGATGGAATATAATAATGACTTGTTTGGTATGGTAACTTTTAGGGCATTGACATTAGTAAATATAGAAAAGAAATTAAAATTTTATCTACCAAATATGCAAGTATTTTGTTTCACGGGTTTTTCACATCCAAAGTCACAAGATCCGGGAAACTTTCCTCACCAAATTTGACCTTTTCAGCCCATGTTTGGCTCATCTAGACAAAAATGACCTATTGATCACAGTACTTCAAAATAGGTAAGTTTTGACAAACTTTGTTAGTCATAATTCTCAAAATAGAGAATTAACATAATCCACCAAATGAGTATAATCACTTAGAATTAGCAAAAGGTATAAGAATCACATATCCTCGTGTCAAACAAACTTGCTAAAAAAATATGGTACAACTCCTTGGTTGATTTTTTTGGGATCTCATCAATCATCGACATCAATTTCACTACACACCTTGCATCGAATTCAATACAATGTCCATGAGTAAACATGTGGCCCCTAGTAATAACATGTCATCTATCATAGTAACTAGCGACATGCCATGAGAATGTAAATATTCTACTTGCACCATTATCTTTCATAAAGAGAGACATGTGATAGTTAACAGTTAGTTGAGCCTACTCCATCTTTCGCGTAAAATTTCTTGACATGATCAGGTGTCCACACTTGATCGGCTTGGTCTTCCATTCAAAGCCATGTACAATCCAAAATTGAATCAACACATTCTTCACTTGTACTTGTCACAAGCCAAAATTAATTTTTCCAACAACTTTCTCCACTTCACGGGCATATCTTTTCTGTGTTCCAATACTCTAAACAACTTGATGCTCTGCTACTACTATTGGGAATTGAGAAAATTTACTGTCTATCAAAATCTTTCACTATATGGGAAATTTCCCCTGCGAAGTTTCCTTACTTCTTAACAAAATATTACATTTGGCATATTTTTGATAACTTTCCCAACAATATGGATCTTCCAAAACTTGTATTATTTCGCATTTATGTTTAGCCTAGGTTTGGTAGCCACTTTTCTAGAAAAACATTGTTTTAAATAGTGAGTGTTTGGAGAATGTATGGTTAAAAAGTATGAAAAAATCTAACTTTATGTGTAGAATATTGTATTGTGTGAACGTGTGATTGAAAATGAACATGTAGATTTTTTTATTTTTTTCTTTTTAAAGAATGGAAGACAAACAGGCTTAATTTTCCTTCACTCAAATTTCATCGCAGTACGAATAAGACCTTCTTTTACATGGTCTTACCAGGGGAGTGTCCATTGTCCAATAGAAGACAACCTTAGACACGTAGTGTGAAAACACTGCTCTCTACAATGTGAATTAGAATTTGACTTCCTATTTTTTCCATAAAAATATGTGTGAACACAGACCGGGTTCAACGGGTTCATCCCGATTATCATGGTATAAATAATTGTTAAATAATGTTGTTTAGAAGTCCATGCATCATTATTGCATTTTAACTATGTGCTAACCTAGGTATTTAATATTTAAACATATTTATTATTATGGTTACATGAAAAAGACCTCTCTCTCTCTCTCTCTCTCTCTCTCTCTCTCTCTCTCTCTCTCTCTCTCTCTCTCTCTCTCTCTCTCTCTATGCTAAATTTACATGTATATTGAAGTTACACATGAGGGCAATAAAGAAATAGTAATACAAACTTCTTAAGGAAAAATAGTCGCAAATGAAGAAAAGGTCATAGTAGATTAATAGAGGTTAATTAACACAAAACATCTCTATCATTTGCACTTATTACGTATAAATAGTTCATATCATTTCAAATTTGGCATTTATAACCCTATTTCAACATTTTCTTGAGAAGTTGGTCATTTCTGTTAGTTCCTTCTAACAATTTGACATTCATTAATATAACACTAACACAATTAATTCATCTAAGAACTCTATTATTCTACGAACCCTCGAACCTTTTTGGTATCAACGATTCAAAAATTTGAATATCAAAAAATCATAGATCAATGAACCCTAATTCTTCTTTTGCACAAAACCTTAAAACTTCTTTCCATGAGTAATCTGGATTCGAGATTATTTGGGGTTAGAGTGAAGCTACAAAAAACTACCAAAATAATAATAATAATAATAATAATAATAATAATGATAATAATAATAATAAAATTGAAAATCGTAGACGGGTGCATTCCGCGTAATCCATATTCACTTGGGAGTTGGTGGCACATGGGATGACGTACGCAGTGATAATGCATGGTATGTCATCAATATATTATTTAAGAAATTTTTTTGACTAATTAATTTAAAAGGAACAAGCATTAAAATGTTTGTCACCAAGTTTTTATTTCATTATGTTAAATATCTAATAAATTAGAGAATAATACATTTGAAGTTTGGGTCACCAAGTCCTCAATCTATTATTTTGACAATTGCAGTCCTCAATATTTTATTTAAGTACTTGAAGTCAAGATTTAAAAGGGCTCAAAAGAGTAACTACCTTAAAGGACCTTAGGAAGAAAAAAAAGAAGGTATTAATTCTTTAGCTTCAAAGATTCAGCAGCTCTCTAAGAGAAGGAGCTAACTCATAGAACTCTAGCTCATGGAAGGATTCCCCCCTATCCCCCTTGGGGAGAAAGCTGTATGATATGATCGATAGGATTCTTACTCAATTTCTTTATTGAATTCGAATTCTTAATAGACAATGTTACTCTTATCTTAACTTTGAAAAATTGAATTGTCCTTAACATTAATTAAATGTGAAAGAAAAATAAAAAGAAAATTCATTGACGTTGGAGGCGACGGTTTGGGATGGGGGATTTGGAGTGGGGAGGGGTTCTAGATGAGTTTTTCTCTTCATTTTATTTTTATACTTTTTTTCGATTTGTCCATCTTTTTGTTTAAAGATAAGGGTTTGTCTCTTAACATAAAATACAACCGGATTTAAATATTACAAAATGAAAGGTTTGGTTATGAGTTTTCCAAAATATTAGGTTGTCATCAACTTGCTATAGTTTCAATAAGTTGAGGACCCCATCTATAATTTTTCCAATTTATTACACGGGGGTCTGAAATTTCTGATCTCGAGAAAATTTTTCTAAACAATTTCTCTTCAATCTTTCCATAATGATTTAAGCATTTATTTCAAGATTCAATGCATCATGTGCATGCTTCGTATAACTCCAAAACCCCCCACCATTTACTCCCCTATATAATTGATTGGCTAACATAAGCTGTAATCGACTAGAAAGAAACTACATACACAAATACACAGTAATGGAGTCTTGCGTCCCTTCAAGTACCATATCTACTGTTAGGAAAAGGCTACTCGAAGAGTTGACTCTGGGTCAGGAATCCACTAACATGCTTCGAGTTATGTTGTGTAAAACTCAGAAGGACAAAATGTGCATACCACAGCTATCTGCTCTAAGCCTGATGGACAAGATCTTGGATTCATTTGACAAGATTCTTTCATTAATTCTAAACGGTAATGAGTCGAATGATCTGGTCTCTACGAATGATCAGGTCTCTAATGTTCCAGTGATCGATTGGTCGCATTCTGATGGCCAGAAGTTGGAAGATTCCCGGAAGCGTACCAGCACTTCAGAGTCCTTAAAATTTTCGAAACGCAGGAGATCTTCGAAGACATGGACAAGAGAGACCGTTGCTGCTTCGTTTGAAGATGGCCATGCATGGAGGAAATATGGACAAAAAGGTATCCACAAGGCCAAACATCCAAGGTAATAATGTTAGCATGGAGAAAACATTAATTCCATGCTTGTTTGTTAGTGTTTTTAAACTCTAGTTAGATTATTATCGATCTATGCCAAGGGCAGATCGAGGACCGACTAAAAGTTTTTTTTAAGTAGGGCTAATATGTAAGAAAAAAAAATCCAAATAATTTTTTTTTAACAAATAAAATAAATTTATACATCAAAAATTGAAATGGGCTCCCTAAACCGCTAGTGATCCAAGTACTGGTCCTACTATCACATTGTTCAATATATAAAAATGCATTTTAACTTCTCTCAAATATGTGACTGGACTCGCTGCCAAATAAATGAACAATTATTTAAACTCTAGATGAATAACATTATTTTATTTAAAATGCTTATAAATCGTGAGTTCTAAGAAATATATCGATATTAAGTGAATAACAACTTGTGCCCTATGGAATATGTAGATGAAAAGAATGTATGATCCTTAAAAAAAATTAACAATCGTTGAACATGTTAAGCGTTAACAATGAGACGTGACATAACATATTATATCCTAAACGTGTTCCAATGAGTCTTTAGATCTCGTGGATCTTAGGACTTCCTATTCGCGTTGAAAACGCGTGAGCATAAATTTCTAAACATTTAACATATATAAGTTCGAACGACGTGCAAGAAGACATGTTGAAAATAAAATGCTCTTCTACAACAACTTAACTTTTATATATTACATGTAATTTAAAGGGTTAACATTTTGTACGTGGAATATCTGCTCATTTTAGATTAATTACATGCAGGAGCTACTTCAGGTGCACCTACAAGTATGATCAAGGATGCCAAGCAAGAAAACTGGTCCAAAAAATTGAAGATGAGCCACCATTATATAGGACAACATACCAGGAGCACCACACTTGTAAGAAGAATTTATTTGAAGAATCTCACATTATTAGAGATAACACCGCAAACGATTCTTCCATCATCTGGAGATTCGACTCGCATGAACTGAACTATAAACCTAATGACATGGCGATTCCAACATTGCCCATAATTCCACAGGAAAGTAAGGAAAATCTTCAAATTTTGCATCAAAACGAATCATCATCACCATCTGATTACTTCATATTGCCTGATCTGACGACATTTGAAAGTTTCGGGCAGTTCACTGATTTTTCATCAGCATTTGATCAAGGGCATTTGATTTCTTCTGATATGGATGTAGAACAGATGGTAGGATCCGTTTTTAATGATTTTCTTGAGTTATGGTAGACTGGATAGTTTATTTTATTCATTCCTTGTATGTAGTTGCTCAATATTTTCACTCGAATTTATACTTTTTCCTTCGATAAATCTGGTTGTATGAAAAAAGGAGGAGGAAATATTTTTTAGACGTTTTCAATGAATTTTTACAAATATTAACTCATCTTATAAGTTCACAAACAAATTTCAGACTGTTTCTAACCCATCCAAGCTTAATACATGAAATTTTCAAAGTAACATTACGAATATAAGGGTTGAAAATTCACCCCAAGTCACCTGCACAGTGCTGTCGGCCTATTTTGCCACTTTTCAGCAGAAAAATCAGAACTCCGTCTATAAAACTCATTTTCATGCAAGGCCAATTTCTTTGTTTTTCTACAATCTGGAATTTCAAACACCAAAATCTGAAGCCACAATCACAAGTTTTGCGCACCGGCTGGACATTTCGGAAACAAATTAAGCTTATGCAGTGAACTTTGAGATCATGTAGAATTTTGTGAGTATTTATGGAGGAAAAAAGTACATGAAATACTAACAAGGTTTTGTCCCTTAGAGAAGACGAAATTTACCTTAAAATCTTATATACTTTGATTTTCAAAAGATTTAATCGCACATTTTGATGAAAGAGAACAAAATCCAAAAGTCCATAGCTAGGGTTTCAGTGAAACCCTAATTTCATCATCATCTAAATTTCAAGTTCTGAAAGCACAAATTCTTAAGAATGTTCCATCAATGTCCATAGAAGAATGTAAAACAGAATTTGAAAATATTGTTTGCAACGTAAACATAAACTTATTCACAGTAAATCTCTTATTTTACGGCCTTGGATTCTTGACGATTTCGTCAATTCTCCTCGTGACCACCAAGACCCACGTAGTTCAATTACCTGAAATTTTTAATTGAAAGAGCGAGCTCTAAAATTAAGTAAGACACGCAATAGTATATACATTTGGCAGTAGCAATCCCACCTTCTTGACGAACTCAGGTAAGGGGAGTGTCCATAGTTTGTCAGCCTGGTCGAGATTAAAAAAAAAAATAGTCAGAATTGGAAATTGACTTTATCATTTTTGCTATAAAATAGGTGTGACCGCTCTGTCTTGACCCCAAATTATGGACCATCTCGGGAATAATTTAGTATCATACTGCTGATGAAATCTCAATTAATTGTAAGTAGTTGATGGTAGGAACCAGTAGTAGATGCGCTCGGATATTCCAATTAAATTGTCACTGCCCTCGTCATTTGCCCACCTCAACAATTTATTCATAATATCACAACAGCGGTACACGAACAAGGCCGTCGTGGCCCTGTTCGTTCAGTTTGGTTCATTCATAAAAATTAAACCAAGTACAATAGAAGAGAGTTCATAATTACAAGCCATATGGCTAACAAAGTAAAGAAAGACATTAAAAAATACAGCCTGACCATAGGGTTAACACTAGAAGTAACTACATAGGTCCGATGTAACTAGAGGCAAGATTTCGGCAGAAACTTGGAGACGAAGACCACCGCGATGATGCCTGACTCTTCACTGTGTAAGCTGCCAATGCATCAGCCACTCTATTCCTTCTTTATAAATGTGCAACACCCGGAAATAGACCATGTTTTCTAAATGGCCACGTCAAAGTTACCATTCACCACATAAGCCTAACTTATTTTTTATTGACCACAATGACCTTCTCAAAATGTAAAAGACGAAGATACCCTTAAAATGGGGACCTTTGTCGGGACGTTTGGGCCATCTGGGCGGGATGCACGCTGGTCTGGTCAAAGGACATTGTGAAAAGAGGAAATTACATAAAAACATGTACTTAAACTTTTTAATTCAAAAACCAGGAATGAAGTTTATTTAATCAAAAATCAGGTTTTGGATATTTTATTAATTTATTAACACATATAAAAATTAATTAATCTACATGTTCCATTTCCATGCCCTAATTCATTTTTGTCTCCCCTTCTTCTCTGCATTCTCTCTCTCTCTACTCTATTTCTCTCTACCTTCCTTCTCTCTACCGACATCGGCTACTGTGAAATCTGGGTGTCGCGGCTGCTGCGAAATCATCACAACATCGATCTCAACGACGACTCAACGTTGTGAGCATCGGTCTTAACAGCTGCTGCGAAATCATCACAGCGTTGCTTGCCTCTTCGCTGTGAGCGGCAACTCAACGGCTTGAGCATCAGGCTCAACGGCTGCTGAGAAATCATCACAACGTCGCTCGCCTCTTCGCTGTGAGCATCGGTGTCTGCGCTCTCAACGGTGACTCGCAATGTAGTCAGGTAGCGCTGGGCGAAGCCGATTTGTGTGATTTTTGTATGTGGAAGCCGATTGTGTGTGTGAGTTCTGTGGTAGTCCTGGTCTTGCTGGAGTTGGGGACTCTTTTCAGATCGATGATGGTGTTTGGTAGGTAGATGATGGTGGTGGCGGCGGTCGACGGAGGTGTGGCGGTTGGGCATGGTGTTGTGTGCAGTGTTTGTGGTGATTTGGTGCAGTTCTAGTGTTGGTGGTGTTTTGGGGGGTTTTAGGTATTTTTGTTGGTTGTGCAGGTAGATGTGTTGGTGGCTGTGGCGGATTTGGCTGAGATTTTGGTGAGGTCCTGGTGGCTGTGATGATTTCTGGCGGTCGTGTCGGTTGGTGTATGTGACCAACTATTGGTAGATCGGGACCGAGGGTTGAGTTTTTGGTGTATGTGACCAACTATTTGGTTTTATAGGTCACATTTTATTTCAGTGGTATGTGACCAAATATTTGGTTATCTGTGACCAAGTATTTAACTGTGACCTAAAAATTTGACAATATGTGACTGAAAAATAATCCGTGACTAACAAATTTGAAAATATGTGACCAATGAAATTAACCATTTTTTTAGCTGTGACCTAAAAATTATATAATCTGTGACCGTAAAAAATATGTGACCAACTAATTTGGAAATATGTGACCGTAAAAAATATGTGACCAACTAATTTGGAAATATGTGACCGTGTGACCTAAAAATTTTAATCTGTGACCAACTAATTTTGAAATTTGTGATCAACGAATTAAATGTGACCTATAAAATTTTTGAACTGTGACCATAAAATAATCTGTGACGTATAAAAATTATTATTTGTGATTGAAAAATAATATGTGACTCGCTGGAATAGTCGCCGGAATCGGAAAGTCGTCGGAATGGTCGCCACAGAAGAGTGGTGGTCGAAATAGTCACCGGAGCGGTAGGAGTGGTGCATGTGGGGTGGGTTTATTATATTATATTATAAAAAAAAAACCTGATTTTTGAATTTTCAAACTATAAACATAATTTTTGAATTGGTGTAAACTAAACACCTCATTTATGAATTTTTCCCTTGTGGAAATTGGGATGGGTCAACTGACCATTGACCACCATTTCCTCCCTGGAAATACATAAGAGAAATATGATTCAAACATCTTGCCCATTTCTAATTCAAGCCCCACGGCACATCCATGGATCTATGCTCAGGAGATGCACCACATTAATCACAAGAAGTGCCGTCCCTTCTCTCATTTGTTTAAATCTCAATGAATTATTGCACATAATTTTTTTTATTATTATCATTACATATCTAAGGTGTTTAAATTTGATTACATTTTCGACCCTATGTTTTAAAACTAATTTTTCCTCAAAACTCACTTTCGACTATACCTTTCATTGGATCCACATTTTTTTTTTATCAATTTTTCAACTGCAAATTTCATAAAATTTTATCAAAATCCATTAAAATATAGCCTTGTTTGAGCCACATTAATTTTTTCATTCTCATTCTTCTACTCATTCTCAATCACACATTTTTCAATAAAATAATATTTTTCATCATATCAATAAATTTTCATTTTTTTCAACCACGTATTCTCCATCACATCAACAGTAAAAATGCATTTTTTTTCCAAAAATGTGCACCAAATGGGGACATAATCTATAGTTAAACCAAACAAGAGCTAAGTAAATAGCCATAAATGTAATAATTTTAATAAGCCTGATTATTTTATCTTTTTGGATGAAGTGATAGAGCGTTAATAAAAAAACAAAAGGTTAAACAAGAACCAAATACATGGAGCGCCATATTCGAATGTTCACGTGGAATGACGTACACTTTGTCTATTCATATTATGTCATCAAAGTGATGTTAGAAAATATATGGTACAGAGCATCGAACATGCATCGAAGTTTGTGTCCACAAGTTTCCTTCCAGACAGTGAATCTTAAATTACGTGTTGAAAAAAATAATAACAAATTTGTTAAATTTTATATGCTATAACAGCATGTGACTTTGCAATTTCCAATCTCGAGGAATTTTTACTAGAAAAGTGCATTTGAAGGGGTCTTGTGGTCTAAATCTTATTGCACGTAAAGATGATGATAAATGGGCAATATGTTGTTTTGGAGATAAATTCAATAGTCTTTTATGAGCTTGGAGTCGTTTTGATATCAAATATTTTGAACATAAATTGCCTGTAAAATATAAAATACTGTATCTGTTTATAACATACTATAGTTATTATGGCAATAAAACTAGATATTTAGGAGGCGTTTGCTTTCTTGGTTTCAGGTCGTTCACAATTTTTAATTTGTAAAACACTGGATTTTACAAAAATGTATAAATTTAAAAAGATTAAATTTATAATATAAACTAAAAACATGTATTTGACATTTTTATGGTTTTCATTGAACACACTAAAAACTCAAAACACGAGAAATAAATCATCATTATCATACAAAAAAAAAGTCAATATGAGCAAAATTCGATGGTTGAAAATGAACAACCATCGTCTAATTAACCTCCGGCATCTGTACGGTTACGCTTACTTTTTCGGCTCGGAGTTCATTGGAGAATTTGAATGTTGGCGGCCCGGAGGGAGCCTGGGTCCGATGACTTTTGTGCAGTTTATTTGTCAAAAACGACCTAACTGTCGATCGTTTTCTCAGCTGCTTGCCAGCGCTATGGTTCTCCAGCCACTGTGGTGCCAAATGTCAGGAATGACTTTCCTGTGTTGCAGGCGATGGCGGAGATTAGAATTTCGGAGGTGATGAATTCAGGTTTAAGTCGAATAGGCTGGTGGGATTGGTGGTGTTAGAGCAACTAGGTATGTTTACTGAGTCTAATCAGATTGCTTGATTTGCTGGGATTCTTTTAGATTACTCAAGTATTTAATTAAACTTTTAACTTAAAAGTCCTATAATTGTTATGGAGAAATTCGACGTAGAATTAAACACGCATTTTATTATAATTATCGGATACTGTAACACACTATAATAGAGGGCTTAATTAGCTTTGTAACCAACCGTTATTTTCCACTTCCACCACCTATTGTAGTGTACCATATCACCCGAACACCTATATCCTACTTCCTATAAAAGAGTGGATCCCAATTTCCACTGTTCATCTCGTGTCATCCAATTCACATTAATCCAGATTGAAACCGGTTTGATACTGTTCATCACGCTGTAAACACTTCCTCTGGCAGGTTTTATTACCTGAAATTTTTTATTCTTTGAATCCGTGTGTTTTGACTAAACATTAAATGCATTTAATGGAAATACGAATGGGGTTTGTCATTTTTTCCCTGTCATTTCGCGCACAATTAGTTTACTGTTCATCTGGCAGCTTTTGTTGACTATCCGTGTTGTACTTTCTATTTTCTTTCCATTTTATCTTCACTGATATGATGAAATTCAACACGGGTCCACTGCATTTAACGAAAATATATTAGTTGGCCCTTGTTTTTTTTTTCTTTTGTCATTTGGCACCATTTAGTTTACTGTTCATCTGTCATATATTTTATGACATACAAATAGAAATCAAATGCATTTGCTGTTCATTGCCGACCTTTGTTATCTCCATTTTATTTTCACTGATGATGATGAAATTCAACATCAATCAACGGGCCCACTTAAAATATATCAATTGGCTTTTTTCTTTCCCATTTCTTTTTGTCATTTGGCATTCGTTGACTGTTCAACTGGCATATACTTTATGACCACCAATAGAAATCTAATTCATTTAATGTTCATTGCCGACATAGCAAGTGGGATCCATATCTTCTGTATTTTCTTGACTCTCCGTGTTGTGCTTTCTATTTTCTTTCCATTTTATCTTCACTGATATGATGAAATTCAACACGGTGGACTGCATTTAATGAAACTATATTAGGTGGCCCTTTTTTTTTTTTTTGTCATTTGGCACTATTCCGTTTGCTGTTCATCTGTCCTACACTTTATGACATACAAATAGAAATCCAATTCATTTGTTGTTCATTGCTGACCTTCATTATCTCCATTTTACTTTCACTGATGATGATGAAATTCAACATCAATCAACGGGCCCACTTAAAATAGATTAATTGGCTTTTTTTCCCCCTTTTTTTTTTTTTTTTTGTCGTTTGGCAGCATTTCGTTAACTGTTCAACTAGCATACATTTTATGAACACCAACAGAAATGTAATTCATTTAATGTTCATTGCCGACATAGCAAGTGGGATCCATATCTTCTGTATTTTCTATATAAGTATACATGTAAAGAAAAAAAAATTGTCACCGATTTTGCACGCGTTTTCCATCCTTTTGCTACTGGCTGCACTCCTTGTGTATAGGTTGGTTTTGTACATGTATTCTTCTCTTCCTCTTCGATTTAGTATTTAGTAAGAATTACTTCTTCTTGTTTTGTTTATGTTTTCAGTGTACCGTTCAAAAATTTTAAAAGAAGTATTACAAGCATTTGTCTGAGGTACGAATTTCATAACTATGACATATAGGGTTATTTGTTTGTTTATGTTATTTCGCTTTCTTTTGTTCAGTTTTGACGATTTCTTGCCATATTTGTATTATGTTCATTTTATAGTACGTTTAAATTATATTGTTTAATATTATAGTACTCTATTCGTACTGTATTGATTTTATTCTTAGTTCCTTTTAAAGTTGTATAGTTTAGTAACATATTGCTTTTATTTTTTCCGTTCCCAATATTATGTCGTCCGTATTTTTTTTTCAAAAAACTCAATTTTTTTTTAAGAGTTCAATTCAATATTTCTAAGAACATTTTTGGGTTTCTATTATATTATTTACAAATTATATGTAATTAAATTTTGCGCCTATCACATTAATTAGATTAGATTAAGTTTGTATCCTTAACAGGTTCTTCTAACTATAATATAAATTAATTATATTTCCAGATTTCATTTTCTATGCATGAATGGTGTAATGTCCTTACTAATATAATATAATATCGTCGAATTTTTTTAGTTCATAATTCTTACATTGGAGTTGAAATATTGAAGAATTGTTGCTTCTCCTGTTATGGATATTTTGGAAACTTCTCATGAAGACGATGTTATTGCTAACATTAATGCCATGTTCGAAAGTGGCAATGAGACACAGAGATCATTAATTCGTCAACAACGAAATCAACGAGAGAGAGACATGCGAAGTAGATTAAAAAATAACTCCAGTAATTATCATAAAAGAAGAAATGACCCTATATTAAGTAATCATATGTTATCTGGAAATAATTTCTCCTTTGTTGCTGAAACAAATGAACCCATAGTCCACCAAAATTTCCATGTTTCTTCAACTACGAATCAAGAAACATCTCGTATTCTCAATTCCGAATATGAATTAGAAGATAGTATTCAAGGATTTCACATCCCATCTACTGCATATGTGCTACCATCATCGACTTATTGTATACATTGTAATGCACGTAAATTTTATAGAGAAAGTAAAGGTTTTTGTTGTTTTGATGGGAAAATCAAACTTTTCATATGTGACTCACCATTCGACTTATATAATTTGTTTACTTCTAAAAAACATCATTGCATGGAATTTAAAAAATTTGTACGAGGGTATAATAATCATCTTGCTTTTACTTCATTTGGTGTAAAATACGATAAGAATTTGTTTAAGATATATAAAGGTATTTACACATTTAGAATTCAAGGTCAAGTACATCACTATATAAGTAATCTTATGCCAAATAATAATACGCCTTGTTATATGCAATTATATTTTTATGATACAGAAAATGAATTATGAAATCGAATGAATATTTCATCAAATTTTGTTGAATCTACTTTACTATTTTTACTTGAAATCTTGAAAAAAAATCCATATAGTAAATTTTTTAGATTTTTAATTGATATGCCTAATTTGCATGACCATCAAATACAAATACGATGCGATCCTGGACTTGATCAAAGAGTTTTTAATATTCCTACAACATCTCAAGTAGCTGCTGTATGGGTCGAAAATGATAAGAATGCTAATATTCGTTCTCGTGATATCATCATATACAGTCATTCTAATGATTCACAAAAAGTTCATTACTATTATGGATGTTATGATCCGTTACAATATCCATTACTTTTTCCATATGGAGAATCCGGTTGGCATGAAGGTATTGAGAAATATAAAAGTACGCCTTTCCAATCTGAACATATGTCCACATTTAATGTTTTCCCTAACACAAATATTACTGCAGTTGAATTTATTGAAGAAGAGAATCAAGGTTAGTAAATATATTTCTTACTAAATTTATATGTTTTTGTTAATATATTTTTTACTTTATCAATGAATATTGAAGTTGTTTTATTTTTTTATTTTGTAGTACTTGGTCATGCGAAAACACGTACACAGATATCTTGTTGAGAATATTATTCATATAAACTGCAAATCAGGACTTCTGATAAGTCCGTATTACTTCATGCTGGTAGATTATTTCAACAATATGTTGTAGATATGTATGTTAAAATTGAAACTGCAAGATTAGATTATTTTCGTAATAATCAAAAACAAATTCGTGCTGAATTGTATCAAGGTATTGTAGATAGTGTTCAAAATGGAGAAACAAGAGGATGTAAAGTTGGAAGGAAATTTGTTTTACCACAATCATTTACTTGTGGACCTTGTGATATGTTAAGAAGATATATGGATGGAATGGCTATTGTGTAACGTTACGGAAAGCCGGATATATTTTTAACTATAACATGTAATCCAAATTGGCCTGAAATTAGACAAGAATTGAAAATGAATGACGAGCTTCAAAATCAACCTGATTTAGTTGTGCGCATATTTAGATCAAAATTGGAAGAATTAAAACAAGATTTATACAAAAAAAGTATTTTAGGTCCTGTTATTGCACATATATATGTAATCAAATTTCAAAAAAGAGGCCTTCCTCGTGCACATATGTTATTAATATTTAACTCTGGGAATAAAATCACGTGTGCTCAAGATGTTGATAAAATAGTATCTTGTGAAATTCCTGACAAAAATAAATATCCTCATCTTCATTCTGTTATTGCTAGACATAATATGCATGGTCCTTGTGGAAATTTAAATACAAAAAATGTATGTATGAAAGCAAATAAAGGCTGTAAAAATAAATATCCTAGAGATTTTTGTAATAATACTATATTTGGTCAAAATTCTTATCATTTATATAAACGTCGTAATACCAATTTGTATGTTAAGGTTCGAGGCCAAATGTTAAACAATCAATGGGTTGTACAATATAATCCATATTTAAGTGCGAAATTTGATTGTCATATTAATGTTGAAGTATGTTCTTCTATTAAAGCTGTAAAATATTTGTACAAATATGTTTATAAAGGACATGATCGTATTAATTTCTCAGTTCTTACACACGAAACAGAGAAAAAGGTTGATGAAATCAGTGCTTACCAATCTGCTAGATGGATATCTCCACCTGAAGTTATGTGAAGGATTTTTCCTTTAATCTATCAGAAATTTGTCCAACCATTTATTCTTTACAACTTCATATTGAAAATCATCAACAAGTAACATATAATAATGAAGATAATTTATCTACTATTGTTGAGAATAAAAATACAAGAAAAACAATGTTGACAGAATTCTTTCGAATGAACGAGGTAAATGATTTTGCACGTACACTTTTGTATCGCGATTTTACAACAAATTTTGTTTGGAATGCACATAAGAAAATTTGGACTCGTACACAAAAACAAATTGTTATTGGAAGAATTGTTACAGTAAACCCTTCTGAAGGAGAACGTTATTTTCTTCGTATTCTTATGAATCATATTCGAGGTTCTATATCATTTGAAGATTTACGAACTTCACATGGAGTTACAGTTAGTACATATCGAGAAGCAGCACTTCTACATGGTTTATTAAGTGGAGATAATTATTGCGAAGAATGTTTATCTGAAACTATTATTTATGAAATGCCTACTTCTTTAAGACGTCTTTTTGCTACACTTCTTATTCTCTGCAATCCTAATAATCCAAAGTTATTGTGGAACAAATTCAAATCTTATATGATTGATGATTAGGTACATAAAAATATTTCTCCACATAGTGCTGAATTACATGCTTTAGAAGATATCAATTGTATTTTAGAATCTGGAGGTAAAAATATAAACGACTACGAAATGGTGCCATTTAATATAAATATAAATGAAAATGATAAATTGAAAAGAATGGTTGATGATGAGACAACAAATTTGAATATTAATGAAGACTGTATTTATGAAGCAAATTTAAATAATAAACAACAAATTGCATATGATATAATTATTGAACGAGTAGCAACAGGATCAGGTGGTGCTTTCTTCATTGATGGACCAGGCGGCACAGGTAAAACATATTTATATAAAGCATTGTTACATAATGTACGATCTCAGAATTTAATTACTTTAGCAATTGCGTCTTCTGGAGTAGCTGCATCCCTTTTACCGGGAGGTCGAACTGCTCATTCAAGGTTTAAAATTCCTTTAGAAATAGTAGGTGAAATAAGTTGTTCTGTTAACAAACAATCTGCTTTAGGAATTTTGTTGAAAATGTGTAAATTAATCATTTGGGATGAAACCCCCATGGTCAATCGAGGTGCTATTGAAACTGTAGATAAAATGTTAAAAGATGTTAAAGATTCAATTTGCTTTTCGGTGGTAAAGTAATGGTCCTTGGAGGAGATTTTCGACAAGTTCTACCAGTAGTATCAAAAGGAAAAAAGGAAGATATAATACATGCTAGTTTAGTATCTCTTATCTATGGCCTTTATTGACACATTTACAATTAGTTGAAAATATGAGAGCAAAGTTTGATCCTACTTTTTGTGATTACTTATTAAGAATTGGGAATGGAACCGAGCAACAGCATTCTTGTAATTGCATTCAACTTCCAAACGAAATAATTATATCATTCCAAGATGAAATTACATCTTTAAAACTTTTAATCCATGACGTTTTTCCAATATATAGAAAAATATGCTGACAATTTACATACGATGACAAATCGAGTTATTCTTACACCTCGAAATAATTGTGTCGATCATATTAATAAAATCTTATTGGAACAAATCCCTGGACAAATTTTTACGTACTATAGTTTCGATGAAGCAATCGATCAATCAGAACATAACTTGCAAGAAGATTTTTTGAATAGTTTAACTTCAAATGGTATTCCACCACATGAATTGAATCTTAAAGTGAACTGTCCTGTAATGTTGTTACGAAATATTAATCCTTCCGAAGGATTATGCAATGGAACACGACTTACTTGTCGAACATTTAAGAAAAATGTAATTCTTACTGAAATTGCATATGGCGAATATTGTGGGAAATATGTATTTTTACCAAGAATTCCTTTTATATCACTTCAAAGTGATCATACTTCAATTTCATTTAAAAGAACTTAATTTCCAATTCGACCATGTTTTGCAATGACGATAAATAAAGTACAAGGACAAACACTTGATTTTGTTGGTTTATATCTTCCTGAACTAGTTTTTTGTCATGGACAACTTTATGTAGCCTTATCAAGAGCTAAAACAAGCAAGTGTTTAAAAGTTATACTTAACCCATCAATTACTGAAAAGTTGCACATGACATGCACCAAAAATATAGTATATAAGGAAATTCTTTGAAAGTACATTAATAAAAAACATCATTCAACTACTACAGGTTTACCAGGTACATCAAAAATTTTATTTTTATATTTTCATACTCCTATTATTTACTATTTATTTTTAGCCATTACATTTCGTTCCACTACCTTCGTATTTTATATTTTCTCATTTTTTATATACAGATGTAACAAACGGATAGATTGAGTTCTTACCTTTGCAGCTTCACCACAAGGTACATGTTAATATTTTTCCACCTTTTTCTTTTGTTAATATTTCTTTTTCTATATAATAACTATTAAAATTTACTTTAAATAGTATAAACGATGTAGTTCTAATTTTATTGTAATTACTTTTTCTATCAACCTAATTCTTTTCCTACCAAATTCATTCTTTGGTAAATAAGTTCTTATTTGTCACAATAAAGCAGGAAAAAAATTGAATAATTTAGTTTTTTTTATTAGGATATTATATATACTTAGGTTTTTGCATGTCTCTTTCTCATGACAATTTTTTTTTCCAATCAAATAAAATATGTAATCAAATGTACAACACTTTATTAACCCGACCATATATTTCTTATTTACTAAATATCTAGGGACATGTGTTTTCTATTAAATGGATAACATTTACAACTCATCTTCTTCAAATACGTATTCCTTCCGACACGTAGCTATATTGAAACTTGAAAATTTTACCTTTATCATCTCAATCTCAAAAACTTTTAAACTTATTATAGACTCGAATTAATAAATTATTTATTTACATCAAAATATCTATTCGATTTTCTATATCTTCTATAAATACTCACTTTATACTTCAGAGTTGAAACATAAAAAAAAAAAGCATATATTACACCTCTCTCAAACATGGCTACACACTGTAAACTTATTCCACAAATTACAATTTCTGAAACTAATTGGTCCGCAAAAGTAGTCATCATCGGAAAGCAATCACCAAAGACTACTCGTAATTCCACTACTAGATACCAAACTGTTCTTCTCATGGATTTAGAGGTACATAGGTTATAACAGTTACATGACTTTTTACTTTTAATATGCATGTATACTTTGTAAACACTTCCATATTTTTTGTTATACAGGGTAACGAGGTTATGGCTACATTGTATGATACAAACATTACTGCGCTTAATGATCAGCTTGAATTAGGGAAAACATATATTATTTCAAATGCAACCGTAAAAGAGAACAGAAGTCAGTTTAAAAGCTCGCCTGATGAAAAAATCTGGACAATAACAGGGATAACAAAAATTGAAGAATTGCACGAGAACAACTTGAACTTCATTTTCTCACAATACCAACTTACTCCATTTCATGAGTTAGAACAACATATGGATAAAAACAGTAACATCAGTAAAATTCCTATCAAATGTTTTACCATTATAAATATATTTTCCAAATATATTACATACAAAATAAATGAAATTATAAATTTTTTTTTTTACAGGTGTTGTAGGTGTAGCTGTAGATGTTAGACAAAAAAGAATCATCCAAACCCATTTTGGTACAGAGGCTACTCTTCAAGATATCACGTTAATAGATAAAGAATTTCAAACTGTGATGTTGACCCTATGTGACAGTTTTGTCGAATGAGAATGTGTTACGATTACTGCAAACTTGATCAGCAGACCAGTTATATGGGCTACTAATCTTAAGGTCTCTTCGTTCAATGGTATAGATACTAATCCAAAGTTTTCCTCGTCCAAATTCATTTACAGTATTTACAAAATGACTCACTGATTTACTGAATATTTTTTCCTCACTTTTACAGGTCAATTATCTACCAAAGCCAATAGTACCTTCTTCATCAATTCTGACCTACTGGCCATTGCAGACTACAAAAATTGGTACTTAAAATAACATAAAAACATAAATACAAATTACAGTTATGATTTTTATAACTATATTTATATTTACTTCTTACAGGGTTGAAACTAATAAAGAAGCACTTGACACACTTACACAAAATAAGCATTTTGTTCCTGTCAGCCCACTGAAAGTATTACCTCCAATCGACGAGAAATTCACACCAATTGCTGAGTTACTGAGAATCCATCCAGAGGTACTTTCTAACCCATTTCATTTAATATTGTTCTATATTTTATAAGTACACATCACTGTTTTTGACACCTACTCAAACATTAATATTTTCTTTTTTTTTACAGAAAAAGTTCTATTGGGTAAAGGCAAGTTGGAAGATTACTTCAACAAATCAAAAGTTTTGGTACATGTCTTGTGATAACTGCAACAAATTATCCAACGCAGACTTTGAAGAAGTTCACAAATGCCGATTCTATAAGAGTGAACATGCAAAAGCTATTCCAAGGTAATTTACACTATTCAACATATATTAACCAAATATTTACCTAATGCTACAACATAGTTCAAAACTTACATAATATATACTTTCCAAATAATTCATTTTTAGAGCAAATGCTTTCGTGCACCTACAAGACAAATCTGGATCGTTAAATGCAAGCATCATAGGAAACGCTGCACAAACATTATTACAGACTACTGGTAATGCCATAATGATCCATTTCAAAGAGGTAAAATTGAAGTCTAACGTGCGTAAATATTATTTTTTTTACACTTAAATATTTGCTACTCAAACATATTTATTCTATTACAGGAACCAGATGCAGCCATCAACAATTTCATGAACACTGAAAGTGAAGCAGATTTACTATTTTATATCAAAGTGGCACAAAAGCGACAAAACCCTACTGAATCCCATTTTGAAATTATCTTTGCATTTAACTCTTCAGGGACAATAATTGAGAATCAAACTGAAACAAATCCTTTGGCTAATACTGTGAGCAATTCAGCTGACTCAGACGAAAACATAGGCAGCAAATCCACAAAAACGAAAGGAAAGACACGTAGCTCAACTACTGAACTGTTCGGAAATACACAGGAAATAACTACAACAAATCCAAAAGGTCTCTCTTCCGATCATATAATACTGTTCAAACAGATACGAAGCCACAAAAGAAAGCTCACAAAGGTTTTCAAATCAGTGATGCACCAATCTCCCACGCTCAAAAACAAAAATTGAATGAAGTTTACTTTTAGTTTTGTAGAAAGACAACCTCACCTGATATGTGTTGTGTATAAAACTTCAATGCAGAAGTTTTCCAGTTAAAAATAAGTTATCGCTTTTGACGCTAATAGGTGAAAAGGTTGTTTTGGGGTTTTGTTTTTCGTGAATGTAAAAATTATAAGGGACGTTATCGTCCGCTATCGGAGCCTCTTTTGTATACGTACTATCACCACTGTATATACACTTTCGAACTTCTGTGCTTTCATAAGTTATTAATTTCGTATATTTAAATTTAAACTGTATACATTTCAAGTCATTTCATAATTTTTTTTCTTAAAAATAATACTACTTTACGTCATCAATACAATTTCTTTTTGTTCTATCTATATTATCTTCTTATACATTACAACAATTTACTACTGCATGCATAATTTGTAAATATAAAATTTCATTTAAAAGTCATTTCAGATTATATTTATTATTTATTATTTATTATATATAAATCCATACTGGATTCAATTAACGTTTATATAAAAGTTTTATATTTTTAAAATTAAAGGCATTGGGAAATCGCGTGCATGCATACACGGAAAAACCCGAATTCCCTCGTTAAGAGAACAGGTTTTTTTTCAAAAAAAAAAAAACAGCTAGAAAAATCTATCAAAACTCCTCTTTGCGCGGATGGGGAGCATCGAAAGAATATTTTTTCCCGCAATTGTTTAAAAAAAAAAAAAACAATTCCCCCATTCGCGCACGGGGAAAGCCACTTTCCCCGTGCGCAGACGGGGACCTGGGTTTCCCCGTGCGCGCACAGGGAAAATGGGTTTCCCAGTGCGTGCACGGGGAAACCTGGTTTTCCCCGTGTGCGCACGGGGAAAATGGGTTTCTTCCCACAATTGTTTAAAAAAAAAAAAACAATTCCCCCGTTCGCGCACGGGGAAAGCCACTTTCCCCGTGCGCGGGCGGGGACCTGGGTTTCCCCGTGCGCGCACGGGGAAAATGGGTTTCCCAGTGTGTGCACGGGGAAACCTGGTTTTCCCCGTGCGCGCACGGGGAAAACGGGATTCCCCGTCCGCGCACGGGGAAAACGGGTTTCCCCGTCCGCGCACGGGGAAAACCAACTCCCCGTGTGCACACAGGGACTCCCAAATTTTTTTTTTATTTAATTTTTTTACCTTTTTTCCCTCTTCTTTTTTTAGCTAAAAATTCTAGTGTTTTACGTTTTACAAAAACTATAAATATAATTTCACTTATTACAAATTTAATTCAAAAATATTAGAAAATATTTCATTTCATACATACATGAAATCTAAATTCCTATCGGGGGCGGTGCCTCCTCGACCCCAGAACCCCTCGAAAGGTGCCACTTCTCGATTTGGTAAAAATGTATGTGACTTCCTTCAATTTACTTCATATACACTTCGATTTTTTTATTTTTATTATGATTTTCTTTATTTGCTGTATTTTTAGTCATTCCTGATTTTGTCAATATTAAATTTGTTTTCAAACTGTAGCTACTTCGTTGCTCTTGGTATCAATTGTTGGTGTCTCAATTTTTTATTTATATGTGTTTATATAGAACAAAAATTCCTTTTAGAATTGTTATCTTTTCTCTTCAGGACATACATGGGCTCATTACTTGAGGGATTCCTTATTTCCATTGGCTGGGACCGATACTTCAGCATGTTGGCTTGCTTGTCTTCCGGTAAGAATTATATTAGTACTAAAAAGATGCATACTTGTTGTCTGAAGTCTTTACTCATTTCCAACTACTGGAAATATTACACGAACTTCGGCAAGATAGAGCTTACATGAGCGAAAATGTACTTACCGTCGTCTCTCTATCGTTTTTATTGGTCAGTTTTCTCATACACAGATTTTAAGATTTAGTTACTTTTTCATTCTTTGAAGTTTTTCTTCACATACTCACTATGGTTCATGCTCTGGTGCAGTGGAATTTCCATCTTTTCATCTTCAAAAGAAAAAAAAAAACTATGATTCCTAATATGATGCAGAATACTTGTTTAGTTTGTAAGTGAAAATTTATTTTACCATTTTCTGAGAACTTTTCAATGAATCAGTAATTAGTTCGGAAGTGAAACAACGGAAAATCATTTACCCCTTTTGCTTCCAAGATAAGATAATATGATTTAGTATTGTGGAATTCATTAAAAAAAAATTTACAATTACTTTTAGGATTTGATTTTAGCAGTGCGTTTTATTCTTGCCTTTAATGATTGATTATACTTAAATTAAAGATTCAGTAACCATTAGAAGGTTACCATCGGAGCTATTTTTTACACACGAACTGCAGTTGGAAGGTCGGCTCTTAACTTCACAGGTTCGAGTGAATGTCATTTGTTTTGCTATACCAATAATATCTGTACACAACAGCTTACAGTTCTTCACCTTGTACTAACAGTTGCATATTAAATTTATACACGAGTTTCAGTCTTGATTTGGTTCATTCTTTTGCGAGTATTCTTCTCCTGCAGGGCCAATGACCGAAGAGCGACATCCTTTGGTTCCCGGTTTGCTTTCTTACTATTCCTTTTCCCTTAATGTCTCATGATCATTTCAATTAATAAATATTGAGGTAGACAAACTTTAATGAGTATAACATCAATGGATGCTGGTAGCTGGAATGAGGGACACTTGGTGGCTGTCGTAATGCATCTTAGGCTTTTTGTCTGAGAAAATACATTCAACACCATTACTTCCCACCTGCCAACCACTCATCTAATAACCACCACCAAACCCAACCACTTATTTAACTCTCTTTTTACCATTCAGCCTATTAAAACAACGAGTCCTCGCAATTTAGACACACAATTACCTCTTCTTTTACGATTTCTTCTCCATATTTCGTTTCCTTCAAGACAAAAAAATTATCCCAATTTAGACGTACACTCATCTCTTGTTTTCTGATTTCTTTTCCATATTTGGTTTCCTTCAAGTATTTTTTTTTCGCACTTCGACTTCGACATCTAAAAGGTACTGGTTTCATTTAGAATTTTTTTCACTAGCCATTTAAACTTTTAATTATACTCAATATTCTCTTTTGATAATGCCTGTGTAGAAAATCGATTATTTAGCCTATTGTAAATTGTAATGCTATTGTAACTTCAATTTTGATATTGTGCCTTAATACAATTTTTTGTTCAAAATTTCAAGGAAACGTCCATGGCATATATGTTATAGGATTTAATATTATGCACATTCCAATCTTAACAATTTAGGTTTATGTATTTAAGCATGCTGTAATAATTAGATGTCTCAAAATAACCAATGCAATAATATTCTTTTGTCTTCGTCAATGTTTGTTTACGCATGACTGCATGTCTCCATGATAATGTCCTCTAGAATCAAAATTAGATGTAATAACTAGGGCTTGGCAAAATATCCGAACCGAACCAGAACCGAACCAAATTGAACCGAACGAGTTTTTAAAAATGAAATACCCGAACGGGTATCCGAATTGAGAACCGAATGGTTTGGTTCAGTTCTCGGTTCTCGACCAAGAACCGAAAAACCGAATAAGAACCGAATTTTTTTTATATTGAATAAATCAATTTCTTTTATTTTTTCTAAACAAATTAATAATTTTTTTCTTATTAAATCTTATTAGTTGAACAATTTAGAATTTATTTATGTTTGTTAGTTGTGTTTTTTTCAATTTGTTCTTATATAGTTTCTTAGTAGTTAGTATGGAAAGTCAACCAACTGATGATTACATTAAATAGTTGGTAAGTATTATCAATACTTTAAAATATTTTATTTTTGTGACTTCTAATTTATATTTCACTTTTATGTAGATTTGAAGGTTTGAAGCAAATGAATTATTAATATGAATATCGAAGTTTTATTAGTAATATTTACTTTTTGATATTTGTATTTGACAACTTATTATTTATATGTTATTAAATTAGATTAAGTTAATTTGCGAAAGTTAAGATTGAACTTGATATTTGTATCTATATTTTGTTATTAATATTAGTATTCGCTTTCATGTGTATTTATGTAGTATTATTTTAAATGTTAAAAAATTTAATTATAGTACGGAACAGAAACCGAACGGTTCCAAAATTATATTTGGAACCGACGGTTCCATTTACTAAATACCCAAAAATTTCTAGAACCGAACCGAACCGAACCGACCCGCGCCCACCCCTAGTAATAACTATGAATCATGTCAAACTGTCTATGCTTTCCTTACCTTCTATACTTTCTTGATTTTGATTTCTTGACTTTTATCATGTATTAATTAATAAATAAATGCGTGAAATATGTTGTCCTAATTATCCAAGAAAGACAAGTCAAGTTATACTTAAAAGTTAAATACAATATGAAATATCGTGATGATAATATAATTAACCTAAACGAATCTTTCTCTAAAAATGTATAAATGCACAGAACGACATCTAATAGTTAATCTAACTTAATTAATGTAATCGGATCAACTATTTATTACAAAGTGTTCTTTTCTCGTAATTAGTCTTACATTAAAATTAATAAGAAGTCCGATGATTGGTTGGTTATATACATCACGGGGATAATGCATGTTTTTCTATTTTATAATAGTAAAATTATATTTTTGGTCCTTTAAAATAACTGACTTATTTTTTTTCTTTGACAGTTTGACTAATAAAATAGTACTTTCCTTACCTTCTATACTTTCTATACAGATGTCTTTGGAATACATACTTCCTCCAAACCAATAGTATTCTGCTGGCATAACTCAATTTCCTAATCATCAGTACCTTATAAATTTTTTTGAGCTCATCAATGCAGAACAACAGGTATATTTGATGGGTAGTAACTTTCATGCATTCATATGCAGTATTTACCATAGATCTGAAGAAGAACAACAATTTAGTGGTAAATTGGTTCATGAATTTATAATGCGCCTTGTCAATTGTGGTAAAAATAATGAAATCTGGATAAAGTTAGATAACCAGCTAGCCCGCTTTAGAATGCATGAGTTTTGCCTCATAACAGGATTACCTTGCCATGAAATACCTCTAGAATTTGGATTTACTAATAATCGACTTAAAAATGAGTACTTCAATGATATAAGCAGAATCAAAATGACAATGCTATCTGAAACATTTCACCTTTGTCAAAACGAAGAAGATAAATTCAAACTTGGCCTAGTGATGTTCGTGGAATGTGTTTTGAAACTACGGGAAGATATATTAACCAAAGAACTTTATCCATGATTGAAAATGTTGATGACTTCCTGACATATCCATGGGGTCGTGAAGCATATATAGTTCTACTAAGATCATTACAAGCATCACATGTAGAAAGAATACAGAGAATGCATCAGAATAAAGAACTCGAATCCAAATATTCACTCCATGGATACTCACTTGCATTCCAGGTATTATTCTTCTTTTTTTCTTATTTTTAGTATTCTATATATAATTTTATTCACTCATTTATTACTTTATATATCTGATATATATTTTCATTTATATAAGTATTGGATATACGAGGCATTTCCATGAATTGGCCGCAAATTTGGACGACCTAGAGGTAGAACAACACGAGCACCAAGAATGTGCAGATGGAGACCACAAAAATACTTTACAGAAAATGAAATTAAGCATTTTTTGTCTACTCACAAGGTATTTTACGTATTCATTACATTCCTTATAACGTAACAGTATACATATACTTTACTTTTTACTTCTGAAAAAATTAAAACACATTATCTAACTATTTTATTACACTTACAGGTTGTAACAAATACAATATTACGACCCATAAACGAAGAGTTACAAACAATTTGGTATACAACTCTTTCACTACCAGAAGACAATGAACATGGTATACTTCACAGGATTGTCACAGAAGAACTAAACAGTATTCCTCAACAAATCCACCAACCTGATACCACTCCACCTACTCATCCTACTTCCGTTCCAACTACCTCAACCTTTATTCATATTAACTCTAACTATATCACAAGAGAAGAAATGGAGCAAATCTTAGGCACACATAGACAACAGATTATATCAGACGTGTCTGGGTTATGCAACAACATGTACAACAACTTCGAAACGACCATTGTACAACAATCAAATAGACATGAACACTACTACGAAACAATTCTTCAACACCAGAAAGAATTGTTTAATCAAAATCAGAAGTCACAAGAAGAATACCAAGCCATGCATTCTACTATGCAAAGCCATGTGGATACCAATTTCAATTCAGTACATGCGTACATTAACGAACAAAATGCTAATCTTCTCAATAAATTATCCACACAACAATCAAACATGGAGTCTCTTGTACATTCTCTTCATAGAAGTACTCCTGTCAATATGAGCCCTATTGTACATCATGCATCATCGTCTCAACAAATTGACGACATTCCCACACAAGAATCAGAAAAGACAGCCAAAGGAAAAAAGGTACAATCTCCCATACCACCAACAAATTATCCTTTAGAAGAATACTGTATAGAAGATACAAAACAGTTACAGATTGGATAGAAAAAAATAATTCAAGGTAACCAATCTATTTCTATTTTGTCATCTTCAATAGTTTTATTTTAATTTTATTCATTTCGAACTAAATGAAAGTATATTATGCAGAGCATTCTGGGATGATCAGTGTAATAAAAAGCATCGGAATGGTACCCACTACGGTTAGTTACATTCATTTCTCATAACAGATTAAATTCCATAAATATTATATTCATTTTACATCTTCTTTTATTAGAGTCTTGATTTGGAGTTGACATTATTAAGGCGCCTGATCAATGATAAGGCCTCCCCCACTTCAAAAAAATATGTAGTCCTGGACTTCAGCTACGAAGAAGAATGTACTAATTCCATAAGGGATCACGTAGACAATCAGAATATAGATCTTGAAAAACGAATACAAAATGGACCCATTTTACACCAATACATAAACGGGGTTTTGCCTACAGACGGTCGATCGTGGCTACGATGCAAATATCTATTAATTCCATGTTCGTATCCGGGCAACACATGGTATTTATATTTTGTTGACATTTCTAAATGGAAAGTCCGAATCTACGACTGCAGCAACAGCAGCCATACTCCTGACCAAATCAAAGTACATTCAAAAGCAGTGGTTACTATAACGGCAGCATTATTGATGTTTCCAACATTTGTTCATTACAAACCCTCCATCAAGAAAAATCTAAACAAGCCAATGCAGATAGAAATCATTCCATACCAACCTACTATAAATAATGGGTAACTATACAAACCACTTAGTACTGCCTATAATATTTCATACTTCGCTTTACATAATTATATATTTACTGTACCTATTACATTAAACATAAAACTATTTCTTCATCAGGCCAAACTGTGGAGTTTTTTTGCTCAAATACATAGAGTGCTTCATCTTTAACTATCCGATAGAGATAATCTCTGCAGATAGAATGGCTTCATACAGACAAAAACTCACTCTTGATATCTGCTTCAATGAATATTATCTATACCCTCATGAAGTCTAATTGGATAACCATATGCTAATCAAACATCTAGACTGTTAGTTTTTTTTTTCTTTTTTTTTTTTTTCCCTTTTTCGTATTTTTATCACATTTACTTTGCCTACCTAAAATTAGTTCTCTAAGTTTATGGAGACATATTTAACCCATATAAAATGTTCACAAGTACATGGAAACAACAACGTTGGCCAAGTCAAGTTCAGATCTAATCTTCCCCAAAAATTCATGAACACTCGTGTTCGTGTCTTCATGTACTTGAGCAGCATTTGATGATATAATATGTACGTTTTTATTTTAAAAAACTAGCTTTTCATACTACCTTTTAATTCAATTTGCAGGTTGCTTCTTCTCTGTTCGATTTTTCCCTTCTAACTTGCTGTAGAAAATACTTGCATCCGAGATGAAACAAACCAACTCAATGATTGTTAACAAAAGTGTTCTCAATATTAACAATGCCACATCTCCCAACCCATGATACCAATGATAAGAATGGCATATCTTCAAATTTTCTTCTACTTCACATGACTGGTTATACAGATAGTTTGAATAAACTTATAGCTGAAAAGAAATAAAAATTCAGAAACTTAATTCCCGTTTCCACACTTCACACCCCATTAATTGCCATATCCAACAATACGCCAACATTTCTTCAATTAAATCAAAACCCGTGCATCGCACGGACATAAACTAGTATATACAAATTTTCAGAATGTATTTAATCACTTTACTTCTTTATTTTAAAATGATTTCAAATGATTGTAGGAACTTTATATAGTGAATTGATTATGTGTCAAATTTTATCACATCGTGCGCACTTCGTGCAAGTACCAATTGTGGAGATGTCTTTCTTTTTTTTTTTATTCGTGTTGAACCATTAAGCCCCTATTTGTCTACCATTTTTGAAAACATTACTTTCTACAGTAATCAATCTCCACCACATATTCAAATAATAAAATATTCTACACATAAACCAATAAAGTTTCTTTCAATTTTAACCATACATTCTCCAAAAAATACTATTCAAAATATTATTCTTTCTCCCATAATGGGAGACAAACAAGCTCTAAAAGTGCAGTCCAAATAAATAGTCCAAAGAGTGAGGCCCAATTGGAGAGTCCAGGATAAAGGCCCAAATAAGAGTATTGGTAAATGCAGAGGAAGCCCACGAACACTGTAACATCATCGTCCAAACTTGCAAGACGTCCAGAATCTGAAAGAATTAAATGTCTTACGGTCGCTCAGAGCGATGACCTCGTTCTCGCCCAAACCTTCGAATCGCCCAGAATCTTAACAAACATGAGATATTATGGTTATCCAGAATAGCAATTACCGAAGCAGTTATCAAACAAACTTATCATATTCCACAATTCAAGGAACCCATTTGAAGGCTGTTGAATGACAAGAGTAATGGTAGTAGTTAGAGATGGCAGTTCCATGACAAGTTAGCCACCATAAAGAAAGTGGATATTTATAAAGTAATCAAGGAGTTTCCAAGCGGTTTATCACGAAAAAATTATTATAAGAATATAAAAAGAAGAGAAGACATAAAGAAAAGGACCCCGAATCAAACACTCTTAAACAGAGAATATGTAATTTCAATTTCTTAGATTAAATTTAATTATCCATTTTCAGTACTCGTGTGCTTGCGCCCCTTGGAAGCATTTTGTTTATTTCCAATTGTAACTCTCATCAATAAAGCACCCATTTTTTAGACTTTATCTCAAGAGGTTTGTTCCTTACACAATCGTCTGAATCTTTTTTAATTGTTAGCGACTATAGAATGACGTACTTCGCCCTCTAACAGGCTACACGTTTGGAACAAAATCGGGGCGATGGTGACGTTGCTCTGCCCCAGAGTTTCCTATTTTCGCACTCACTTCTCCTTTACATCTTGGACACAGGACGTCTTCATCCTTTTTAGATTCCTTCCCTTTGATACATTCGAAGACACTGGAGTGTGGCCCAGGATCTTCTTCTCTGTCATCTATGATCAACTTGAATTTTGACAATTTGTTTTTGAAACCAGTCATCACCATATATACTCCAAGTGGTTGCGGGAAAGGGTTCTTATCCACCATCATCTTCTTCTTATCCTCAAAAGTAATTCGTCCTGATTCAATGACATCCTGTAACATATGACGAAAAACCAAATAGTTGTTAGTCAAATGTGATCATACATTAGTCAAATGTGACCATGCATTATGCCACTTACAATATTTTTTAACCTTAATTTGTTCAGGGCTCGGCAACTTATGTTTATCACTCAACTTTATCTGCTTATCCTTATATAATTTATCAAATATAAGGTCAACTTTGGTTATATCGAACGAGAACGTTCTAACCTTTTTGTTTTCATCTTTTATAGGCTCATCATTTCCCGACGCTCTAAGCTTAGCCATTACGAGACAAGTATACGCATCTCCTTTGATTAATTCGGCCAAACATACTTTGGTTTGATCGTAATATTCGTTATTAATGGTATGAACATCAAAATTTGGGTCTCTATAATAAGTCCCATTGCAAGAAATTTTCATTTGCTCTTCTTCTCTTATTAATCGTTCAAACCTAATCACGTTTGCACTCAATTGGAAAAGATCTGAAAATTCCCTGTCTTGGAATTTCTTTTTCAAATTGAAACTTAGACAACTTTGATCGATTTTGACAAATTCTTTTTCTGACAAAGATACAAAACAATTAGGTTGGAGGTACACTTCGTGCACATACTATCTACAAAGAATAACACAACATGTTGGCTAATTTTAAAATCCAATTAAAATTGAAAATATAATCGTTATTGGGTCCCACTCGTCTAATAAAAGTCAACAATAACGACTAATTTTTCAATTTTAATCCGATTTTAATCTCTACTGAACACACCCTAAATCGCAGCTCATAATTACTTTATCCTTTTAAAATCTAAAACGGAAAAGATTAGGTTCTTTAAAGTTAAATAGAAATAAACAAAAAACAGGCTCATTTTCTTCACGTCTTTAAATTATAAATTACTGTATGGATATATACAAAATATTAATTAGATATAACTTCCATTTTTAATTATAGTGTCGTGGCAATAAAACTAGATATTTAGGGAGCATTTGCTTTCCAGTTTTTAAGATGTTTACAATTTTTAGTTTTGAAAAATAGTTCAAATTTGTTCGGTTTGGTATTTATGAAAATGTATTGTTTTTTTTAAAAAAAGACTAAAATTTATAACATAAAATTCTAAATATATTTTTGATGTTTTAAATATTTTTCACTAAAAATATCAAAATATGGGAAACAAATTTTAATTATCAACGTTCAAATCCGAGCAAAATCTGATGGCTGAGAAACAAACAATCATCGTCTAAACCTCCGACGTGTGTACAGCTGACGATCACTTTTCGAACTTGGAGTTCCATGGAGAATTTGTTTGTTGGTGGGCTCCGATGACATTGATGTCCAGTGTTAGAAAAACATAATAAGATTATCGATCAAGGCAATAATCAAATCCTTAATTCTCAAAATATAACCATCCATATTGAAATCAATGACAATGAAAATAGCGGAAGCATAAACATACCTTAATCCGTAGATTTCTAATTCTTAGCATGAATGGGTTACGATCTTCCAATTGATTGGTGGTCTTCGCTTCAATTTTGCTCTCTATTGATAGGGATGTGGAGAACCTTAAGAGTACCAACAAATGGGGACCATAACCATATAAAATAATAGTAGCAACTCAATAGTCACTATCTTTCAGTTGCTTCAAATTAGCCTCTCATCAATATAAAACAACACTGCGGTCTGTACACTATATTTCCATGAAACATAATACCCATTAGCCACAATACATCTTTAACGGATCGCTTTAATTGACTAATATCCTTTAAATAATAGCCCCACACATTTTAATAGCCCCCAAATATATTGAAATTATCCAACATCCAGCTTATTTGCCCCAAATGACCAAGAAACTGACTGCAAGTTGTTTTCGCAGCTGCTTGCTAGTGCCATGACATGATCTCTCGCCGTGGTGCCAAACGTCAGGAATTAACTTTCCTCCGTCCCAGGTGGTGATGGAGAAATAGAGATTTCGGTAGTGATGAATTCAATTTTCAGCTAAGTAGGCCAGCGGGTTTGGTGGTGCTGAAGCAACTGGTATGTTCACTATACCGCTGAGATTGAGTTTGGTCAGCTTGCTTGATTCGCCGAGAATCTTTCCAGGTGCATAGATATTTAATTAAACTTGTAATTTTCACGTTCCCTAGTTATTTTGGAGAAATCCAAAGTAGAATTATACTTGCATTTGATTATAATTTGTGAATTCTTTGAATTCTGTATAGAAAAAATCAATATATATACACACACTAGGTGTAAGCAACGTGCAATGCACATTTGCTTAATTTATATTTAATAGTTTTGTTTAAGAATTAATTTATTATTAATGAAGATGTAATTTTTTTGGTTAATTAAATAATTAATGATATAATGTTTATTTAATTGATAAATAATTAGATGTGATATATTATAAAAAAGAGCATTAATAGAATCTATAGCATGGTCCTATAAATAAATATAGCCAAATTTAATACTGATTACATCACCAGATACTGAAATCACAACAGCTTCCTCACGCCACCTGCCATCTCTAAGAACCTACATCATAATAGCTATTATTTATCAGATAAAAACAAACAAGACAAACCATTCATGGTAACTCCAACATAAGATAATATGAAGAACTTGAATCTAAACATTAGTAAAGCCTTCAGAAAAAATGCATACTTTTCAGCAATGATTTTAAAAACGATGTTCGTACTCCTCCATTTGCAAGGGCAATTTCCGTTATAGCTGCAGCTTCCATAACCCATGAGATAAGGTTCCACATAAACCCTTACTTCAAGAATTTGCTCTCCAGTAGACACACCCCAGGCCCGTAAAGACATGAAATTTTATCATTAAATCTAAACTCAAAACCATACTAATCTCGAACATATGAAATTTGAGAAATACATCTCAGGAAAAGCATCTTCTACCGATGACAAATCGAATAATGATGCCCTTATGGTTCTCCATCTTTTTCAAAGCTGAAACCTGCATGTGGTCCTATGACAATGATGTGGTTGTTCCAACAAGAATAAACACAAGTAAACTTGAAGAAATGAACTGAATTCAATAAACATCTAGAACACCTGTAAGAATAACAATAAAGATTGTACAATATAAAGAACGGATAAATGTAAAACAGTTTGAATGATTTGAAATTACTTGTGGTGATCTGCTATATTTTGCATATCATTTCTTATTAAGAGATGAGGCTAAGAGAATGTTTGGGTGGGCTTAAAAAGAAGATATCTATCTTATAAGTAGAGAGAGAGAGAGAGAGAGAGAGAGAGAGCAAAGTTTGCATGTTTGGGAGAAGTTGTGGGGTCCACTTATTTTTAAGCAACATCATGACGATCAACTAAATTAACTAAAGATTAATACTTCTCGAAAATATCTTTGATGAATCCAACATCACACCATAAATATATTCATGTAATGACTTAAATCTTTTCATAAGTAATAGATTCCTTGATATAAACTTTTAAACCTCATTGGATAACCACTTTATAGAGTGAAGGAAATTGATTTAGACAAATGGTTTCATCAGTTAATATTAATTCGAAAATGTATACACAACATGTGAAGTTTAAGGTATACTTCAGTATAAATGAATGTACGTAAGTCTGATGTTAAAAAAAAAAAAAAAAAGAGATTGCCCAAGTTTCCATAGCTTTTCGAGCCTAAATACCAAATTTCAGAAGATAAAGCTCATCTTCAAGAGGCATGGAATGATGGAAGATAAAGTGTTAACACTCCAACAACATGGCAACTGACTCATAGCTAAGCAGAATTTGAAGATGGTAAAAGAATATTATTATCTGTGTAAAGTCCATTGTACATCATGTATGGAGTTTGTACAAATTTCTCATGACAAGAAAACAACTTGCACCATTTTACTTTCGGAATAAGCAAATATAAACATTAAACATAGGAAAAAATTAAATATAACCATCAACCTCGCAACATAAAAATCTCTAATTACCTTGTGCACCCTTCAGCTCAATAAAATACATCTTCAGATGAGTTGGGACCTTCTCCGAACCTTCGACAGAAATTGCAGCCACCATCAATGGTAATTGATGTGGGATGTTAGTCTGAACAAGTCAACCATACAACTGAAACATGAACAAACCAACCAGAGGACTCTTTGTAAAATTAACCTTAAATGACCTTTTGCTTGGGTTTAGCCGCACTGCAGCCCCTCCAGCAGAAGTACTTGGCAGACCCATTTAATCTACCTCCATAGGATTCACATCACCACCACTGAACGAGGACCTCCCAGATCTAAAGGTAGATGTCGGCACGGGCATTGGTGAGACCGTAGCCCTAAATGCAACTAACAGTTGCCCGAAAATTCTGGTATATTTTGCAAATAGAATTCAAAATTGGCTCAACTTCATTCTCTAATGTCAGCCTGACGTTCCTAAGCTAGTCGAATATAATCCTACTGCAAATAAAGTCATTTTCCTCATTATTATTCGTGAGGAAGTGAAGAACGAAGACATCCACGAATGAAGACTGGCAAACTTTTAGTCGAGAATATATGAAGAACACGTCCACAAGCACATGACTTTTAGTTTACCAGTTGAAACCATTGGAGCCTTTCCTTCTAATATTGATTAATAAAGGATCACTGTGATATTTGAGTATTAGAAGCAAAAAGTATGTAATTTAGGACAGAGATCACAAAAAAACACTGCACCTTCATTTCAAAAATTGAACAAGAAAAATTATCACCAAAACAATCAACAACAATTAGCAGGATGATTAAACTTCAAGAAAATTGCATAGTATTTAATAACTAAACCCCTATATTATTTGTTATGAGTGCAATGTCTAGCATTAAAACGAAGAGACTGCTTTGTTCAGCCAAAGTTTCCAGGTACAACATTTTCAAAACTGTCCATCTATGTTAGGAGATGGTGCAGCCCAAATATCAATAAAAAACTAAGTTTTTCTCTCTGTTAGCCTATGTGAATCCTTTCCTACCACTCCATTTAATTGATTTAGGAAGATCTAAAGCATCTATAAAAGAAATTACTTGTGAAGTCCTTTGGTTTCTTACTTCAGTTTTGACAAGATTGTAGAAAAATAGTGGTTCTGAATAATGTATGTGTTTTATTAATGACTCGGAAACTTTTAGATACCCACTAAACAAGTTTCCATCTAAAAGAAAATTTTAAAATCCAACATCTAGGAGTATGTAATACTCTGACAAAGCTTAAAACGAGTTTTAATTTTGTGCTAAAATTGTTGCTTCAAAAAAGAAAAGTATGCAATAAGAGAGTGATAAATCAGAGTACAATATCCTATTCAATTCCATCAACATACCTCTATTTTCTTTCTTATATTTTAGATAATGTGTAAATATAAATGGATTCACTTCCAAGAACCTAAAACCCACAAAAAACCAAACCCAACAACACATTCTCATTATTATAAACAATAATCAAAATGGATGTTTTGACAAGATAATATAAAAAAAAAATGAAGGTTTGAAATTTAGTTAGTATTACCATTGGGGCTTGTCACTGAAGTTGATAAGATGCGTCTTATAAGGGACTTTCTTTTCTTCCAAAGTCAGTTGCACCCTTTGGTAGAATGGATCTTAACTGTTGGGAATATATAGCATAATTACAGACACAATGCACAGCAATAATATAGTTCTAAAGCTCATAAACCAAAGACAGAAGTCAATACCCAATCTGAACTTATACATAACAGAAACCAGAGTTCATCAGGTTTATAAAACTAGCATTAACAGATATGTAATCAACATAAAGTTACAATATCATTTACAGACTGTATCCCAATGTATAATCAACAGAATCACAGCCATTACACAGCAATACAGGCATTTACAGGATATATTAGAAATAGGCAGAATATATACAACTCATCGAAACTGAAATCAGAATTTATAGAAACTACAGGAATGGACAGAATACTTAAAACTTAAATAAGGAAAACAGAAACTTCCCTTTACAACAGTGCAGTTTTCTCTCTTCTACTGGCCGAAAATCTTTAGGCTCAGGAACAGCCTTCCACGCCACGCAATCGTCGTTCAGAGAGAGATCAAGAACCAACCAAATGTCCTTCAACCTTGGCTTGGGTCATCGACCAAACAGTCTACCAAATCAGCCAAGGAGAACGCTCAAAATCTGACCCAAAACCACAGAGAAAGATACCCCCCTTAGCCACTATTTTAGGCCTAAGATTACACCGGAGTTTCTTCAGTTTGTAGGCTAAAATGGTCGATTTTACAGGGCCAAGAACGGGAAGAAGACAGAAAGCAGACTAGAGATCGAGAGTAAAAAAAGGGTTGAGTCTCAAGGAAGCCAACCCACGTGATATAGGTCAAAAACAAATAAAAATTTCTCAACCACTTTAATCTCAACCGCAGATCTTCATCCAATGGTCACAATAGAAACTGGCCCAATAAATGTTAAAGAGAACCACTTAAATAAGCCCAATAAGCCCAGAAACTTCACCTCGGTTCTCGTAACACACTCTCTCGGTTGCGAATTGCACATGGAAGGACTGTTCATCATCATCGCCCACTACTTACAAGAAAAATTAACCAGTATCAATATGCAGCAAAGATAAGCATAATTTAAATTTTTCTACAGGTAGAATTTTAATTCCCACATCAGAGGGATTCCTATCAGTGTGAATCTTAACAAGTTCGAATTGAGAAAGCTTCTCACGTATAAAATGATACTCTACCTCAATATGTTTGGATCTCTCATGATAAACAGGGTTCTTACTAAATGACAACGCACTCTGACTATCCGTAAACATCATAGGTATATCATGCATGAAATTCAATTCTTTTAAGATTCCCTTTTAACCACATGCATTCCTTAACCGCCTCTGTTATGGCAATGTATTCTGTTTCAGTACTCGACAGAGTCACTAAAGGTTGCAGCTGAGATTTCCATGTTATGCAGTTATCACCTAGGGTAAAGAAGTATGCCGTAGTTGATTTTCTACTGTCTTTATCACCAGCAAAGTCAGGATCAACGTAGCCCTTAAGAGTCAACTCCTCAGATCTTTTCTCGTACACTAAGCCTAGATTGAAAGTCCCAACCAAATACCTTAATAACCATTTCATACCCGTCCAATGCGGCTTACCAGGGTTGGACATAAATCTACTTAGGAGACTGATGGAAAATGCAAGATCAGGTCTGGTAGTAATCATAGAAAACATGACAGAATCTATGGCATTAGCATACGGAATATTTTCCATCTCTTTCAATTCAGACTCGGATTTAGGTGAATCATCTCGTGAAAAATTCATATGACTAGCAAGAGGCACATTAACAATTTTACTGTCTTTCATTCCAAATTTTGTTACAATTTTGTTCAAGTACGCATCTTGTGAAATTGTTAACCTATTCTTAGCCCTATCCCTTGTTATCACCATCCCTAGAATCTTTCTAGCATTCCCTAAATCCTTCGTGTCAAATTTCGATTTTAAAAGATCTTTAAGTTCATTAATTTGAGTCTTGCTTAGATCCAGCTAATAGCATATCATCGACATAAAGCAACAAGTAGATTTCACAACCGCTCTTTATGTCATTAAAATATAAGCAAGCATCAAATTCACTTCTCTTAAACCCTATCTTCAGTACAAAAGCATCAAACCTCTTGTACCATTATTTTGGGCTCTGTTTCAGCCCGTACAAAGATTTCTCCAACTTGCACACATACTCAGACTTACCTCTAGCTACAAACCCTTGTGGTTGGCTCATGAAAATATCATCTTCCAACTCTCCATGTAAAAATGTAGTTTTTACATCGAGTTGTTCAAGTTCCCAATTAAATTGAACAACAAGAGCCAACATCAGTCTGATCGTCTTGTACTTAACCACGGGTGAAAATATTTCATTATAGTCCACACCCTCTCTTTGAGTATAACCCTTAGCCACTAATCTCGCCTTGAACCTCACAGGATTATTAGTGTCTAAACCTTCCTTCAACTTGTAAATCAACTTACATGGAACTAATTTCTGATCTTTAGGTTTCTTAACAAGTTTCCAGGTTTTGTTATCATTCAAAAATTTCATTTCCTCCTGCTCCATCGCTTTTATCCAATTTTCAGTATATTTTCCATTAATAGCTTCTTCATAATTGGCAGGTTCTATCTGTTCAAGGACTTCACCTGAAACTAATGCAAACTCAGTCAAACTTAGGGATTCATCTAATCTGCCGTCTCGCCCTATCCCTAATAAGTTGATAATCTTGATTAGGTGGCTGATCATTAAAATGTTCAACTTCAACTGGTTCAGTGTTATCTTGAAATTCAGTCACCTCTTCAGGTTCAGATTCAGTTTCAGTTTCAGGTTCTTGATGTGTAAGGTCATTACCGTCATTCCTAAGTGTAGGTGAATCAAGCTTAGTAAGCTTCACCTCAGTCTGAACACTCCTCTCAGTTTCAGATTTGTTTTCTTCATCAGTTTTCTATTTTAGACATGGCATTTCAGATTCATTAAAGACTACATTCCAGCTGTTAATAATCTTAATGCCTTGAACGCTTAAAACCCATAACCTATAGCCCTTCACACTCTCTGAATACCCTAACATCACACACTTGACCGCCCTCGGCTCAAGTTTCCCTTCAAATTGATGTGCATATGCCGCACAACCAAACACTCTCAAGTGTTCCATATTTGGAGGCTCCCCCATCCCCAACTCATGTGGGGTCTTGAACCCTATACTGCTGGACAGTGACCTATTAACCAAATAAGCTGCAGTGCTAGTAGCTTCAGCCCAAAATCCTTTGGCAAGGCCCGAGCTAATCAACATACACCTAACCTTGTTCATTATGGTCATATTCATTCTCTCAGCGACCCTATTCTGTTCAGGTGTGTATTTAACCATTCTGTGTCTTGTTATCCTTTTCTGCTTATAGAAGTTGTCAAATTTCAAATTATAAAATTCAAGCCCATTATCAGTTCTTAATATTTTATGTTTCTTTTCTAACTGATTCTCAACAGATTTAAGCCAAATTCTGAATTTCCCAAAAGTTTCCGACTTAGCCTTCAGAGGATAAATCCAAACTTTTCTTGAGTAATCATCCACTAAGGACAAGAAGTACTTACTTCTACCAAATATGGAATGCTTCTCCGGACCCCATAGATCAGCATGAATACAGTCCAATGGACTACTGGTTCTATGAGAGTTAGCTTCAAAGCTCACCTTATGTGACTTACCCAAAACACAAGTTTCACAGAAATCTATGGTTTCAATATCATCTTTTCCAAGCAATTTTTGATTACTTAAAGATTTTAGCCCCTTAAACCCAATGTGACCCATTCTATTATGCCAAAGTTTCGTTGTCTTTACTGACTATAAGAAGACTCAAAACAGGTGTAGTTTCAATTCTACCCTCCAAATAGTACAGCTCATTCCTCTTGGGTCCTTTCATAACTATCAGAGATCCCTTAAAGATTTTCAGAACGTTATTCCCGGATTTAAAAGTATATCCCTCATCTTCAAGAGTACTTAAGGAAATGAGGTTCCTCTTTAAATTAGGGACATACCTAACCTCCCTGAATTGCCTGACAACCCCATCGTACATCCTGATGGCTATGTCACCAACTCCAACCACATTCTGAGAATTGTTATTTCCCATGTAGACCTTCCTAGGCTCAACCTCTCTATAGTTATAGAACCAAGACCTTTCAGGATACATGTGAAAAGTGCACCCCGTGTCTAGAATCCAATTGTTATCAAATTCCCCCTCAGACACATTCAAGACATGTAGACTATCAAATTCAGAAACAACAGCAGCGTTGTTTTGATCAGCGTTATTCAAGTTTTTCTGTTTCTTCTTCCAGTCAAAGCAGTATTTCTTAAAATGTCCCAACTTTCCACAATTATAACATTTTTTACCACTTTTGTTTTTTGATTTTGATCTCATCTTAGACTTTTCCCTTCTCTTTTTGTTACGGAAGTTAAATTCTTTCCTTTCAGTTCTTCCCCTAACGAATAGGCTTTCTTCTCTCACATTTGTTTTGTTATCTCTCTTTAGTTGAAGTTCTCTCGATTTCAATGCATATACTACAATAGCCTGCATAAGAGTGTCCCTGCCATATTTTATTGTGTTTCTGATTTCTTTATAAGATTCAGGCAATGAATTTACCAATATGACCGCTAAATCCTCATCATCGAACTTCTTATCATTATGAGCCAAACTCTTAACGATTATGTTATAATCGCTCAAATTCTCTTCTACATCCTTCCCCAAATCCATCTTAAAACTAAACAACTTTTCTAACAGGTGGATCTTGTTAGGTAAAGTCTTAGTCAAGAATAAGGTATCTAAGGTAGTCCATAATGTCCTAGCATCTTTAGCATGATCAACTTGTCTAACAATGTTATCAGATAAATGCAAGATTATGGAACTGTATGCAATTTCATTCATTTCTTCGATTTCATCAGGTTTTGCTTTTAACTCGTAAGAAAAAGTCAAAGGATCATCAAGAGCTTACCAACTCTCTGTTGGACCAAAATGACCCTCATTTTCTGTTTCCAAATTGAGTAGTCCCCTTTCCATCCAATTGAGATAATTCGACCCTCGAACCTATTCCAGATTCTATAAAAGGGTGGCCCTTACTCATGGACAAGAAAGAAACTTCCCTTTACAACAGTGCAGCTTTCTCTCTTCTACTGGCCGAAAATCTTTAGGCTCAGGAACAGCCTTCCACGCCACGCAATCGTCGTTCAGAGAGAGATCAAGAACCAACCAAACGTCCTTCAACCTTGGCTTGGGTCATCGACCAAACAGTCTACCAAATCAGCCAAGGAGAACACCCAAAATCTGACCCAAAACTACAGAGAAAGACACCCCCCTTAGCCACTATTTCAGGCCTAAGATTACACCGGAGTTTCTTCAGTTTGTAGGCTAAAATGGTCGATTTTACAGGGCCAGGGAACGGGAAGAAGACAGAGAGCAGACTAGAGATCGAGAGTAAAAAAAAGGGTTAAGTCTCAAGGAAGCCAACCCACGTGATATAGGTCAAAACCAAATAAAAATATCTCAACCACTTTAATCTCAACCGCAGATCTTCATCCAGTGGTCACAATAGAACCGGCCCAATAAGTGTTGAAGAGAACCACTTAAATAAGCCTAATAAGCCCACATTAACGTTTCAAAAAAAAATTCAAAAAAAGATTTCATTTCTACAGTTTTGTGCGTGTAAAGAAAGAAAGAAAGAAAGGGATGAAGAAAGAGTGGAATACAGCCATGGCTCATAGCTGTTCACTTTCATCACCAGACCTCACAAATCCATAGCCCTTTGTGCATCCAATTATCTCATCCTTACCGTACTGAACAATAGAAGGTGAAGATTTATCATGAGTAACCATATGACCCAAATGCATTTATTTCCAACAAAGGAGATGTGAACCTACAAATGGCCATTTGCACCAAAAAATTTAGAGAAATCAATCGGGTATTGTACAACGTACAACCAAGCAAAGATGGGGACATGGAGAGCATCAAAATCGAAATTCGGGATTGAAGCGCTTTTCCGAAGATTCAGATGCTCGATTTCTTACCCTGCATTTTCTTTTCCTGTATCAGCCGATCTGAAAAAAGTAATCCGCGATAGATGTATCTTTTCATTTATCTCTCTTATTTTGGACAATGAATGTGTGTGTATCTGCGTGTGAGAGAAATAGACAGAGGCTTCTTCTTGAAATGGGAGCACGAAGTTGGGGAGGATAATGGAATTCTAACAGACAAACATCAATGATGTGGCTTAATTGCTACTTAACGGAATCCGTTAACTTTAACGGGGGAAAAAGTGGAACAAGAATTTCCGTTACATAGCCATTTTATATATAGAAGAGATATTATTATTATTATTATTATTATTATTATTATTATTATTATTATTATTATTAATGTAATGTTTGAAAAGAAGGTGTTTGTCATGAAACAATTTCTAAAAATCAATAATCTTACATCGTGCGCACTCTGTGCACATGCTATTGGTAAATGTGAATAAGGTCAAATTTAGAATATATATTTTTAAAATTTAAGTTTGGAATATATTTAATTACTTTACTTATTTAATTTAAAATTATTTCAAAAGATTTTAGGAACTTAAAAATTAACAAAATATCACAATCGAAATAAAGTCGAGCAAGAAAATTCTTCATGTTGTTTAGCAAAATTCAAATTGTGTACTCTGTTGTGATCATACTGTGTTACTTTTTATGTCTCGGTAATAATTAATGTTCGAATAAAATTCTATTTTTTAAAGAAGTAAAATAAAGAGGAGAAGCTATAGCCATGGTTACTTAAAGTTATTTACAACAAATTGTTCAAAATAGTGGTTGATGAACTATGTAAAAACTAGATACGAACTTTTTTTGCCATTCTTCAAAAAATAATCAAATGGCATATCGCTCATGCTATCACCCTCGTATTATTTTCATTAGGTGCGTATACTATTGATAAATGTGAATAAGATCAAGTCGTAGATTATAATCACTTTTTTAAAATCAAATTAAAGTAGAAGATTATAGATTCTTAAATAGAAAAAGCACAATCAAGATAAAAGAAATGAATTCACATTCATAAATTAATGAATTATTGTGTATGTATTTGCAAATATTTATTAGATTAGTTCTATTTCAATTATATGGTTATGGCATACCATTTATACACATTGATACATTGTATGGGACTAGATTAATAATAATTAAGCAAGTAAACAAACTAATCAATGTCAACATGACACAAGTTATATGTTTCTCTTTAGAGATAAACACAAATTCAAAATGATATATTCTTCGAAATATGTGCTATTTCGAGAATATGTTGTATTGTATTATTGGTTCTCCAAGAGTCATATATTAATATTCTTTTGAAATATTGAAAATTATAATTCATGTTATTCAGGTACAATCACATATTCTTATAATAAATTATACAAAAACATATTCTTCAAAAGTAAAAATATAATTTATGTTAGATTGTATTTAATTATGATCTTCGAAGCAAATAAAATCTAACTAAAATGCTTGTCAATAATAATGTGTTATTTCCCTCAGGGCACTGAAGTGAGTACCCGACTGTAAACTTTAAGGTCCCGTGGGATTAATCAAGGTGCACGCAAGTTAGCCCGAACATCCACGGTTATTAAAAAAAAATGGGCTATTTCATGCATGAACAAGCAATATTCTTTTAGAATATCAATTATAATATTGTGTTATTTCAGGAACAATAATAAATTATTATTTAGAAACATCAAATCTTCAGAAATATATATATATATTTTTTTGTAAAATGTAATATTTTTAGAGTAGTACTTTTTAGAAGCAACAACATAATACATTATTACATAAAATGAATCAATAATACAAGAACATTAGTGTAGTTATATATAAAACAAAAATTACAAGAACACGTCTAAAGGAAAAAAAAATTGGCGCATATATTAAAAATATACTATTAGATGGTTGTTAAAAATAAGGCTATTATCCCTTTCACATGAAATCGCATTAAAATAAAAATAATGGCTATGTTTGGTAAAAATTCTCATTTTCAACAGTAAATCAATTCTCATTTTCAACCACACATTCTTCAATAAAATAATATTTTCTATCACATCAATAATCTTATCTTCTTTTTCAACCACACATTTCCCATCATATCACTATTCAAAATCAATTCTTCCCTCAAAAAATCCCTACCAGACACACACTATGATTTACAACAAAAACAATAGTATTCAATTAGATGTCAAATAAATTATAAGGCCAAAAAATTGGATTATTGTACAATATTTTCTTATAAAAAATAGTTTTTGGAACAATTCTATCTATTTTTTCTTATAAAAAATAGCTTTTCCTACCTCAATATATTAGAGATTTGTGAGTAGAAAGAATAATAAATTTTGCTAACTCAATTGACTAGAACATCGAAGTGATAACATGTCATAAAATAAAAGGAATAAAAAAGAAATAGAGGAGTCAAAACTGTATTTTATTGAGAATCAAGACCCTGTATTTGTTAATGCTTTGTGTACAATCCATGGTTGATAAGGAATTTGACAATTCATGTTAATTCAAATTCGAATGGGCGGGAAAGTGTGTGGTGTTTAAAAACTGACCACTCAACCTTCAACATGTGACATATTGTTAAACTTGATGTCAAAAAAATTGTACTTGTAGCATGCTTGTTTTGTAGAATTCAAAATGAGAATGACATTATATGTAATAGACTTTCTAAATTAGATAAAAATTTATTTATATATGATAATAAAATTGGACAATCATAAATATTTATTTTATAGTTTTACAATTTAAATAAACTGGGCGAAAAGTGCAATAATCGGATACAACTAAAAATACCGTTATTGCACGAAAAGTTTACTCATTTTTTCCGTGTTCAAGCTTCTAAGCTAAGCCTGCAGCAATAATAGATCTCTTTCCATCTCAATTACTCCGCTGTAACATTTGCAGCGTTTCCTTCTTTCCAAAAACCCACCTCGAATTCTCCCATTTCAATTTTTCAGTTCTTAGTCTCAATTTTTGTTATCTGGGTATAATTATTTCTTCAATAAAGAAATAAATGAGGCGCCGAGGCTCAGATTTTCGGCGACCAGTGAGGCGGCGAGTTTCGAATGTATTTTGGTTATCGCTTTGTGGGTTTACTATTTTGCTCTTCATTGTTTTGTTAAGCCGAGAGCAACAACAACCCACATCGAGATCGGCTCTTGTTAAGGTAATTATCGATCTCAAATCATATATGTCTGCTCTTTTGTTCTTTTTTGCTTGAACTAAAGCACTGGCGTTAATGGGAACATATTGAATTTCTGGTTCCAGTTTGGATTTCCATTTTGGGTTACTTGGGTTTGATTTGATTCTGATTGTTGTGTAATTGGTTGTGCTTTATGGGTTACAATTTTGATAGAAATGAGCTATTCTGGAGTTGGAAATCTGTATAAATATTGAAGAAATGAGTGGATTGAGTGGAAGTGTAAGGATAATTACACCTTGGTTTTGTAATTTCAGTTGGTTATGCTTCTGTTATATTGTCTTAATCACTAGAGGTGTTTGGGTAGTTGAGGATCTCCATTGTTCAATTGTAAAATTGAACAAACTCGTGGACTTTACCCTTGATATGCTATAATACTAGTCAATAGGTGTTGTAAGAACAAGTTGGCAATGAAATTACCAGTGATTCAGTTAAAACTAATATCCAATCTATGTGGATTACCTATGATGGACCGACACTTGGTAGCATATTCGCGTCGTATATATTTTTAAATTGCAGACATTATATGGATACTTTAGAGACACCCTTCGGACAAGTGTCTGGCAAGTCATGTGCCGTGTCCTATATTAAAAATTATAAAGATTAAGATATAATTATGAATTTTAAATGTTAAAGAATTTAATTGGATGTGTTCCAAACTGTCCGTGTCTAAGTTTTTCAAAAAATCACGTGTCGGTGTGTCCATGTCGTGTCCTTACCGCGTATCCATGTTTGTGCAATATAGATAGCTACCTACCAAAACTGGTGGTTGAAGGTGTTTATGTGTATATACCTTATGCATTAACAGGTCAATGGTCTCACCTCTTCTAATAACTGTGTGTTTGAGCATTTGGAAACAGGAGTGTTGAGTTCGGATTGGAAGTATCTAAAATTTAGTTTGGTGAAGAAAACACTGTTGTTCACTAGTTCTGATATATTTTGTCGTAGAATATAGATGAGGCCCCTAAGCTGTCTTGATAGGTATAAAAGCTGTAAATTCGTTTGAGGAATTTTATTAATCCATCCTTATGTTGATTTCTTTGGAATTGAGATATTATGGTTTTCTGGTGAAGTTATTAATGAAGGTCTAATCTGTAAGTAGTGCAAATTCTGATTAGGTTTGCTATTATGGTCCAATTATTTTATACCATTTTTGAAGATGACCCATATTGATAAGAAATGTTTTCTTGGGTTCTTCTAATCTCTCCATCTATAGTAGTATATTGCTGATCATTCTCGACTCTCGAGTCTAAGTAGCTTGCCAACATATTATTCATTCATCAATAAGTGCTAGAAAGCCCCAAATTATTTTAAGATTAAATCTCGAACTTATGCTACAGTTAGAACATGTCGAAAGTGACACACATATCCATAGAAAGAAAAATATGCCTGCTCAAGTAGCATATGACCACACCACTAACTAAACCTTATTCCTGAGGAAGTAGCGTCAGATGTATTGTATCCTTGGTTATTGGATGTGGAGGGAGTAAGGCCTGCACTTATAAATCTGAAGAAGATGGTCTGTATGGATAGAAAATGTGTAGGAAGTAATTTTACATCTTCTATGATGTTTAATTAATTTTTATAAGCTTATTATGGTACATAGCAACCCATTTGTAATCAATGTTTTCTATAATAGTACTCTTTGATTAATAAATAAAGAAAGGGTTGATTCCTCTAGGGATCCCAACCTTTCATAAGTTTGCAGTCATGTCCCCAACCTTTTTAACATATGCAATTGGTATCCCTGCTAATGGAAAATGTCTATTTAGACGTCAAATTTCCACGCAGTCGCACATTATGTGTGACTAAAAGCGTAAAAATGTACGTTATTACATAAACCAAACCGTGACTGTTCAAATTACATTAAATGTTGCTCTTTTTGGAACAATTTTACCCTTTTCAATTCAGCCAGACATCACATGTGTCGCATGACCATTTTATGTCTAAATAAATGTTTTCCCGTCGCGTGTAGTACCAGGTGCATAATTTTAAAAATTTGGGGACATAATGCCCCAAATGGAAGGTTATGGACATGAATACCAATGCTTATGAAAGGTTGGTGACCCAATACCCATAAAGAATTATAGATTGGTTAATTAAGACTGTAACTTGAAGAGATACAAAAGTGCCGATTCTTGTTTTGGGTATAGATAACATGTTTTAAATGATTATTATGCATTTTCGGATCAGGGTAATAATAATAACATTGACGACTGCTATGTTTGTAGATAGCATTCAACAATGTAGCTCGTCTTTGGCTATCTGGATAGTTTCTATTAGCTCAAGATTGTTAAATTCTATGGGGCAAAATTTATCTCAATCATTTGAGCTCTTTTTAAAATGGCAAAGCACCAGTTTTTTTATCCTCAACTGAACAGGGCATTACCCCGATGAATGTTGTATGTATATATGTATATGTGCATATATATATATATATATATATTATTTTTTTATTATTTTAAGTACATTTAAAAATGAGGATAATTTTAAAGAGGAATAGGAACTACTTAAATAAGTAAAGAAAACGTAATGTTGATGTAATAAAGAAATCACTATTTTTGCCTAAGTGAATAAAATTCGTATTTTTACCTTGGACCAAATATAGATCTTCATATAAACTTGTCCGTCTGATCTTGCCAGATTTGAGGTGATAGAATATGCACTCTTGGAGAACGAAGGATGAGGCAAAAAGTAGGAAGAGAATTATCTCCATTTCAACTTAATGACATGTTGACTTTTTCCATTCGACCAGGCAATTTTAGGAGCTATATTTTAAATTGGTGTGGTATTTGGATTAAGGTATATTATGTAAAAAATGGAGTCCTTGTGAAGTAAATATGAATTATTTCTTGTAAAAGATTGCTTGAGCAAAAAGGTGAAATAGGTCATTCAATTAGAGATGCAGTGAGTAAAATTTCGTTCTGTTGTCAAAAGTTTTTAGTAGGAAAAGGAGTTTGAATATGAATGTATATACTAAACGTAACTTCACATGTGCACTAATCTTGGATATGAGCTAGGTCTTAAATCACAGTAATCTACAGTCTTCAGTTAGACAAAATATTCTTCTGGAACTTCAAGACTACCATTTATTGCTTTATACAGTTGATTGATGAAGTGCTCAATTTTCTTGGCACGTCTTTCTAACCTTAATAGTGTGAATGGAGGACTTATATGGCTGTTTATATGTTCTGCAGAGATCTTATAGACGTGACAGAGTCTTAGAAGGCCTTAATATCACTGAAGAAATGTTAAGTCCTAACTCTGTTACTAGGCAACTTAATGATCAAATTTCTCTAGCAAAGGCATTTCTTGCCATTGCAAAAGAAAGCAACAACCTCCAATTCGCATGGGAGCTTAGTGCCCAAATCCGTAACTCACAAATCCTTCTCTCCAATGCTGCTTTAAGAAGAAATCCTTTGACTATTAGTGAATCAGAAAGTGCAATTCGTGATATGGCACTTTTACTCTTCCAAGCCCAGCAACTTCACTATGACAGTGCAACCATGATCATGAGACTGAAGGCGAAGATCCAGGGTCTCGAAGAACAGATGAATTCCGTTAATGAGAAAAGTTCAAAGTATGGACAAATAGCTGCTGAAGAAATCCCGAAGAGTTTGTATTGTCTTGGGATTCGGTTATCAACTGAATGGTACAAGAACTCAAATTTACAACGAAAACTCAAAGAGAAAGGGGAAACAGCTATAAAACTCAAAGATAACAATCTCCGTCACTTTTGTGTCTTTTCTGACAACATTCTTGCAACTTCAGTTGTGGTAAATTCAGCAGCTTTGAGTTCCCAAAATCCTGAAAAGGTAGTTTTCCACCTCGTGACCGACGAGGTGAATTATGCTGCAATGAAGGCCTGGTTCACCATGAACAGTTTTAAGGGAGTGACTGTTGATGTTCAAAAGATTGAAGATTTTACCTGGTTGAATGCTTCTTATGTACCTGTTCTTAAACAGCTTCAAGACTCCGACACCCAGAATTACTATTTTTCTGGTAGCACTGGTGACAGCCGGACGCCAATTAAATTCAGGAATCCTAAATATCTATCCATGCTTAACCACCTAAGGTTCTATATTCCAGAAGTATTTCCTGAATTGAAGAAGGTGGTATTTCTTGATGATGATGTTATAGTTCAGAAAGATCTGTCGGGCCTATTCTCTATAGATCTAAATGGAAACGTAAATGGTGCTGTTGAGACATGCATGGAGACGTTTCACAGATATCACAAGTACTTGAATTACTCGCACCCTCTTATTCGTGAACATTTCGATCCTGATGCATGTGGGTGGGCATTTGGAATGAACGTTTTTGATTTGGTCGAGTGGAGGAAAAGGAATGTTACAGGCATCTACCACTACTGGCAGGAAAAGAATGTAGACCGGACATTGTGGAAACTTGGCACCCTCCCACCGGGTTTACTGACTTTCTACGGATTGACAGAACCATTGAATCCCACATGGCACGTGTTAGGCTTAGGGTACACAAATGTTGATCCTCAGGTGATAGAGAAGGGGGCCGTACTACATTTTAATGGAAATTCGAAACCATGGCTGAAGATCGGGATGGAAAAGTACAAGCACCTTTGGGATAAATATGTCGATTATAATCATCCTCTACTTCAACAATGCAATGTTCATTAATTTCAACATGGATTGTCCCTCACTTTTCGATCAAATATTGAAATGCAGGAAGATTTATGAGTAAATTATGAGACGTTACAGGTAAGTGTTGTAAGTAATGGTATTTAATTGTTGTTCTAATCTTTAACATGTAGTCCAGCATTGAATTGTTGTTCACAAAATATAGACCCACAAATTATAATAGCATGGGCTCACTTTTGTTGAAGATTGGAATTTTGGGGTCAGGAAATGTCAGTCGCGGAATTATGGTAGTGAAATTGGTCTTGAATTTTTTTATTACTCATTCAATCACTTCATTATATGAACAAGCGTTCAGCATTTTGTTAGCCATAGATAGATAGCCTGTGTAGAACGTTGTCCAATCTTATGAAAGTAGTACACATTTTGTCGTGTCCAATCTCATTTGATGGTTTAGCTACTCTCCATTTACATATAAACAAAAGAAAAGAATTTCACTCGACCAAATCATCGCGGACTCGGGATGAAATGAAAAGTGGGATACAGTCGTTCTAACGAGTCATTGACAAAATACTAGCATACGCGGCAAGAATGTGGGACATCGAAGTTAACGAATCACATCCTATCTTGAATACAAGAGCTATCATTAATAAATAATGCATTTGATGCAAAATAGCTCTTGTTCAGTTCTTGGATAATCCTAAAGCATGTCACTACCGTGGAACACCATTATGTAAAACAATAATGCTAAATCTATATTCCATCCATGACATAATGTTTTGACATTCCATTTGTTTTCAAGAAATTGTGGGAAACTGTTCGATGATATGTTGTTATATGATACAATATAAACAATGACGTCAAAAATGTAGCATGATTGTATATAAAAACTAATTTTTCCACAAATCATTTTCAATTATACATTTTTTCAATAAAATAACTTTACATGTAAATACAAAACTTTTCACTTTTTTAGTCACTCCAAAAAAAATCACTTTTATAAAATGAATTTTTCTACTTGTACAAATTTTTTTGTCCACCTGTTTACAGATGCAATGTCCGCAGAATGTGATTGACTACTAAAACTTCTTTTTTTTTTAGCAGAAACCAATGACAAAACTGTCAGTGTATGTATGAATTTTCTATACAAATAGAAAGCTTTTTAGAAAATTCATTCTTCAAAAAAAGAGGATTTTTAACACTCATAGTACCTAGCAGGATGAATTTATAAAGTTAAATGAGGAAAAAGCTACTACGACGTCGTTTGAACCCTTCTTTCCTGTTAAATGTCCTATTTCCCATTTGATGTTGACGCACTCGCATACCATTCACTCTTGGGAAAAAATACACACAGACCCATGGCTACTTCATTGGCTGCAATGACGGCGCGCCGAGCTGCAACCTTCGCTCGGCTATCATCTCCCGGCTCAGCCGCTAGATCCTCCTCTCTGATTCCCCGCCGTGGCCTCGCTGGCGCTGCTGGTACTCGTCTTAACCTAATATTTTCAGATCGATTATATTGTAGTTATCTGTCTGTATTTTATCTTTTTTCTTTTTTCACTTATGATCCAAAAGGTACTTTGTTATTGTTGTTTTTAATTATGTGGAAATGGGATTGTTGTAGATCACCATGGGCCAGCTAGGGTTGATTGCTGGAAAGATCCGATGAGTCCGTCCAAGTGGAAGGAGGAGCACGTGAGTTTCTTTTCATTACATTCGTCGTTTATTATTGAATTATTGTCATTTTGTATGGAGATAATATTGGAAGTTGTAATGAGTGAAGTTCAATCTAGGAATGAATTCACTCAAAATCAGTACCAATTTAATGATCACATCTCTAGGAGCTGAGAACCCAGTCCAATTGCTGAATATATCACGAAATTGAGAATGGGTAATGATAGAATTAAAGAAGAAGATATAAGAAGGTATAGAAGAAATAGAGAGAATTGATTAATAGAATTGGTTTTTTACATCAACAACTGATGGCACCTTCTCCTGTGGTCTGTGTATATGCTCCCAAACAAAATGGAAGGAAATCACATTCCCTTCTACAAAAAAACACAATAAGCAAAATAACACTTTAAATGCCAGTTGTGGACCCCGCTCTTTTTTCCTTTTCTGAAAGCTAGTCACAGTTTCTTTTCCTTCTTTCCCCCCAGTTCTTCCATTGGGTTGCTGCTGCCTCATCATTTTTTTTTTGATAAGTAATCAGAGAATATATTAATAAATCAAGAGATAATACATGGGAAATGTATTATCAATTTAAACAATATAGGAACGACATGAAATTAGGCAACCCTTCTATATGGTTATTAGCCAAAGTACTAAACCAACTATATAAAGTTAGATAAAATAATTCTCTGAACTGCTCTATTGTTCTTGATTGGTCTTCAAAATAGCGGTTATTCCTTTCTCTCCACACGCACCATACAATGCATCCCGGAATAAGATCCCATACAATCCTACTATCTTTATCACGAAATTTCCTCCTCCATGTCCGTACCACATCTTCAATTCGCCTAGGCATCACCCAATCCAAATTTTGAGAAACAAGGATGCTGTTCCAAAGCCACCGAACCTCATCATGACAGAAGTATTATTTTTGAGTTATTCATGTGCCCTAAAATTAATTAATCTTATTATGTAATGTACTGTAAGTGAGTCACAATGAAGCAGGTTTATAGACTTATTTGCTTATGATGTTTGTTGACAAGCTAATTTCTTGATGAAACTGGTGTTAGGATTATTTTGGAGCCAAAATTAGACATTGATTATGGCTAGGGATGGCAAAAACGGGTGGATTATCATTAGATTCTAGCTGTTCAAAACTGGGTCTGGATGAGAAAAGAGTTATGTCAACCCTTTAAATCCTAAATTTGATATATTTACTCTTTTGAAACCAGAGACTCGTGTTCAAATTTTAGGGCCTGATTAGTCTCATGATTGGAAAAATGACTTAAAAATTCAATACCGGTTTTCTTGTCAATTTAGTCACAAATTTTCTTATTATAACTATCTCCAAATATCACGTCCACGTGCACACGGGAATGGCATGACAGCATCCAGGCCATATACAACTATTTTTTTGTAGTCAATAGAATTTTATTGAGAAATTAGACTTCCTCACATAAAGTACCTAGGAAGGAAGAAAGGACATACCTTTGCAGCTCAAGTGATTAAAAACTGTTGTTTTTCAAAAAGGAAGTGGCGAGCTGTTGTGTGCATACCAGATTGTGGTGTAGGATGTTCTGCATTGGGGAGCACATATATATGGCTGTAATGGTCTGTACCAGATGAAGGGCCGATGTGTAATTCTGGTTTTAATTTATATTCTAGAGATGCTGGACAATGTTATTAAGGCCCTGTTTGGGAGGGATTTAGATTTTTCTACAGTAAATCAATTCTCATTTTCAACCACATATTCTTCAATAAAATAATATTTTTCATCACATCAATAATTTTTTCTTCTTTTTTAACCACACATTTCCCATAATATCACTATTCAAAATCAATTCTTCCTCCAAAAATCCCTCCCAAACAAGCTCTAAGGCCTTTGCATACAATCTAGTTATCAGAAACTAGCTCTTTTAACTTTATTATAGGCAAGTTGACTGCTCAAATTTTTGAACTACCTCCTTGAGTGCAGCATGTATGCATAGTTAACTTGTTTATCTGACAATGGAACTGCATTTCTGAATAACTGACCAACATACTTTATAAAGCTTGAAGGCTAATAACATGTGGTTATGAAAATCTATTTTTAGTGGTTTGGCAACGGGAAAATGATATTGCCTGATTTTGCTTTGCTTGTACTAAATATTGTGTTTAAAATTTTCCATGACAATCTAGGTAGTATATTTACAACCAGGTGCAAAAATTAGGATTTAGGAATATGTACGAGTCAAAAATGCTATAGAATTTTTATTTCCAAAATCCACTTCTGCTGGTGTAAGGGGTTTTTAGGCCCCTAAAGTACATAGAGGGGGAAGTTTGGCCTTCCCTCTTAAGTTTGCTGTCAAAATTGAGCTGTGTGAACTACTAAACGAGGAAGTGCTATTGATTATTTCGAGGAGCCATATATTAGAAAGTTGTGTTCTAGTTTTTCAAGGTACAAAATCCTGTGTTCTTGTCACACCTACATTACAATTGTAGTAGCAACTTGAGCCTCTGGGGCAGACTTTTACAGATTAAATTACGATGGTACAACACATAAAATAACATTTTATTTTGGGTGCATAGACTTATAGATTCTTAACAATATATTTTGTTAACTAATTATCATGAGTATTGTTGGTGACTAGTTTTACCAATCTTCCAATATCTCTAATAAGTCTTTCATGTGTCATTATCATGGGAATCTTGACTGGATGCCATGAGAAGTTATGTATTCATTCTTTCTAACAGTACATGTCAATATAAGTTGACAAAAAAATACAAATCTTTGTTCTACTACCCACCCCAGTCCCTAGACCAATCCAACTAAATGCATCTACCCTATAAGAGGTGTAACCCAACCACAATTTTTTGCGTGTCGATTCAATTTATGGTTCTTGAATCACATTGCCGACTCTATAAACAACATTAAACAAATGTAGATCAGAATACAGTTGGGAATTGAAAATGAAACATATATTAATGGATTTTACAAGGAACGAACATATGTAATGCAACCAATAAAGACGTTGACCTGAAATGTGTGAAAGTACAAAATGACATGTTAATGCTTATGTATGAAACAAAAAGGAGCTTCATGCTGATGAAAATGACCTCCTCAAAGGTCATGGGGATTGAATATTGAACACATAAAACAAGAAGGGACTCTGAGTATGAATGAACTAGAGGTCATTATGTAGTTAATTTGGAAGGACAAATCGATCTATTAATTATGTTATAGCAAAGCTATTGACAAAGCTTACTGGCACCAGAACATGCAACTTTGTTAATGATTCTATTGTGATTTGTGAAGTGTGAACTCTTTCTTTGAGCGTAGAATTTATGGATGTACTTTCAGGATAAGTGATAGTTCAGTTGAAAACTACTCGAAGATATCAGAATTTAAAGCCTATATTGCTGAGTGAAATGTTTCTATTATTTTTAGCTACTGGTGATCCCACGAAAAAATTTCAGGGTTCGAAGCAACCATTTCATTTTCCTATGGGGATTCCTGGAAAAGGAATGTTACTATTTATTTTTTCCCTTGGAGTGCAGAATCAATATCATGTATTATGTTTATCAAAGTGCACTTGTACTGAATCCTTGTGCTCTCATGCTTAGAAAATTTTGGTTGTTTATGCATGCACATTTGGCGTGGCTAAGTTATTCTTTTCAACCCATGGCTTGTGGATTAATTGTAGATTCCGCAAACATTCTTCATTTGATGAATTGGATCCTACTTTTTCCAGTTCTACTCATATTTTCACTGTTCATTTATTTCTCATATGAAACACCATTAAGATAAAGCTAAAGTTTATCAGTTGTGAAAAATTCTGTGAATTATATGTTTTTGCATCTTTTTTAATTGCAGTTCGTGATTGTCTCTTTATCTGGCTGGGGATTGCTCATCTTTGGAGGGTACAAGTTCTTCACTGGAGGCAAGAAGAACGATGAAGAGGTACTTGTTTCTTCCTTTGGAATGTCGACTGTATACAGTATGGATTATGTGACCTGGGTTAATGTTAGATTTGTATTTGTACTACGAAGTAGTACTGTTGGCTTGATCATACATGCCAACATTTTTTATGACGTATTCATTGCATGGGCCATATCTTAAAAGTAAACAAATATAAGATGGGATAAGAAATCAGCTCAAACTCCATTCATTTGGTTGATTATTTTATCCATCATTTACTTGTTAAGAGAGGAGCACAAGAATTGAAGATTTACAGTTGATTTTTTATGATCAATTATGAAGTTTGTACTTACAATCATGTGTGGTTGTAAGTTGTAACAGCTGCTTTGTCCTGAATATAAGATTTTTTTTTAGTGCATTTTTGGGTGGTGCAAGACACTTTTGACCTCCCCAACCCAATCCTCGACCAGATGCACTCCCACTCACAAAGGGGAAAAAGTAAGGACAAAAAGGAATATTACAAACTGACTACTTGTGAAACAATACGAGTTTTATGCTGACTTTTAGCACCGTTTCATAAACTGTATGGAAATAATCAGACATTTGCCTTCTGCATTACATGTAAATTATGTTCTGTAGGGTTTTGTTGCATTACATATTAGACAAGTGAAGACTGAATCTTGATTGATATACTTATATGTTTGCTTATTTATTTTCTTTTTGCAGAAATTGGTGGAAGCAACACACTAGGGCGTGGATTATACAGAAACTTTCTTCTAATATGTTCAACTTTGCATTTGTATTCCGATTTTGATGTATGGGGACAGTTTGCCTGTTTCCAGTCATTTTGAATGATCATTTGAATGCTCAGCTCGGGTTATGGCTGTGAAAGATGCAACTTCTAACTCTTTCCTGGTCATTGCATTTTGAGCTTTTGATTCACTTTGCATAATGTTGTCTTAATAATGTAAAAGTATGAATATCATCGCCATGTGATCATCCTTCTCTTCGGTTTTGAATTCATTTTACTTGACGATAATTGATGCACATTGCCTGTATATTGCGCAAGGATTTCTCTTTTGTTAAAAGGATGTGGTTACACTAGAATGCATGATGGCAATTAGGGGATTAAATCTGGTTTATCGGAGTTAATCAGTCTGGATGTGAATTCAGAAAAGGGTAAGGGTTAAGGACCAAATGGTTGGATAAATCGAATATTAAAGGGTGAACCGTTCGAGTTTTGGCTGAATCAACCAAATTTTGGTGCAATGCATGCCATAATTTGATGGAATGAGTAACTTGAGAAGACAACCATTTCTACCGTTGAGGAGACTATAGTCCAAAGTGCTCTGAAAGTTCGCTTTTCTTTTCCCTTTTTTTTCACCATCCTAAATTTCATTGATTAGCTATCTATCTAAATTTGTGGATCAGATTGTCGCTTTGAGTCGAGGGCCTCGTAGTCACGCGCACACCTAATTGCATGATGAGTAAATTGATATTCCAACTACGGACATCACTACAATTCGAAAAATAGCTATTCCTCGATAAATTATGATATAGACTCGACCACTTAACTCGACTTAGATTGGAATTTTTTCTTAAATGTAATTTTGGTGAACAACTTGTACTATAATTACAAGTCATTAAGGACTAATTTGACCCGATTGTTTTAGTAGCGTTAAAACTTTTTTTAAAAAGATTCGTTGTTTAGAAGATGTTTGATTGTGTATCACACAAATTGACCCAGCCATATCGTTCAACTAATTAGGAGATTATTTATGTTTAAAAACATAGTCCTAAGATTAAGTTATTATCCACGTTATAGCAATGTCAATTAAGCCCCTGTTTCTTTGACAATCAATGTCCAGGGAAAATTGAGTTTTGAATGGTGATTTTTAAGAGAATGTGTAACTAAAAAGTAGGGAAAAATTTTGATTTTACGTGTAGAATGTTTTATTGGGTGAAAGTTTGGTTGAAATTTTGTACGTAGAAAAAATAATTTGAAAATAACGGATGTCAAACATAGGCTATATTAGATTGATGTTGTGTGTATAGGGTAGTTTGACAGGTGGGACACTTTGGCCATTTTTCATTAATGGTTCGCAAAAAATAAAATAGGGCAGCCACAGAGGTAACGTGGATGATAATTTGAATAACTCATAGGCGCAGACCGACGTGATTGGATTTAATATATTATCAGTCTTTTTCCTTATCTTTACACCAACGTATAGTATCTACTTAATTAATAATCATCAATTTAATACTGAAATGATCATATTGAACAACTTGGATTTAAATTAGAGTAATGCTATGCATAGTCACTCATTGTAATAGTCGTCCTACGTGACGTACACATGTCGGTGGTTATTTGATGCATTCGTCAACAAAAAATTCCTATATTAATCCATCAAACAACCACCTGCCATGTGTATGCCACGTGTCACACCCCATTCATATAGATAGCATACTCTAAACTCTGTCAAAGACTCAAAATCCCCTATTTATTATTATTTTTAAATGAAAGTATCTCCAAAAGTATATCCGAAACCAAAGATTATAAAACTATAGTCCAACATATTTATGCTGACGTTATAAAAATATCTCCTTGTCATTTCAAACGTCATACAGGATTCCAAAAATATAATATAACTGAAGTCCCCAAAATAACCCTACAAGTCGTCATCCATGTACATCGAAATCCGGAATCCCCGTAAGAGCTCCACGGGTAGCCACACCTTTCCATGCTTATCTACAATACAGGAACTACATAAGCTAATGCTTAGTAAGCAAAATCATGGTTGTCATGTGTATGGGTAATAATGGTATATGTCTATATGATATCATGCCGTGCTAAAATTACATCATGTTTAAACATTCATCAAAGTCAACTCAAAATAATCTCTTTTGAAATCTTTCATTTCATTTCATTTCATGGAGTAATGTCACCATCAAACTCCGTTGTAAGTGTGGCATTATGAACATCTATCTTAGGTTTGGATGTCTTTAAAAATGGTCTTCCTAACAGGATATAGGTAGTTTAATCACTGTTTTACATGTCAAGCACATAGAAATTAGCAGGAAAAACCAATTCATTTACTTTCACAGGCACATCCTCAATCACACCCTTAGGATAAACATTAGATTTATCAGCTAGTTGGATCACAACACCAGTTTCATTTAAAGGTCCAAGTGTCATATAAGCATATATAGAATATAGCATTACATTAATAGAAGCTCCTAAATCTAATATAGGCTTTTCAAACTTAGTGTCACATATCGTACAAGAGATAGTAAACATACCTGGATCTTTACACTTTGTAGGGAGTTTTCTTTGACTAACTACAGAGACATTTTCCCCAAATCTTATCTTCTCATATACCTTAAGATACTATTTCCTCTTAATAGTGCACAATTCTTTCAAAAATTTAGCATAATGAGGTATTTGTTTAATAGCATGTAAAAGTGGAATATTTACCTCACATCGACGAAAAGTTTCATATAAATCTTGATTTCATTCATATTTCCTAGATTCTGCTAAAGCCTGAGGAAAATGGGGTACTGGTTTGTAATCAAAAAGAGGGGAAAACTTACGCTTTGGTACCTCATTGTCATTGGGAACATTCGTGTCTACATCGACATTTTTCCCTTTTTTTTCCTCCAATGATGTAGGAGCTGCCTTTACCGAAATCTCAACTTCTTCACCACTTTTCAAGGTGATCGCACTTTCATTTCTCTTGGATTCGCTATTGATGGAGAGGGTAGTTTTCTCGAATTTTGTGATTCCAGCCAATTAATTGTGTTTGCCATTTGACCCATTTGATTTGTCAAACTTTGAATGCTAGCCCTTGTCTCCTATTGGAATTGCAAAGTGTTGGTGGAAAGGGACTTAACAACATCTTCTAAAGACATACCTGAATTGGGAGTTTAACCCGGTTGTTGTCTAGGAGGGTATGTTTGTTTATATTGCTGGAAATTTGGACCATTTTGAGTCATGGGTTACTTATGGATTTCCATAGCTAAGATAAGGATGATCCCTCCATCCTTGGTTATATATGTTCGAATAGGGATCATAATTCCTTTACGGCTGTCCAGAAAAGCTACCCATTGTATTAACTCGTTCAATGGGTTTATCTCGAAGAGTTGGACACATGTTGGTTGGATGTCCCACTACTGAACAAATCCTACAAGCCTTTGCTACGTACATATTACCTACAACCATTTGACGAACAAGAGAAGTTAGACTCGCAATTTGTGTTCAATGGATGAGATATTTACCTCGTTAACATGTTTAGAAGGAATGCCGAATCTAGTGCCAAATTGTTGAAAGTTGGTTGCTATATTTGTAATTAAGTTCCTTACAGCCTCTGGAGTTTTACCCATCAAAGCTCTTCCACTTAAAGCATCAATCATGCTCCTATCTATGGGTAGAAGGCCTTCATAGAAATATTGGATAACAAGTTGTTCGTTGATTTGATGACGGGGGAAACTTGCACACAACTTCTTGAACCGTTCCCAGTATTCATGTAAAGATTTTCTGTTGTCTTGTCTTTTCCCATAAATTTCTTTTTAAATGTTAGCTGTCCTTGATGCTTGAAAATATTTTCCTAAAAACAATCTTCTCATCTCGTCCCATGTAGTAACAATTCTGGAGGTATTATCGTTTCTAGAACGTGATTTATACCGCAAGTGTACGGTGTCAAGTTGTGTAATATAGTATGGAAGTTAGGATGTCGAACTCATAGAGATTGTAATTTAATTCTTACCAAGTACTATAATTATGCAACTTCTACTTTATTTAGATGGATGAATTGTTCAATGATTGTTTTAAACTAATCTAACGTGATTCGTTGTGACAAATTCTATAGATGCAAATTATATGAATAAATCAAGGTAGGAAAGGCCTAGGGAGTGATTTCATCTTACTCTCAATTATGATTCAATGATATTGAATTATTCTAGTTGATTTTCCATATTTAAAAACAAGAATCCAATTGTATTTCTCTCTCCTCTCTCGAGTGCAGGCTAGAAATTAATCCTATAATATAATCCCAATATCTCTATTTTGAACTAAAGTCTAGAATTTATCGAAGTTCAATTCTTTTGTGAAGTAAGCTTCATAAATTTTATACTTTCTCTCGAAACCCATAAAACCCATGTTGTGTCAATCTTATGATCACCCATAAATTTTCCTCTCTCGAGTGCTGGAATTGATAGTATCTATTCATCCAATTATTGATTAGGTAATTGAAAGTATTAAAATTAAGACACAATTAAATATATGCGAGAATGTCAAATAGAAATAACTATGAAATCATCAAATCACAATCTCAAGTTTGGCTAAATCAAACCTTAGATAAATTATTTAGTTCATGATAGAATCCATAAAATTCATACAATTCATAATAAGCAACATAAAGAATAGGATAGAAAAAACTAGTTTTGTGGGTGGATCTTCAATCTTCTTCCTTGATGTTGTTCTTGCCTCGGTTCTTTTCAATCTTGCACCTCTTTAATTGTTGTTTTGGCAGGTTGAATTCTTCATTTTGTCCCTTCAATTCTTCTTTGGCCCTTCCAATTGTTCCAGAAAAAAGGTCTTTTGGATGGTATTTATAGTATCTTGAAGTCCTTGAACGAATTAGGGTTGAGTTGGACCAAGAAAGGAGTCCAAAAATATTAAAATACCTTTCCCGCACTCGGCGGCACCTAGACGCCCATGCTTGCTGGTTATTTTCAAAATAGTGGGCCCTGCGGCGCTCGATCTGTTGAAAGCCAGTTTGCGTTTCCCTCAATATTTTTAACATAAATTATTTTCCCGATATCCGATTGAGATGATTCAAGATGAATTGGAAAGATAACTCAAATGGATACAACTTTGATTCAAGATGTGTTGGAAAGATAGCTCAAAGGGATATAACTTTTCGGTTGAAAATTGATTTGTGATCATCTTTTAACTAAATTTGATCCCTTTGACATCTTTTTTCATCCAATTGACCCTTAACAATTTCAAATTTTCATCATGAGGATCGGCATAACTTTTGAATATTTACACTTTAGTCCCGAACTTTGGAACTCTTACAATTTAGCCATTTTCTCCATATTTGTCAACTTTTGCTTATTTTCTTCAATCTCATCAATCTACATCACAACATCAAAAAAACACATTAAAATGATCTAAAACTCTCTCAAGGGTAACAAAATAATGAATTAAGTGGCATAAATGTCATGAATGTGGAGCACTCATCAAATACCCCCAAACTTAATATTTTGCTTCTCCTCAATCAAACACCAAAATAAAGAAAATCACTAATAAACACAAACAAATAAATACGAACAAAATCACTTAAAACAAATTGTGCTAGATATCTTGCCTTCATAGCTCAAGATTGAAAACATGACATCAATTTCATGAACCCCTTCAAAGTTATAACGCACAAGCTAATTTCTCACCTCTTCAATGCAAAACGAGTGTGTGTGTGGAGAATCAAGTGCAATGCTATACAATAATAAGTTGATCCAATTTCCAACCTTAAAAGTCAAATATTTCCTTATTTCGCTCATGGGATTCACACACCCCCAAACTTGTTTTCTTTTCACTTCCCAATGTGTATTCTAAATTTGATTTTCAATATTAATTTCTTACACCACTCAAGTTTGGTTAGGTTTTACTAATTGCAGTTTAACATATCAACAAATGAGGATTCTCCTTATTTTTGACTGATTTAACATCCAAAAATTAACTAAGTTACTAATTTCTTATCAAAGGCCCAATCCTCTAAAACAAGTGTTCGGGGCTTAATCATGACATGTGGTGCGTCTTCTATTTCATGTACATGTTTTTTCAGCTATATATATTTTTTATTCACCCTTTGTATGGACATCTCTTCATTAACCTTTCTAAATGACCCATGTAGCGAGTTTTAGGCCGATGACTCCCAAATCAGATGACTTTAGGGCATCAAGTTTTAAACCTTTGTAGGCTTATCCACTCGAGTTGTAAATGCTATGAATAGATGTTTCACAATGAGATTATTATAGTCGTCCACAATTTTTTTACACAATGATTAGTACGATGTCCCTTATTAAACACTTATTCTTGAAGATCGACCTCTAACTTAAGGTTTTCACCCAATTTTCACCATATTAGTCTCAAACAGTCCATACAAAATCTAGCACACATGGAATCCGCATCTACATTTATGTCTACCTACAACATTTCAACCATCCAAACACCCTAGATTTGGTTTAAGGGTATAATGATGTTTAATAGTTGTTTGAGTTTAGCATCTAAGTTCTCTAAATCAACCTACTCATGTACAACGCTACAATCAGTTCACATGCATAGATATCTTCCATTTCACATGAATAAGCAAAAAATTAACTTGAACACATAATTTATCCACAATTTATAAATCAATACATGTTCTCAGTTATATACACCAATGCCGTCAAGACTATCTAACTCACACAAGAACGCAAAACAAGTAAAAACAATTTTTTGATAACATGCACATAAATCACACAAAATAAAATAAACAATTAGTCAATTAGAAAATTTATAATATACCTCCAAACTTAAAACTAAACATTGTCCCCAATGTAAAATTAAAGAAAAATGAAAACTTCCTTGAATTGTCTATATTGCCAATGATATTATGGTGCTATAATGTTGGTGTTGGTGAATGTTTCTTCTATCTTTTCCCCCAAACTTGAAATTCATCCCCTCTTTTCCTTTTCAATGTTGATTTGAGTGTTTCGCGACTTCGTGTTCCTAAAAAATCAAATTTCAAATATTAATTACATGGAACAAGTGTTACTTATCTCCAACATCTAATAACCAACATAATTACTCAATGACCTAAGGGAGAATGAGATATGACTGATGAATTCCTAAATAAACTATAAAATAAACTAAACTATCCTATAATTCAAAGGGAAAATAGATGAAAAGAGAAGAAAGCTTGGGTTGCCTCTCAAAAAGTACTTCTTTTAACGTCATTAGCTTGACGCAACCATAGTGCCTACGTCGGATCTTCAAGTGGCACCTTTTTCTTATTTTTAAACTTCACCATTAACCTTGTATTCTTCTTCACTTATCATAGCCAACAAAATTAAGCGGTTTTAATTCCTGCATGGCCTTCAAAACCTCTTTTGATTTGGCAATATTTGGAGGTTTCAAAAGTTTTTCCACATAGCTCTATTTTTGTCAAGTGGATCAGCTTCTTGAGCCAAGATGAAATCCGCCACTTTCTTGGTTACTGAGTATTTAGTAGTATATGTATCATCTATTGTGTAGCCAGTTGCCATGTTCTGCACTAGAGGATCATAGAATGATTTTTCCTTCCTTCTATGACCTGAAACTGCTTCAGTTGACTGGATTATATTGCAAGTGTTAACTTTTTCTGGAGGTTTCTCTACTTGATGGATGTTGAAAGTTAATTGCTCTTCGTTAACCCGTAGTGTCAACTTCCCTTTTTGTACATCAATCAACGCTCTTCTAGTAACCAAGAAAGGTTTACCAAGAATCAATGGTACTTTTTCATTCTCCTCCATGTCTAAAACCATGAAGTCTACCGGAAAGATGTACTTATCGACCTTCACCAATACATGTTCAATAGTGCCCTTAGGGTATGTAAATGATTTGTCTGCCAGTTGCAAGGTGAGGGTTGTGGGCTTTACATCTCCAAGACCCAGATTTCTGAACACTGATAGGGGCATCAAGTTAGTGCTAACTCCAAGATCACCCAATGCTTTATCAAATGTGATACCACCAATATTGCGAGGAATGTTAAAGCTACCTAGATCTTTCAATTTCTGAGGGAGCTTCTTTCGAAGAATGGCACTACACTCTCCTGTCAGCTTTACTGTCTTAAACTCATCCAACTTTCTCTTCTTTGACATCATTTCCTTTAAGAACTTGGCATAATTAAACATTTGGGCCAAGACATCTACAAAAGGAATGTTGATGTGGGTTTTCTTGAAGACCTCTAGGAACTTTGTAAATTGCTCATCAATTTTCTTCTTCATGAATCTCTGCGGGAATGGTAGTTTGGGCTTCAAGATAGGTAGGTTATCTGGAAATGAGATGGAACAAGGCTTATGAGTCTCTTTTGTTCCTCTGAATCCATCTTCTGCTCTTTCTCTGTAAGTATGAGATTCGGTGTAGAAACCACAACCTCTTTAGGCTTGCTTTCTTCAACTGCTTTACGACTTCTTAGGATGATAGCATTGCAGTGCTCCCGTGGATTAACCTCTATGTCACTGGGAAATTTTCCTTTCTGTTGGGATTGTACTGTAGTTGCTATTTGACCAATCTGATCCTCTAGGTTCTTCACCGTAGCCCCCTATGTTGGAAATATAAGTCTCCATGTTATCAAGTCTTGCCTCATCTTTATTGAACCTCGATTTAGTCTCTGAAATGAAGGTTCCCAATATATCTTCCAACGATGGTTTCCTTTCAGATGGTTGAGTATTTTATCCAAGTGGAGGCTGCAACGTATTTGCTTAGTTATCACAAGAGAGGTTATCATGGTTTTGCAGTCCTGGATGGTACTGATTTGCTGCATAGTTTCCTCTCTGATTGAAGTTTTTGCCATTCACATATTGGACTTACTCCTTCTCTGACTCATAGTATGAAGTTAAGACAGCCATGATGGAATCTGCTTTCTTTGGAGTTCCTTGTGATGTCAGTGCAACTATTTGATTAGTGAGAGATGACATCTGAGCTGCAAGGGCTGTAATGGGATCCACCTTATGGAGGTCAGCAACTTTCTTTGTATTTGAATGCTCACTTGGCCATTGATAGCTATTAGTAGCTATCTCATCCAACAATGCATAAGCCCCATTTGGAGTCTTAGTCATCAATACACCCCCTGCTGTAGAATCCACCATCGTTCTTGTTTGACCATTCAACCCGTTGTAGAAGGTTCAATTTGTATCCAATCCTAATAACCATGCTGAGGGCATCTTCTAAGTAGGTCTTTAAATCTTTCCTAAGCTTCATAGAATGGTTCGAAGTCTGCTTGCCTGAACTTACCAATTTCACTCCTCAACTGAGCTGCCTTAGAAGGTGGAAGTATTTTATGAAAAACTTATGTACCAAATCATCCCATGTTTTGATGGATCTAAATGGCATAGATTGGATCCATGTTTTGGCTTTATCCTTTAATGAGAATGAGAATAACCGAAGTCTAATGGCATCTTCAGTAACACCATTCATCTTTACTGTATTAAAAATCTCAAAAAAGAGCCCAGATGAGCATTTGGGTCTTCTGTTGAAGCTCCCCCAAACTGGTTCTGCTGAACGATGTGTATTAGTCCAGGCTTCAGTTTGAAGTTATTTGCATTGATAGTTAGGTGTGCTATGCTACAGTAGTTGTCATGGACAACTGGTCTGATGTAGTCCCGGTCAGCTGAAAGCCAATTTGCGTTTCTTTCAATATTTTTAACATAAATTATTTTTCTGCTATCCGATTGAGATGATTTAAGATGTGTTGGAAAGACAACTTAAAGGGATACAACTTTCCTTCAGATATTATTATCCAATTCCATCATTTACTATACCAAAAATGGGTCTCAATATGAAACTAAAACTCTGGAACATAACTTTTCGGTTGAAAATTGATTTGTGATCATCTTTTGACTAAATTTGATCCCTTTGACATCTTTCTTCATCCAATTGACCCTTAACACTCTCAAATATTCATCATGAGGATTAGCACAACTTTTGAGTATTTTTACTTTAGTCCCGAACTTTGGAACTCTTACGATTTAGCCATTTTCTCCATATTTGTCATCTTTTGCTTATTTTCTTCAATCTCATCAACCTATATCACAACATCAAAACACATATTAAAATGCTCTAAAACTCTTTCAAGGGTAACAAAATAATGAATTAAGTGGCATAAGTATCATGAGTGCATGGCACTCATCAGGAGGGTAGATAATAGAGCCAATCTTTTACCGAGTCATTTAAAGAGAACGAGAAGGCTATTAGTTTAATCTGTCCTTCAGTCACTCCCGTAGGTTTTATACACATGCACACTACATGAAATTCCTTTAAATGCTTGTACAGCTCACCTGCAAGACCATGAAAAGTAGGCAATAGATGTATTAGTCCAGATTTTAATTCAAATGTAATAGCGGCATCAAAATTAGGAAATGTAACTCATAAGGATTGTTAATGCAAATCTAGAGTTGTAAGCTCTTTCAAAGTTCGATTCCCATACATGACTTTTTCTTCAAGATTCCACCAAGTACTACTCTTTAACCTGCATAAAGTTCTTACTATTTCTATATCGTGCTCAAATAACCTTGATTAGAAGATCAAGTTGCAGAAAGCTAAAAAATATGAAAAACAGTTTTAAAATTTTTTTAATCATTTTTTAATCATTTTTTGAATGAAATAAACAAATAAGAAATATAAAAATAAACTAAATCACTCCTCGGCAAAGACGCCAAAATTTGATGTGCTATCGCAGGCACAAAAAATAAAACATTTACTCCTTGAACAAATGTAGTAGTGGAAGTAATGATCGATCTCACGAAAAGTGATTAGTCTAATTTCTATGTTGTATAACAAGGATTGTGGGTTATGATTATACACGAGCAATTAACTAATAAAAAAATTAAATGAAATTATCGAAAATAATCAAAAGACCAAGCCTTGGTCTGAAATCCACATTGACCATCGGAATTCACAACTGATCATGAATGCAAATATATCAATTCATACTTTGAATGTTCACCGTTAGAACTATTTTCCTATATCTCCTTAATTGTAATTAATTAGAACACAAACAATCCAATTAACCCTAATTACTAAACAATCCAAGACAAGTGAAATTGATTTAATTCAATAATAGCATTACAAATTAGAGAGATCGGTAAAGCTAAACAACACAAATACAAGCGATTGTATTTAATTTAGTCAAACTTTCTTCCTAAAATTCAACAATTCCTGATGCGGAAAATTATGAAACCCTAGTTGTTTCACAAGTTAAAGAGATCAAACCATTATGGATTTGATGTTTAACTTAGCAATAGATCGCAATGAATAATAAACGAGCAGGCCTCCTAGCAATTAGCACAACAATCATGAAAATAAATGTAGAAGAATATTCAATACTCAAAACATGAATCAAACAATGAAAAATTATTTAGATCTCACAGTTTTATGGTTTCAAGGCTTCCGTTTCCTTCGACCAAGAACAAAAATTTAGCTATGCATCATAATTCTAAGAGCAAAAAGAGAGAAAAAGGGGAAAGGAGGCGTGTTCTTTGTTTTTGGAGGGTATTAGGGTTTAAAAGGTGTATTGGAATTTGTTTCCATAAGTGTTTGAGTCAAATTCGAAAACTAGAACTTTCATGTCGGGAATGAACTATGCGATCGCATAGTTCAATGTGTTGCAGTCGCATAGAACACTTGAAATGGATCCTAGGATTCTCTGAATTAGGCAATGAGACCATATGGATTTAACACCATGCGACCTACATAGTAATAGAATTTTTTCGCCCGTTAGCCTTTAGTATTTTGGTCATAATGTTCTCTCCGGATGTCCGATTGAAGCGATTTAAAGTTTATTGAAAATCTAACTCAAGGGGATACAATTATTCCAGAGATATAATTTTTCCAATTCTACCGTTTACTATGCCAAAAATGGGTCTCAAATAGAGACTCAAAATCCGAAACATAACTTTTTCGCCTGAAAGTTGATATGTAATAATACTTCGACTATATTTCATCCTTATGACTTCTTTCCTCATCCAATTGACCCGCAACACTCTCAAATCTTCATCGTGATGTTCAACGTAACTTTTGAGTTTTCACAGTTTAGTCCCCGAACTTTTGTTTTCCTTCACTTTGGTCTTTTTCACTTGTTTCTTCTAAATTTCGTCGTACTCTTCCATTTACATCCTAGATCAAAATATAAGATTAATGCGTACATTTAGTCGCTAAATAATCATAAGAGCGTAACAAATAAGATGAGAAAAACATGACATTTTACACTCTTATCAATTATCCATGTGTAGTTTGTTCACAAGGCAAGTTATTTATTATATCTTTGGCTACAGAATCAATATTGAATATCTAACTTTTTGAAAAGAATTCATGGGGATATATGTGGGCCAATACACCCACCATGCGGACAATTTCATTATTTTATCGTATTAATTGATTCTTCTATTAGATGGTCACATATTTGCCTACTTTCAACTAGAAATGTAGCTTTTGCTAAATTGCTTTCTCAAATCACAACATTACAAGCTTAATTTCCCAATTACTACTCAATCAAGATAATTCGTCTCGACAATGCTAGTGAATTTAGATCACAAGCATTTGATGATTATTACATGTCAATTGGGATTGATATTGAATATTTAATTGCACATATCCATACACAAAATGGTTTAGCGGAATCATTTATTAAATGTCTACAACTTATTGCTAGATCATTACTTATGAAAACAAAACTCACAACTTTTAATTGGGGTCATGCCATGTTACATCATTGGTTTGTATAAGACTAACCGCCTATTATCAATATTCACCTTTACAATTTACATTTGATCATGAACCTATTATTTGATATGTCAACCTACATATTTTTTATTGTGCTGTCCAAGCCCTATTTCACTCCCACAACGTACTGGTCCTCAAAGATTTATGTAGTTTTTGATTCACCATCTATTATTAGGTATCATGAACATTTAATGGGTGACTTATTTATTGAACGTTTTACAGATTATTATTTTGATGAAATGAATTTTTCAACTTTGGGATGAAAAAACTACATCATGCAAAATAAGGAAAATTTTTATTGGAATGAAATGACTCTATCTCACTTTGATCCCCACAACAATCAATTATCTAATGTATTTGTTGACACAAGAAAGGTGATAAAGTCATATATACCAGCAGAAAATATTTTAGCAAAAATTGATGTCCTTGAAAGACAATCAGCTATAGCAAATAAATCTCATATACACCAGAAGCATTGTCGACCAGTTGATTTAAAAGACTCTATACTTCGAAAAAGAAATGTATAGTAGAAAATTCAACAAAAAACTTTAGAAGAAATAAAATTAGAAGAGATTGATCAACCAAATATTGAAATATGACTTCTAAAGAACCACAATCCGAAAATAATGAGATTTTAATAAATTATATGTTATATCATAAATCATTGGAATGAAAAAATGTTGTTATAGATAATATTTTCTCCTTTAGCGTGATTTTTGATATTATGCAAAATGAGAATCTTGAACTACAGTCACTTAAAGATTGTCAACATAGAAATGATTGGCCAAAATGAAAAAAAACCATACAGGAAGAATTAAATTCCTTAGAGCAATGGAAAGTGTTTGACATGTAGTTTGAACATCTGAAAATTTAATCCATGTTAGATACAAATGGATTTTTATACAAAGAAATGAAAATAAGAAATTACAAGATACAAAGCCGACTCATTGCTCAAGGTTTCTCACAAAAATTAGGAGTTGATTATGAGGAAATATATTCTCCAGTAATTAACATAATTACTTTTAGATTCTTAATTAGTTTGAATGTGTTACAAAGGCTATACACCTTATGGATGTAATAACTGCTTATTTATATGGTTCACTTGATAGTGACAAATATATGAAAGTCCCTGAAGGATTTAAAGTACTAGGTGCGAATGATACATACCCTAAAACCATTTTCTTAATTACATTACAAAGATCATTAGATGGATTGAAATAATTCGGACGCATGTGCTGTAATCGCTTTAGCGAATATTTGTTGAAGGAGGTTATAAAAATGACAATGTATGCCCATGTGTGTCCATAAGGAAAACAAATATTTGAATTTATAATTACGACAGTTTATACTGATAATTTAAATTTAATTGGAACTCCTACGAGCTCAACAAAATAGCAAATTGTTTGAAAAATGAATTTGAGATGAAAGATTCGGAAAAATCAAATTTCATCTCAGGTTGCAGAAAAACATTTCTTAGAAGAATTATTTGTTTATCAATCTACAAATACAGATAAAGTTTTAAAACGTTTTTATATGGATAATGTACATCTATTGGCATCACCTATGGTTGTTCGATCATTTGATGTGACAAAATCCATTTCGTTCACTTGAAGATAGAGAAAAAGTTCTTGATCCTGAAGTACCCTATCTTAGTTCAATTGGAGCATTACTTATCTTAAAAACTGCACTGGACCCGACATAGCTTTTTATGTAAATCTCCTTGCAAGATACAATTCTACACTAACTCAAATACATTGTTTACCTAAAGTGTACTATTGATTTAGAATTGTTTTATTCTCAAAAGTCGAGATCTGCAGATGCAGATTATCTCTCTGACTCACATAAAGCTAAATCACAAATATAATATATGTTTACACGTGGAGCAACAACTATATCATGGAGATCTGAGAAGCAATCATTGACAGCAACATGCTCAAATCATTCTGAAATTATTGCAATCTATGAAACAGGCCGAGAATGTGTATGGTTGAGGAATATAACCCATCATATCCAAATACATGTAGGTTAACTTCAACAAAGATAGTTCAATAATTTTGTATGAAGATAATGCAACTTGTATTGCACAACTCAAATTAGGTTATATCAAAGGTGATAGTATGAAGCATATTTTTTCAAGATTCTTTTTCACTCACATGAATTTCAAAATAATGGCAATATTGATGTCCAACAAATTTGCTCAAGTGACAATGTGGCCAATTTATTCACAAAAATACTGTTGATATCTACATTCAAAAAAATGGTTCTTGAAATTGAAATGCGTCGACTCAAAGATTTTCAGTGATTAATATTAGAGGAAGTTTCTGTACTCTTTTTCTTAATGTTTTGAAAATCAGACCGGACCGGCCAGTTCAACCAAAAAAATCGGGAACCAACCTCAAATCCGATCTGGTCTTCATATGTTAACCGGATGATAGCAAATCGGCCAAATAATCGTAAACCGTCCGGTTCAACCGTGAATCGAAAAATTGGTCACGATTTTTTCGAGTAATTACATTTTATTTTTCCAAAAATATTTCAACTATCTTGATGGGCTCACCTATTTTTTTACACTAGAAGGCCCTAATCAATTCTTTATCCAAGCGATGCTCCTTTAGCTCCTTTTTAAAGGAAACTCCTCTTGGAATGTTTTAGTCAATTTCCAATGTGGGATACTAGCTTTTTAAAAGATACTCCTCTTCCAAACTTTTAGTGATTTTTCAATGTGGGATACTAGTCAATTGTCTATTCTAGGTATTTACTAGTTTACTTTATTATTTTCATTAAAAATCTTGGCCTTAACAAGATTATAATGACAAACAATATCGATTTAAATAAAGTAAATTATTTTGGACATATTAATTGTTAGTTTTTGATGTTATAAAACAAATTACTATAGTAAATCTAATCAATAAATATGGATTATATTCTTTTTGAATTGGTAAACTAAAATTAAAAATCTACTATAGTTATGATAAGGTATAATTTATTTGTGTATTTTTTTTATTTAATTTTTCATACGGTTCTACCCTTGACCTTCTTCATTTTCCGGGTTGATGCCCGGGCCGATTTTTAAAACATTGCTTTTTCTTCACTTAGATTTTATTCTACTAGATTTTCCTAGCAAAATTTTAATGAAGCAACATTTATTTTTAATACTCCAAAATAATTGTACTCTTTTTCCTTCATTTGATTATTTTGTCTCACTGGGTTTTATCAAACAAAGATTTTAACGAGACAGATATTTCATAATGTGTTATTCAAAGAGAAATGGTGTAAATGGTAAGTGTATTAGTAAATGACATTTGTATCCTTGCAGTCCTAGAAATTATTACTGTTGTATCTCTTATTCTTCCTTATAAATATAAGAATTTGATTCTTAATAGAATACACACAAATCTATTGATTTTTATTCTCTCTTTTCATAGGAACCACAATTATTTTACAAGTATGACTTAACGTAATTTAGAAGATAAGAAAAGTATACAAACCATATTAATAACCCTTTCTCAATGTTACCCATCTAATTTCTTTTGCTCGTTAGTCCACCCCCATTCTCATTCTTCTGAAGGTAAATTCCATTCTTGGTAAGTGAGAATGATGGGGCTAAGATCTCTCTCTCTCTCTCTCTATCATGATAGATAGTTAAGGCGTAGTGATAGATAATAAATAGAACGGAAATTTTGTTAAGAAAACATAAAAGTAATCAAAGTCGTGTAAGAAAATACAAATAAGATAATGAAGAAAATAAAAAAGGGAAACGACATTTTTAAAAATTTTGAGAAAATAAATGGAATCGTAATTTCTCAGTTCATAAATACAAAAATATTTCATTTCTATAGTTAAATGAGGAAAAACAATAACACTTCAATTAACTAAAAATAAATTTAAAAAATCCCACCGTTAACGTGATTGTCTTTTAAAAATATTTTGCAAAACCTTTCAGGAAATTTTTTACAAGATATTTCTTTAAAAAGGAAGAAAATTTTTCTTTCCAATTTTGGAACTGAAAATGTTTAGGTCTAAAAGATCATCAGAAGTGGCCCTATTTGAACCACTTTTTTATAAAATGAGAATGAAAAATATAGTCGTTATTAGAGCCAACACAAGAAATATAAAATCTGAATTTAAATGTTGATGTGGTGGATAACGATCATATATTTCATTTTAGGGAAAAATTCATGGGTCATGTGTTTACTATTTCAAAATTAAAAATCAGGCCCAATAGTTTAAAATTACAAAAATCAGGTTTTTCTAAAATTAATTAATTACATTTCATAATTATTATATTAATTTAAATATTTAACTGTAATATAATAAAATCACCCCACCCCACCCCACACCACCTCACCCCACCTACACCGCCACCATTGCTCCGGCTACTACTCCGGCGACCGGTGACTGCACCGATCCGGCGTCCGGCGACTGCTCCGATCCGGCGACTTTTTCGAGGTCACAGATCAAGAAATTTGTAGGTCACGGGTAATGTCGAGGTCACAGATAAAAAAAATTTGTAGATCTCAGATTATTTCGAGGTCACAGATTTAAAATTTTATAGGTCACAGATTATTTCGAGGTCACAGGTGAGACAAAATTAAAGTCACAGATTCCCTTTTTAAGTTACAAATTAACAATTTCAAAGTCACAGGTCAATAGTAAGGTCACAGACACTAAAAAGATCCACAATAGATAGGTCACAGTCACCTAAACTTTATTTCAACGAGTCACAGATACAATTCCTAGGTCACAGGCACCTACCTAGGTCACAGAGACTCGCGATCGCCACCTCCAACCAGTCACAACAACACAGAACCATCGCCACAACAGTTCCAACACCACCAAAACGTAAAAATAATCACCACCTCACCATTTTCATTTTCAAAAAAACCCAATATCACCATAACTCAAAAACCCAAGATCTGGTAGTAGGAAGAAGGAAAGAAAAAAAAATATATATATACAGACGGCTTCAGCGTCGCGACGCGCACGTCGTCGACGCTGCCGCCGCACGTTGTGCAGCCGAGACGCTGCTGCTGCAACGTGCAGCCGGCGAGCGTCGCCGCTTGCCGATTTGCGAGCCGATTCGTTGCAAATCGCCGCAAGACGGCGCGATGTCAGCTTGCGACAGCATAGCCGACGGATCGTCTTGCAACGGCAGCGGCGCACGATTCAGGGGGAAGGGGGGGAGAAACGGCGGGGCAGGGGAGGGGAAGGGAGGAGAAGAGGGGAGGGGAGGGGAAGGGGAGAGGCGGCGGGCATTGGCGGTGGAGGCGGCCGGCGGTGGAGGCGAGAGAATTGAAATAATGAAATGGTTTAGGGTTTTGTTAGGATTTTATACTTAAAATAAATTTGGAGGGTAGATAGTAGGGTGGGTATGTAGATTATTTTAATTTAAAATATCATTATTAATATTAATGATAAAAATTAAAACCTGATTTTTGATTAAATAAAGTATAAACCTGATTTTTTAAAAGACAAAACTAAATACCTTGTTTAGTGTAATTTCCTCTTCATTTTATTGAAATAAAACGGTGGCCCAAACGGGGGCCTAAGCATTAATTTTACCAACTTTACTTGTTGAAAAGTTAGCCTGTGCAACTTATTTAATGAAAAAATTAATAAAATTATGTAAAAAAGGATGAAATGCAAATGAAACTTTCGGATTCTAACGCAACAACGATTTTAGATGGTATAAGCTTCTCGTAATTTTAAGTATCTTCAGCTCAAGAAGAAAACAGCCAAGAAGGGGCTCTTCCCTCAAATGACAAATATTACATTACTCAAATCTCCTAATCATTGTTCTCAAAAGCATAAAACTATTTTTGTAATTTAACTTTCAACTAGACAAGATCATTTAAAAACTTAAAACTAAAGTCAAATAAAATGCTTCTAAACAAATGAAAAAAATATAAAATATATTAATGAAAAAATATAAAAAATTAATAAAGCGCTGCTAGGCACTCATTGTCAAGGCATGGCATTTCGCCCGAGCCTCGTGCTTAGACGGACTTTTTAGAACACTGCTCCTAATGAACTGATATCGTTGTTCTTGCTTCAATTTTCATCAGTAATTAATGGACTACAAAAGTTACCTAAAATATATTATGGGAGTTGTCATCTTCTGAAGAGGATTCACCAGGAGCTCCAGATCTTTGATAGACGGCTGTGATGATTGGGTTACATGCGGCTTCCACCTCCTTACGCTTCTCTTCGTGGTCCTCTTTCTCTGCGTTTTGTTTGAAGTCTAACCACTCGAGGGCCTCCTTTGTAGTAGTATCGATCTTCTCCTTCTCGTCAGACTCGAGCTTGTCCTTGTCATTGATTTGGTTCTTCATGCTGCAAATGTATGTCTCGAGACTGTTACGAGCATCAATTCTTTCCTTCACCTTCTTGTCTTCCTCAGCGAACTCCTCTGCTTCACGAACCATTTTCTCGACGTCCTCTTGGCTATATCGATCGTTCTCCTCTGTTATGGTAATCTTCTCTGATTTACCAGTGCCCTTGTCTTCTGCCTTGACGATCAAAGTACCGTAGCCATCAACTTCGAACGTCACCTCAATTTGAGGGGTTCCCCTGTTAAAGTAGTACACAGGATTCACTTCCGATGACAAAATTTTGACAGCAAGTAATTTAATAAAGAATTCATAAGAAGAATGCAAGCAACCTCGGTGCAGGAGGTATGCCGGTGAGATCAAACTTTCCAAGCAGCCTGCAGTCTTTTGTAAGACTCCTTTCTCCTTCAAAAACCTGTTATCAAATTGTCGGATCCTCTCCTCTCAGCTAACGTTCAAACATGCCATTTTTGCAGGACATAATCATCCACTTATCTAACAGGACAAACATGGTAAGAATTACTTGAAAACATTACCTGAATAGAGACAGTAGTTTGCTGATCTTGGCAAGTGGTGAAAACTTGGGACTTCTTGGTTGGGATATCATTGTTCCTCAGAATCAACTTAGTCATAACTCCACCCACATTTTCGATACCAATGGCGAGTGGTGCCAGATAGACAAGAAAGTCTGTACATCAGTCATCCATTCAAAAAAAGCTGTCTATAACATCAATAAATCAAGACTGAAGCAAGCACACACGCACGCACAGCAATCGGTCGACAAGATAACAAATGATGCAATAAATACCTGTTGTTACTTCTTCACCCTCTCCACTTAGAATACTTCCTTGGATTGCAGCACCATAAGCAACAACCTCATCTGGGTTCACACCCCTGTTGGGCTCCTTCCCATCGAAATAATCCTTGAGGAGCTGCTGAACTTTAGGGATCCTGGTGCTTCCACCAACAAGGACAATTTCATCAATCTGGTTTTTCTCCAAACCGGCATCTTCGATGGCTTTCTTCACAGGTCCCATGGACTTTCTGAAGAGGTCGTTGTTCAACTTCTCAAATCTGGAACGGGTCAATGGTTCAGAGAAATCGATACCATCAAAAAATGATTCAATTTCAACATGGACATGGTGCTGGCTGCTCAGGGCTCTTTTAGCACGTTCACATTCTCTCCTTAGCTTCCCAAGAGCTCTGTTATCATTGCTGATGTCCTTTCCGTGCTTTTTCTTGATCAGCTTGATAAAGTATTCCATAATTCTGTGATCAAAATCCTCTCCTGCACAAAAATGAAACTTCCATATATTGTAACACAATAACTCCCAAAATGTTAACTCTAACCCTTCCTCTTTGCAGTGCAGAGTGGAGAATTAGAATTTACAGAAGAGGAAAGCTGGACTTACAGAAGACCTCTTCCCAGAGGTCTTACCGACCCTCACATGAGGTGGGTCCCGATGTGGACCCATCTGATGCAAAATTGATTCAAAAATTTTCCCGCCCTCCCCTTGTGTCTGATCTGTAGAGCTTCTGTGAAGCTCCATTCTGTAAGTGTAGCTCGGTTCATTTACAGAACTACTATTTTAAATGCAGCAATCAAACTCAACCTATTATCATGAGAGGTATCTGAATAATATATTTCAGATTGCTCAATGGATCATAATCCAGTTGATCTCTCAGCTCTATCATTGAACGACTGTGTTCAAGGGCCGTTCATTTGGATATATAATGTTTTGTACTTTAACCACTATAACTGCATGATTCAGTGCCACTAGCAGCCGGGATAGATCAGTTTCCAAATATTGATTGCCTAAATAAATGTATTTATTAGATGCATCAAAGTAGAGATGGTAACAGAAAGATCTGTACCTCCAAGATGGGTGTCTCCATTAGTGGCAAGCACCTCAAAGACACCATTGTTGATGGTCAAGATACTGACATCAAAGGTTCCACCACCAAGGTCAAAGACAAGGATGTTCTTCTCACCACCTTTCTTGTCCAAACCATAGGCAATTGCTGCTGCTGTTGGTTCATTGATAATCCTTGCCACGTTCAAGCCAGCAATTTACACCAGCATCCTTGGTGGCCTGCCTCTGGGCATCATTGAAGTATGCTTCCAGTTATAACCATAAACAAATGGTTAGTATAACCAAATACACAAAATGCCATTAGTTAATGTTTCACTAAAAGTGAAACAATGTGAAGATAGTAAATTATAAAAGTTAAAGACAACTTACCAGGAACTGTTACAACAGCATCCTTAATTGTCTTCCCAAGGAATGCTTCTGCTGTTTCTTTCATCTTTCCTAAAATCATAGCACTGATTTCCTCAGGGCTGAAGATTTTAGTCTCGCCATCCATAATTTTGACTTGGATATAAGGCTTTCCATCCTTGTTCACGATTCTGTAAGGAACAAGCTTCATATCCTTCTGAACTTCCTTGTCCTCAAACCTGTCAAGAAGTAACTTAAAACTTCAATCAGTATTTATTAATCAAATGCAGAATAAATATACTTATATACATTGAGCAAAAAGAGCTTGCCTTCTTCCAATGAGTCTTTTAACATCAAAGATAATCCTCTCGGGGTTGACAGCTGCCTGGTTCTTTGCAGCCTCACCAATCAATCTTTCAGTGTCGGTGAATGCAACCCATGATGGGGTAATTCGGTGTCCTTGGTCATTAGCTATGATTTCGACATGTCCATTCTTATAAACACCAACACAGGAATGGGTTGTACCAAGGTCTATGCCAATAACTGTTCCCAATTTAACTGTTCCCGATTTAGTGGCTTCCTCTTTTGCAATAGAATTTGCTCGTAGACAGACTGTTTGACAAGACAAGGTTAGTCAACATTAGTACTCATTTAGCAAACTAATAATAATTGAAACACAGAAGCCAAAAGCAATAAAAAACCATGATAAAACCATGTCAGGAAGCAGGAGAGTTTCTGAAATAATAATTAGTTGTTGATTACTGTAGATATCAAATTCTCAGTCCAGTGTTCACTCATCCAGGTCATAGCTCATTCCATCTATTTAACTTTGTTCAGAGGTAAGCACTCATGTAATTGCAGCAACAGTTATTAGAATTGCATTGATTAATTGTGCCTTTCCACTTTCCAGCACAATGCCCGACAGGACCCATCCCGAATCACCCTAATGGACCAAAAACGTGACGTTTGCTGATAACGTGGGGATTAAAATCAAATTTTTAGTAGATTTTGATAAAATTTGATGAAATGTTTGATTGAAAAATTGTGGATCCAATCGATTATGTAGTTAAAATTAATTGTTGACTTTGACTTAAATAAAATTTAGATTTTAATCCCTACCAAAAAATGGCTATATTATTTATATCATTTCAGTTTCAGGAAAGGTACATTTAGGAAGTAGAAACCGTTACAAAAAACTTGCTGGATCATCAGTAGTTCTATGATATATAAAGAAGCAAAGAATATTTTCCAAGAAACACAATGTTTAACCATTTCAAAACGAGCGTTATCAATCTCAATGGTGGGACTTGTCCATTTCTTAACACAATTCAGAGGCAATCCAAGCAAAGAATTTTTGAAATGCATGACTAAAGAAAATTAGTTTCCAGTATGTTCACATTATCAAAAGACCTTGCTCCCTATCTGGCAACATATAATTGAGACCTTCAATTGGGAGAAACTGTTAGGTACCTGCGGTGGCTGACTGTAATTCTGGCTTCCGATGGCTGTAGCAGCTGCTTGGAGGAACTGCTCAACATCAGGAAAAGGTTATAAACTGATACATGTGAAGTAATGATGCTGCAGACTGAATGTTATAAAGAAATTGAAAAAGTAAATGACAATTTAACAGAGAAATGATTTGTTATTCATTGAAATGAAATATTAGAGAAGGGACAGCTCCAAGGCATTTGAGAGGCCTGGACTATCCCCACTTTTGCTCAACAGAAAACGTGAATCTCCTTAACCCCCCAGCTCTCACATTTATTGAACCCCCCCCCCCCCCCCCCCAATAATACCCTTAGTAACTATCTGATAAAACTGAAGAGTAAGTTTGATCCCTGCAGCCTCCCCTGCTTCTGCTCTGCTGACCGAGCTCTCCCCTTTATTTCTCCTCGTGTATGTAAACACAATAGAATTTGATGCTGCAGACTGAATGTTATAAAGAAATTGAAAAAGTAAATGACAATTTAACAGAGAAATGATTTGTTATTCATTGAAATGAAATATTAGAGAAGGGACAGCTCCAAGGCATTTGAGAGGCCTGGACTATCCCTGCTTTTGCTCAACAGAAAACGTGAATCTCCTTAACCCCCCAGCTCTCACATCTATTGACATTTCCGCCCCCCCCCCCCACCCCCACCCCCACCCCCCCACACCAATAATACCCTTAGTAACTATCTGATAAAACTGAAGCGTAAGTTTGATCCCCTGCAGCCTTCCCTGCTTCTGCTCTGCTGACCGAGCTCTCCCCTTTCTTTCTCCTCATGTATGTAAACACAATAGGTGGTCTATCAGAAACAAGGATCCTCGAATTAACTAATTACGGAGAAAGTTCTCTTTCATATTATTGAACTACTATCCTACGACATCTAAAGAAAAGATTAAACATGTGGAAGATTCGAACAAATTCTACTCTAATTTCCAGTCTGGATAGCAGGAAAGCTGAGACATTAATTGCACATTTAAAGAATGAATTGTGTAGCGTGCATGTGATCATACCATTAAATTCTGATAGTCTAAAAGGTACAAACGTGTAATTTAACCAAACAAAAGCAGTAAAATGTCGCATGTCTAATTGTATGAACTCATTAACAACACTCAAAATCCTCATCCGATCTAAATCTCATAATCAATCGAAAATTTTCATTTGCCACTTAAATACGAAGCTGCAATTATCAATTCGTAAAGGATCTAGACCTAACATTCTAATTTCATTTTTTTATAATTCGATTTAACCTCATTTTATCAACTAAAAAAACACCACAGAAGATTAACAGCACGAGATTACGAAAAATACGACAAATTTTCAAAAAAAAAAAGGCACAAGAAAATAAAAACTGCATAATTACCAAAGAAAACAATTGCTAGCACAATGAACGAACCATTCCTCCTCCACGAGCCACCCATGGCTTCACCTCTAAAACTTGAATCTCTCTATATATGTGTGTCTGTGTGTGTATACGTTCTTACAATGTGTATGTATACGTGCGTGTAAACAATGGAGAATCAAAGAATCAATGCGATGGAAGGCGCGTAAGGTTGAAGAAGGGGTTATAAGTTAGTAAAAGGGGATTTACGGTTTATGAGTCTTCAATTACATTATGTAATGTAATTTACATACTAACGGGCCGTGTTCTTACTGGTTACGTGGACCAATCAGAAATTAAAGGTCGTATTTTCCAGCCTAAACTGCAGTTTACTATTAGAATAATACTATTGTGAATTAGTGTTTATCTTTTCTAGTTTCTTTTTCTAATTAAAATATGTTTATCTTTTATTTAAGGGAAAATTGCAGTCCTGATACCAATCTAAACCTTTTATGTAGACCAATCAAAAATGACATGTAGTATCAAATATTTCACTTTTATTTTGACTTAATTCAAACCTTTAATTTGTGATACTCATGATATCAAACCTTTTAAAAACTCGCATTTAGAGTTCAAATTAATCAACATTGTCAAAATCGGCCCGGCTAACCTTTAATTTGTGATACTTATGATACCAAACCTCTCAAAAACTCGCATTTAGAGTTCAAATTAATTAATATTGTCAAAATCGGCCGCCCCGGCCAATGAAATTGCAATTTACTATTAGAATTGTGAATTAGTGTTTATCTTTTCTAGTTTCTTTTTTTAATTGAAATATGTTTATCGTTTATTTAAGGGAAAATTGCAGTCATTATACCAATCCAAACCTTTTATGTAGGCCAATCAGAAATTAAAGGTAGTATCAAATATTTCACTTTTATGTATATTTAATTCAAACCTTTAATTTGTAATCTCATGATACCGAACCTCTCAAAAACTCGCATTTAGAGTTCAAATTAATCAATGATGTCAAAATCGGCCGCCCCGTCCCACCCCCGACCGGTTCAACTAGTAAAATTGGGAATTGGACCCAAAATCGGGTCAATTCATTGGCCCCGATTAAGTGATTATGACAAAATCGCTCAAAACTCATAGAACCGGCCGTGATATCAATCCAAGTCTTTTATGTAGACCAATCAGAAATTAAAGGTAGTATCAAATATTTCATTTTTATGTAAATTTAATCCAAACCTTTAATTTGTGATACTCATGATACCAAACCTCTCAAAAACTCGCATTTAGAGTTCAAATTAATCAATGTTGTCAAAATCAGCCCTGCTAACCTTTAATTTGTGATACTCATGATGCGAAACCTCTCAAAAACTCGCATTTAGAGTTCAAATTAATAAATGTTGTCAAAATCGCCCCCCCGACCCGACCGGTTCGACTGGTAAAATTTGGAACTGGACCCAAAATTGGGCCAATTCATATCCGGTTAAGTGATTATGACAAAATCACTCAAAACTCACTGAACCGACTGGTTCAACCGTAAACCACGACATGGTCGCGGTTTTGAGCGGTTTTCCCGATTTATTTATTTTTATTTTTAAAAATTTTAATTTCATGAATGTGCTTCATAAATTACAATTCTAAAGCTCATAGAGAATTATTGGATGTGGATGTCATGCTCATTTTATAGATACACTTCTTTCAAATGGTTTTATAAACTTTTAATGTGGGATAATGCCTTTTATAGATACCCTTCTCTTCAATGGTTTCATAAACTTTCAATGTGGGAAAGTGGCATAACAAAAAAAATGTTAAAATGCCCATCAAAATTATTTTCCAAATGTATGTGTAATTGATTAATTTGATTTTGAATCTTAACTAATAAAATTGTAATATTCATCTCCATCCTTTCATTTATTTAATTTTCAAATTTAACTTGAATTATACTTGATTATTAATATATTAATGTTAGATATCATTTTCTATAAGTTTAAACTATTTTAACATATTGATTTTTAATTTTTGAAGCATCGAGACTAATTGTAGGATAATGAATCTAATTAACAAAGATAGATTTACTTTGAATTATTAATATGGAAATTTAAAAAAAAACTATTGTTTTCATAGTATTTTATTATTATTATTGTATGTATTTATTGCATCCTGTTTGATCCCGGTGCGACCTCGATGGAACCTTTTGACCCTTCGATTTTTTCGGGTCAATGACAGAGTCGATTTTCAAAACATTGAAATTACTAAAAATCATTAGTTTATTTGTTAGTTGACCAAAAATCAAAGATATGACCAAATATTGACCAAATTTTAAATGGCAAAAGATAACTTTATATTTTTTATATAAAAAAAACTAAAATAAAAAAAATAAGTCAAAAAAATAAAAAAAAATACTATTCATCTTCTCCATTCACCCTCACACCCCATCCACCCCAAAACCAGAAACTACCAAAATACTGCTGCTGCCACCATTACCATCTGCCACCACTACCTGTCATGACTATATTAACAAGAACCGAGCTGCAGTGCCACCCTCCCTCCCTGACAAAACACACACATCGGGGGAGGGAAGCATTTTTTTTTCATTTTTATTTCATGCGGGTCCCACGTCGGTCTCTCATTCATGTGAGGTTAGTTCAATCAGGTGGGCAAATCAATTTGGGCAAACTAGTTTAATTCGTATTAACAATCTCCTACCGACAATTCTCACAGTGTCAATTGTCACGCTTTCCAGTCTAGCGCAGGGTACTTCCAAACCGACCCAATACTTGCACCAATACCCTTGCTGGCAAAAGGGATCCTTCTACTTTGATTTCGCCTAAAACCCCATTAACTTTTGTTAATGAAGCTCGCAAAAGCTTGAAAAAGAACAAAAAAAAAAAAAAAATTAGTATGTTTCCAATCCTAATTAAGATTAAATTCGACGGCAAAGAAGGGTGGGTTATGAGCATGATTTCCGTTTCTCTGAATGCTGGGTTGGACTTGCTCATTCTTGCTCACCTCCCTTAAGTTCTTTGCCCATGGCAAAATTTTCACTCTGGGCAAAAAGGCCTATTTCACTTGACTTGCATACCGTAGCCCCTGAAATTAATTTGCTCCCATAGCTAAATTTGTTCCTACTTTCCCAACCACGAGGCGTAGTCTCTCACCTACTGATTTGTTTGATAGTGCTAATTTGATTTTCACCAGCTTATATTTGCATGATAACTTGTGGATAATGCTAGAAAAACATAGCCCTTGTGTTCCTAATGGACACTTGGCGTCCCCTATTGGAGGGACGCCTGGGGGCAATAGGGACGACAGGTGTCCATTATGAACAACTTATGGACACCTGTATGTTCTTCTAGCATTACCCATAACTTGTTCCTCCCGCGTGTCGCCCAACGACTTTTGCACCCTAGGCAACTTATTCTTTGCCTTGAATCTTTCGTAGGTCTTGGTCGACTTATCCATGTTAATGTTAGCTGAGTAGAGGAGGTTGTTGATACAGTCATGGAGGGTGGTTATAGGCAGTGACGATGGGTGATAGTAGTGGTAGTAGGTGGCGGAGTTTTGATGGTTTTTGGTTTAGATTTTTTTATATGAAAAATGTAAAGTTGCCTTTTTGTTCTTTAAAAATTAGTTAACATTTGATCAGATCTTTGATTTTCGGTCAACTAATAGAGAAATTAATGGTTTCTGTTAATTTATACTCCAAATGCGAGTTTTTGATAGATTCGGTACTGTGAGTGTCTCAAATTAAAGGTTTGTTTTAAGTTTGAATAAAGGTGAAATGTTTGGTACCTTGACTGCAATTTTCTCTTTATTCGATTAGGACTACAGTCTCAATTTTCTAGTATTAGTACGAGTAGAGGAATAATCTTGTCTATAAATATAGATGTATTGTACACTTTTTCAACAAATCAATTATTATTCAATAATACATAGAGCAAGATTATTTCAATACCGTTCTTATTTATTACATACTTTTTATTACAAGAATTCACAAATACTTCCGCAATGATTTAGGACAATCCTGTTATAAATATGATAAACGTCAGTCATCTATAATGGGATATCTAAGATTTCTAAATAGATTTTATCATTTTATTCTTATTTCTTATTTAAAATAGGACTTCTATTTTCTTTTAAAGTCAAATTTAGCTTACTTCCTTTTAGAATTTATTTTCATTATATTGATAGAATTATGAAATAATTTTATCCATAAATACAAAAGCATTGTTCACTTTTTAAACACCACAATTATTATTCAATATATGCAAAACAAGTTATTACGAAATCAGGAACTTGACGATCTTTCAAAATACCTATAGGCATGTCTCCTTATCGTTTGATTTTTTGGAAAAGCATGCCATTTACCAGTTGAGTTGGAGCACTGAGCTTATTGCACAGTCAGGAACTTAAACTTTGATTTTAAGTCAGCTAGTGAAAAGAGATTACTTTAGTTGAATGAAATGAATGAGTTTCACTAGAAGCCTATGAGAATGCAAAGCTCTACAAGAAACACACTAAAAAGTGGCATGATATGCACATTCAAATAAGAAAGTGTGAGGTTGGACAACAAGTCTCGTTGTACAATTCTAGACTCAAGCTTTTATCGAGTAAATTGAAGTTCAGGTAGTCAGGGCCATATACGATTTCCAAAGTAAGCAAGTGAACATTTAAATTTAATGGACATCAGACTAAACTTTTATGTTGTAATTAATTTTTACTTAGGAGTTAATTGTCTTTTTTTTTAAGTTATGGACTTGTGTGAAACAACTGGAAAAGGATGAAAAACAAGTTCTCCGTTGGATGGAAAGTTTGGGGAACAAATTCTACATGTTGAAAATTGAAGGACTTGAATTGAACTAAAGAAAGACATTGATTGCACAATTAATTGGGCTCAAGGATTGAATTGTATGATTTTAAAATAATTGAGACTTGGAGAAAAATAAGGTATAAATGGGCCTCGGCATGACTTTTATTTGGGTTGAAATTGAATCGCATTGGAATACCCATGGGTAGGACTGTAAGCAAAAACTGCAAAACCGGAAAATCAAACCGAAACCGCATTTTAGAAACCCCCGATTTGGTATCATTTGGACCCGTCAACGAAATGGTTTTGAACCAAACCAAATCGATCAAAAACGGTTTAGTTTAGATTTGAAAATTTTAATTACGGTTTAAAACTAAACCATACCGGCAAAAAAATATATAAAAATAAAAAATTCTGAAAAATTCAAATATATAAAATTTAATAGTTTTGTCACGTGTGAGTATTTTTGTCAATTTTTAGTTTTCTATTACATATATATTATTATTACCCAATAATCCTAATTTATATCTAATAATTTGAAGATTAACATAATATATACCACAACACCATCACAACCACCGCCAACACCACCACGACAAAAGCCACCACCACTCCAAAAACCAATAAACCCAACAAAAATACCTCAACACCGCACTGCACAGATTCACTGTCAAACACCACCGCCGCATAGAGCTACTGCCAAACACCATCCATCGCAGCATGCACACCCACCAAAACCACCACAACCACCGCACCAGAACGCCAGATCGACCACCATCACCACAACCTACCACCGCATAGCAACTGCCATCAACCACCTGTACCACCACCGCGCCACAACACATCACTGCATCGAAACCGCCAGATCCGCAAATGCCAGTACCACAACTACCAAATCAACTACCGCCATTCACCACCACAAACAAACTCGTCACCGCCACCACCTCCACCGCGTCGCCGCCAAGAGAGAAGAGAGGGAGGAGAAGTAGAGAGAGAAATGGTTTGGGGGAAAATGAGGGGGGTGGATGGGGTAGGGTTGGTTTATAAATTAATTTAATTTAATTTAATAATATATTTATCTAATAATAATATTAATTAACAAAACATCTTATTTTTGAAATAGTAAACTTAAAATTTGATTTATGAAATGTGATCTTTAAAAGTAGGGTTCTGTATAATTTCCACTTTTAAATATTTTCGTAGCTAGTGTGGTTTGAAATGTCAACCTCTCACGTTAATTCTACACCTTTAATCACTCGACCAAACTATACTTATCTAATTATTTCTTCAAAGTAAAATAGATGATATATATCTAATATTAGGCACTGTAATTTTTCTCTTCGCTTGGATTCAATGTAGGAGTGACTTATGCTTCTCATGTTGAAAATTATAATCAACAAATGAAACTTGCTAAAGGCACTTAAACTTGGAACACTAATTTTTTAATGCATTTATCTAGTTGATTATTGTGCAACCCGAAACGAGTAAATTATCTTATGTTCCTTGGATCTTGTGCAACTTAAAAGATCCATATCTCCGGCGGCTTTCGATGAGTTAAATAATTTCTGTAGAGGAAAATGTAGAAATAATTTAAGTTCTTAGAATTTTTTTAATAACTAAACTGAACCAAACTTCAATACATCCACATAATATGAAAGAGATTAATTTTAATTTTGTTTTGGCGCCGTATCATAAATAATGAGCAAGGTGTCTTCAGCTTCAATAAGATTTGCTTTTCTAAATTATTGGACTGGACTTTCTTTGACCTCTTTCTTTTCTTGTTATCTGTACCAAGACCATTCTTTCTGTTGGAGTCAGAGATTTTTTCCTCAATCAGGTTTTATAGCCAGCTTTTACTATGTCAATAACGTGTCTCCTTGGATCCTAAGAGAGGGATTTGATGACTCAATTATACCCTTCATTAGCTAGAAAATTTGCAGTTGAATTTCCCTTCCCGAAGATGTGTTAATCTTAGCTTTTAAGTTGAGAATCATTATCAATAAATAAATCTTGCCCAACTTACTTTTTTCTTGAAAATGCTCTTTTTCTCTTGATTCTTGTCCAATTGAGATGTATAAATCATGTTCATGGATTAACGAAAATGTACAAAAGCTCTGCAGCACAAAACTATCTTGTTGTACCAAATTAACACAACCCGAATAATTTTTTTACTTTCATTAATATGTGAAAGTAACTCAATTAATCATAGGATACTATAGCACAAAATAAACTCACCCACTTATATTTACATTTACTTTTCAATTTTTTTTTGGGGGGAGAATTGCAACGGGCTCCCCAACCATTCAAATTTTTGCGAACTATACCCGAACATTTCTTTTTTATAGATTCACATTTTTGCGAACTATACCCGAACATTTCTTTTTTATAGCCATAGTCCCAAATCTCTCATCTTGATAGTAGCTGGAGGACATATGGATGGAATTTGTCCATTTGACCGTTAGTCAATTGGAAAAATCATCTTGACAACATTTTGATTAACTTTAAAATGAAAATTTTATAATTTTATGTTTTCCCAATAAAAAAAAGTGAAAAAGTACAAAAAGACTTAGAACTACTCATCATCTTCCATAATCCATTCACTCCATCCCATTGTCTAAATCATGATAGAGTCATTTGAATCCTGATCTCCACATGATAATTTGTTCCTTGAGAGTAGAAAAATGTTCGAATCAACCCAAAATCCAGAATAGTTTAAACAAAAACCAAATTAAGAATTACAATAATTGAAATTAGGATTCCTAGGCCTTTTTTTTTTTTTTTGAAGAAAAAGGAATCTTATTAAGAGTCCCTCACTTGTGGCGGAAGAATACTGTGATACAAGTAAAGGGATAAATCATTTACATCTAATATTCGATAGACTCTACGAGTCAGTTCTTGAAATACCCCTAAGGCCAAGAGGAACATAATCCCCTTTTTTGGATGGTAAAAGAATTGCCAGTACCCCCAATTTTTGCCAAGTAGTCAGCTGCCATATTTTCTTCCCTATAGATATGTATTATCTTAGCCCGAGTGGTTTCAATCAAGGCGTAAATATCATCTCATAAATCCCACAAATACCATAGAGTGCATCGTCCATCCTGTGCCCATTTTACCATCAGCATAGAATCTGATTCTACCACAAATCCACTCATCCTTGTTCTTTGTACATAGCCAATCCATCCCTAAATGTACGAGACTCGGCCAAGGTGTTGGTTGCCACGCCATAGAAGTGAGCGAAACCAGCAATCAATCTACCTCTGCTGTCCCGAATCAGTCTGCCTCCCCTTGCAGCACCTAGATTCCAATTTGATCCCCCATCAACATTCAATTGTCATTGTACCACTTCGAGGTCTCTTCCAATTCACCAGCTAAGGAACAACCACAGAAATAGGGGCAATTGGGACACTTAATCTATCTAGAATTTCCCTATCAAACACTTTTATGTTTCAGAACTTCTTGAAGGAGCTCGCAATTGTGATCAACATTGTCTTAATCTGTCTAATAACACATCTAGAAGAGATATTTACCTCCTCCATTCGGCCTGTACATCTAGCTCTCCATAAGTGCCAAGTGATAAGTAAAGGGATGATTCCATGTAACATCCCACATGTGTATCTTGTGATGCTTTTGTCCACCATGATACCATTTTACCTTGCCAACAACTAGTCTCCAAGAACGGAATAATGCAAGCTCATGCGAAATATCTCCACACCTCTTTAGCCAAATCACTTGTGCTTAAGACATGATCTGTCGCTTCATAAGATGGTTCAGTACAACAATTACATCTGGATGCCAAATTGACACCCAATGCTGGGATATTAATGTCAACAAGTAACTTAGATCTTAGAGCTCGCCAACTTGCAAAAGAAATTTTCTTGGGCACCATTGGAGGCCAAAGCCATTTTTTCCATTGACATTTATCACCTCTAGCTCGAATGACTTCCCAAGCTGATTTAGAAGTGAAATGACCATCCTTGGTTGGCTTCCAGACTAGAATATCTCTTCCAGGGCGAAGTACAATATTAGCACCAATGATTCGTTTAACACCATCATTATCAACACTATTTCGAAGCTTATCCATATCCCACCCTGTGTCCGATAGCAAGTCCTTAACTTGGAGTTTTTGGTCATTGTACTGATATTCTTCTGACAAAGGACCTGACCCTAACCATTTGTCAAACCAGAAACTATCTTCTCCAATGCGTATAACCATTTTTGCATGTTTTAACACCAATAGAGCAACGTGCAACAGGTACTTCTAAAATCTAGAGCCATGGTTACTATGTAGGACAGTAGCAAGGTGATTATCCGCTAGATATTTTCTTCTGAAGAAATTAGCCCATTGGTTGCTCCCTTTTAATAATTTCCAGAAAAATTTCATTAAAAGGGATGTTTGCACTTCCATGAGGTTTGGAATCCTAGACCCCCTTCTTCCACCGGTAGACAAATATTTTTCCATGCAATCCATTTTCTTTTGTGGCTCCCAGGCGACGAGCCCCAAAGAAAATCCTAAAACATTCTATTTAGTTCCTTAAAAGTCCTTTTAGGAACTTTCAAGACAGAGAGGATGTGGATGGGCATGCTATTAAGGACATGTTTGATGAGAGTAATTTTGCCTCCAAAAGATAATAATTTACCTTTCCATCCGACCAATTTTTTCTGAATCTTTGCTAACATCAGTTCTAGCATATCCATCGTAAGTCTTCTGATGTGAAGAGGCACCCCAGGTAAGTGCACTGCTACGAGCCCTCCCCGAAGCTTGATAGTTCCAACAAACCATTCCTCCGTGTTTGCCTGAAGTGCTTGGAGAAAAATATCATAGATTTGGCTGAACTTACCAGTTGTCCCGAAATATTTTCATACATATTCAGCACTTGCAGTAAATTCCGAATTGATCTCTTGTCACCATTGGAGAAAATTAATATGTCATCCGCATATAAAAGATCCGAGACCATTACACCTCCTCCAATGTTACAAGGTTTTAACTTTCCCAAATCATAAGCGAGCTTAAGCAATCGAGAGATGACCTCCTCTGTTATAATAAACAAATAAGGGGATAGAGGATCCCCTTGTCGTAGACCACGAGATGCTTGAAAGAAACCTTTAGCCGACTCATTTAGAATAACAGAGAACAATGGGAAGGAAATACAATTAAAAATCAAGCTTCTCCATTGTTGGGAGAATCCAAACCGCTTCATCACCTCCAAAAAGAAACCCCAATTTACTCTGTCATATGCCTTTCTCATATCAAGTTTTACAATAATGTTTCCACCCCTCACCTTTTTATTTAATGATGACGCCATTTCTTGAGCCATCGCCACATTTTCAAAAATACTTCTCCCAGGTATAAAGGCACTTTGTTCCTTGGAGATAAGAGACCTAAGAAGAGGAGACAAATGCATGACCAAAATTTTTGAGAGGATTTTGTAGGAAACTGAACATAAGCTGATGGGGTGAAATTATGCAAAACTTCCAGGATTATCCACTTTAGGGATCAAGACCAGATTTTTCGCTCCAAGCACGTAGTCAGTGGTCGTCCATTGAAGAATTCTAAAGTCATATCTAGCAAATCTGTCTTTACCACATAGCATGCAAATTTTAAAAAAAACTAGCTGTATATCCATCCATCCCGGAACAACTGTCCATAGATATTGACCAAAGTGTTGCATCATCCATGGTCGGTAGTCGACACAATATTTTATTTTCTGCTTCCCCAATACATGGCTGAATGAGAATAAGAGCTTCATGGTCTCTTGTGGTTGGAGAGACCATAAGTAAATTTTGGAAAAAATGTACAGCCTCTATATGTATAGAATCCGCTGATACAAGTATGCGGCCATCATCTAAAATCGTACTTTGAACAGATTTCTTGGAGGTTTTACTCCTTACACATGGGTGAAAAAATCTAGTGTTGGCATCACCCTCTTGCAACAATTTTATTCTCGCCTTTGGCACCATAAAACCTCCTTCCGTTGCACCCACTCGCTATGAAGCTTGTAGAGTTGATAAACTGAGCTTCCACTTCCTCTTAATATTCTTGTATAACTGTATTTTCTAGCATTATCATTTGATTCTCCAGTTTGGTCATTTCTTGATCTACTCGACCAAACACCTCTACATTCCATCCTTTAAGCACCTTTTTCAAAGCCATAAGTTTGTACCCCACACGGACCATTGGACACCCAATGCATTCTTTTCCCAACATTGTTTAATAAGAGGTAGTAGCCCCTCATGCGAACACCACATGCGCTGAAATCTAAAAGCTATTGGGACATATTCATGAGCTCTATTATTCAGCTTGATCACCATTGAGCAATGATCAGATGATGAACGAGCCATATTGATCAGCTTTGATGAACTAAAACATTCTAAGAAAATGGGATTTACCAATACTCTATCTAGCCGAGCCCAAATTCTTCTTCTACCTGCTCTTCCATTACACCACGTTAGGCGACTACCTTCAAAAGATAAATCTACAAGACCACATTCCTGAATACATAGGTTAAATTCCTGCTTTGGACGTCTGTCAGAAAGTAGTCCTCCCACTTTTTCCTCATTTGCACAAATAATATTAAATCACCACCAATAAGTCATTGATGTGTATCACCTAGCATATTTTGCATTTGCTCCCAAAGTTCTCTACGCTTGTTCCTGAAACAGCTAGCATACACAAATGTTACAAACATTCTTTTTCCTTCTTTACGAAAGAGGCCTGAAATAGCCTGATCAGATGCCACAAACAGATCAAAATGCAATTTTTTACTCCAAAAATAACTAGATTTTCCCACCTTCCAAAATAACTAGATTTTCACGCCTTCAATTATGAATTCGGTCTACTCGTACAAATGGTTCCATAAGAGCTACAACTTCTGGTTTAAATTTTTTATTTATCTACAAAAGATAACTTTTCGACGACACCACTCCTCTAATATTCCAAATTAGCACATTCATAGTTAATAAGGTTTTTAGGACCTAGTAATCTTAGGGAAGATTACCTTAATTGATTTTGGTTTGGTTCTCCTGCGCTTTGAAAATGAAACGTTGTTATCACCATCTGTCCGATATTGTTTTGGAGCCAGTTCCTCTAATTCATCACCATCTTCTTCTTCTGACAAAGCTTGAAAATTAACATTGTATAGGGAACCATATATCTGCTCTTCCTCCAAATCGTTATTAAAGCAACACAACTCATTTTCAAAACCAGCATCAATGATTTTTAGATTTTCTCATGGGGACAAAGCACCATCCTCCAACACTACTTCTGGTTCTTGTTGCTCAACGCTGGGGAGTCTGTCTGTCTGTTCAATATCAACAAATGGCCGTGTAGATTTAGTTATGTCTATAATCTGTTCTAGATTTTCCAGTTGTACATGTTTATGCGAGCTACTTCCAGGAGCCTTTTGATCAAATTATTCCTTAGAAATTAATTCACCGACCATGTTACTATACCACACCATTTTTTCATCTTGGTTGGACATGACTTTTTTTCCTTCAATGATCTTAAGCCTTCGAACTCTAACTCTTTCCCTTTTCTTTTCATTGAGATCCAAATGGACAGGCTCCTCCAAAATTTTCTTTCCTTCAACTTTTCGCCAGACTTGCAGATTTTTGCTACTGTTATTATCAGTTTTTGCCTGTAAATTTTCACCTCTATTTTTATCAGCTTTTCCCAGTTCTTGTGTCCGTATTCCCCCCATTCTACTGTTTGAATTCACATGTCCTTGTCGATGATAGGAAGAGCAAAATAACGGCAAGTTCTCATAGATAATTTCTTGGCAATGGCTATTCTTCCCTGGTGATGACCAATCCAAAAGGATTGCACTGGTGGTTTTGGTATATCCATTTCAACACAGAATCTGACTCCCTCCAGTCTTGTGACACAAGATGTGGCATTATCCCTTTCCAAAAAGATTTCCATGATCGAGGTGAAGCTTTGTAAGGTAGAAACTTGATAGAAGTTTGGTGGAAGGCCTGGTAAATGCACCCATTCTCGAACCTTTGATGAGTCCTCCACCTCATTGAAATCTGGAGTCCAATGAAATATGTTATAGGGGATGCCGTCTATTTCTTTACCCTCCCTTGTCATAGTCGTGATGAAATCTTCCTCACTGGTTAGTCGAACAAGCACATTCTTTGCTTTCATCAATTGTCCCACAGCAGGCATGAATTTTAATTCCCAGCAATTTTTAATGAAGCCTCGAATAATATCCAGCGAAGGATGTCTGTGTAGGAATTTCAGCACCACTGAAAGTCTGAATGGTTCGGTGGTTTTCACAATTTCCTCTTCTATGAAGATAAAACAATACTCTCCATGTACCAGTCTCGATTCCTTCTTTGGTATTTTCACTTATGGCAGTGGTTGTGGCCAATCTACAACCATATCACCAAGACCGCCGCCTGGTGGTGGTGGCGCGCTAGGGTTAGGGTTAGGCAGCATGTAAAAACTCTCAGTTAGGGCTTTTTGGGAGTGGGAGAGAGAGAGAGGGAGAGAGAGAGAGAGAGAGAGAGAGAGAATTTTTTCTTTTGTCACATTCATTTAAACATATACGTTGTTACTGTATTGATGAGATTAAAATTTGTAGTACTGGATTTGGAATGGATTCTTAGGCGAATGAGTACCTAATTAGAAAATGTCAATTCTTATAAGTTTAAAGAATTTATTAAGTCAGTTCTTTGAAGTTGAGGAGCTCGAATTCAAAAATGTATTGAATCTTTGTTCTGGATTATTGATTCACCATGTTACGATTATATGTGAGTTTTTATATGTAATGAGCAATACTATGTAAAAAGAGGATGAAATTTGAATAAAAATGTGATTTTGTCAGATTGAACTAGTTTCCATCTTCCATTATTGCTCTTTCTCAGTGAAGGGAGTGGTTTGTGACAACAACTATCACGCTGGTGTGGTGGAATGGTTTTGGATTGGTATAGTGTTGAGGGTGAGGGTGAGGGTGAGGGTGAGGGTGAAATGAACGTCCTCAATTTTTTCTTTTTTTTTTTTAATTTAAAATTTTAATTTATTTATTGGAGAAATAAAAATTATAATCTTTTCCTTTTAAAATTAATCAAAATGTGGTTAAATTGATTTTTTTGGGCTGACTAATGATCAAATGGATGGATTCCATCCATATGTCCTCCAGCTGCAATCGAGATGAAATTTCTGAGACTATGAGCATAAAAATGAAGGATTTGAGTATAGTTTGCAATAATGAAAGGTTTGGGAACCCAGTACCACTTATTCCATATATATATATACACACATACATAGCAGAACATCATTTGCCAACCTCAACAATTTATTAAAAAAATAAAACCAAGTACAAATGTTCATGTTCACAATTATTAACCATAGACTAAGTGAATTAAGCAAAGATCAGAAACGAGCCAATTATAACCTGCTAGCAAAAACGTTTGTAGAATGATCCCGATTCAAATGGGTTTAGGAGTGGAATTTGCAATTGACTTGGATTAGAAAACTTATGGACTGAAAATTGAATCAACCACATTTTCACTCGAGCTTTGCCTGGATTTTGCTCGAGCAGGAGAAACAAAAAGATCGGTGCTCGTTCCATGTTCGCTTGAGCGACAGTAACAGAAAGACCGTCTCTCGCCTTTCGCTCGACGCTCACTTCGAGCAAAGCAGTCTCGCTTGCTCTTTGCTCAAAGTCGCTCACGCGACGGTATTTTTCGGGATTTTCGTGTTTGTCGCCTTGTGGACTCATATTTCATCTACAACCTTTTTTTAGGGTTTTGCATATATAGGCATGACTTGTATTGATGAAAAACATATAGAAATATACTTATTAACATCTTCAGAGCCATAGATCCTTGCATTGAGATCTTGTAAACATAATTCATATTGATTATATTGAATTAACTTCCTCTACTTGTGGTTTTTCCCTATCTTGGGTTTCCACGTAAAATCTTGGTGTTCTTGTTTTGATTTATTATTTCATTATTGCCATATCATCCGATTTGATTTCATAACGAGTGGTATCAGAGCAAAGGTCAATTGTTCCACATGGTGACAATGAAATATAATATTCCATTGTTGGATAGAAACACAAGATTTATATTATGGAAAATACAGATGTGGGCAGTTCTCACGCAGATGGATTTGGAGGAAGCTTTGTCTGGGTTTGACAAGATGCCTTCAACCTGGACACAGGAAGAAAAGCAGTGTAGGGATCGAAAAGCCCCAATCCCAAAGTCATCTACATCTTTCAAATCAGATTCTTTAAGATGTTCTTAAGGAGAAAAATGTCGCTGCGTTGTGGTTAAAGTTGGAATAACTTTGCATGACAAAGAGCTTGACCAGCAAGTTACACTTGAAACATCGCATATATTCTCACTGGATGTCAGAAGGTGCGCCATTGGATGATCACTTAACCATGTTCAAGGAAATCGTGGCTGATTTGGAGACATTAGAGGTTAAGTATGATGAGAAGAACTTTGCGTTGATGTTGTTGTGTTGACTGCCAACATCATATGTGACTTTTAGAGATACTATTCTATATTATCGAGATACTCTCACTATGAAAGAGGTCTATGATGCCTTATTATCCAAGGAGAACCTGAGGTATCTTGTTGGAGGATCCGAAAATCATGTTGAAGGCTTGGTTGTGAGTAGGAGAAACCAAGATAGGAATCTTGGCAGAAATATGAGGGGCAGATTGAACTCTAGACATGCTAAGAAGGCATGCAACTATTGTAAGAAGAAGGGGCATATATGGACTGATTGTTATTCTTTGAAAAATAAGAATAAGGCTACTGGTACTATTGAGAAAGGGAAACAACCTATTAATTCAGTAGAGGCTGATGTTGTGGAAGATGAGCAAAGTGGAAGAGAGCTTCTTGTGATCTCTGACATGGATTCCAAACATTGTGAGGAATATGTTCTTGATTCGGTTTGTACCTTTCATAGGTGTCCCAACAGGGTCTGGTTTTCAACATATGAAGAAATTTTGAGAGCTACTGTGATTATGGGAAATAATACACCTTGCAAGATTGTCAGAGTTAACTCAAAGGGTTTCAAATACACTGGAGAAGATAGAGTTTTGATGTTGTCATGAAGGGACTTAAAAACTCTTTAATAGGCGTACATTTTGCATGGCTCCAGAGTAACTAGGGATGCATCAGTTTCACTTCTTCTTTGACAGATGATGAAGTTAAAAAACTTTGACATATGCGGTTCAGGCATATGAGTGAGAATGGTACGGCGGAGTTAAGTAAAATGAGATTTCTTGATGGGTAGAAGACTAGCAAAATTGATTGTTGTGAGCATTATGTCTTTGGAAAATAGAAGAAAGTCAGATTCCTTAAAGAAAAATACAAAACGAAGAGAACACTTGAATACATTCAGTCTGATCTTTGGGGACCAGCAAGTTAAAAAACTTTGACATATGCGGTTCAGGCATATGAGTGAGAATGGTACGACGGAGTTAAGTAAAATGAGATTTCTTGATGGGTAGAAGACTAGCAAAATTGATTGTTGTGAGCATTATGTCTTTGGAAAATAGAAGAAAGTCAGATTCCTTAAAGAAAAATACAAAACGAAGAGAACACTTGAATACATTCATTCTGATCTTTGGGGACCAGCTAACGTTCCATCTACGATAATGCTGCTCTTCCTAGGATTAAATCTCTGGTTTGAATCCAGGGCACCAAACGGTGCTCTGGATGGAACCCGAGATTTGATCCCGAGATCCCTAGCATGGTCGTTCCATCTAAAGAAGGCTGCTATTACTTGTTGACAGTGATTGATGATTACCTTAGAAAAGTTTGGATATTTTCTTGAAGTAGAAGAGTGATGTGTTTGGGACCTTCAAGGAGTGGAAAACAATGATAGAAAGTAGTCTGTAAAGTAGATTAAATGTCTACTCAGATTAAATATCTATTCACTGATAACGGGTTGGAGTTTTGTTCAAATGAGTTTAACAGCTTCCGCAGGGCTGAAGATATCTTGAGATGTCATTTACAAACAAGGGTATTCAAGCCCCCTATTGATGTGCCTACATGAGGAGGAAACACTCTATGCTCTGAGAGAGGTTCACGAAGGAACTTGCGAAAATCATTCTGGAGGCCAATCCTTGGCCCACAAAATTATAAGACAAGGGTACTCTTGGTCCATAATAAAATGGGACGCGCTCATATATGTAAGAAAATGCGACAAGTGCCAATGCCTCGCTCCCATTATCAAGGCACCACCACAAGAGCTAAATTTTGTGGTTGCTCCCTGGCCTTTCTGAAGTGGTGGTAGACCTGATTGGTCCATGCCTACGGGGAAGGGAGGAACTAAATTTGCCATTATCACAGTCGATTACTTCACCAAATGGGCTAAGCAAAACCATTGATGTGAACCCCGTAGCAACGGTGACTACGAAACCTACAACTAGATTGATGCAGCACCCAAAAACACCAATTAAACCTGATTTTGGATTTGAACCTAACAAGGTGAACCAAAAAAAACCAACGATAACGACGATGCGTTGAACCCCTTGATTACACAATAAAGAACCCACGATCTGATTTGTGAACACCACAAGAATCATTTAAATCTTGATAAGTTCGACATGTCCATGGAAGAACACAATTTTTGAAGCAAAGCTTCGAGAGAAAATTCTCTTTAATTTAATTCATGTCAAACTTAGCATCCAATGAAATAATAAAATTCCTATTTATACTAAACCTAGGAAATATAGGAAAAAATTGAATAATTGATAAAGATTACAATAATATTACCTAAACTAGAATTCTAGCTAAAATATTCTTAAAAAAAAAATTCTAGCAAAAATAAGGAAATTCGCGTCAAAATAGTTTTCCCGAATCCAGACAGCTTTCAATATTTCGGTCATATCTTCCTCTCTTAATATCCGATTGAGGTAATTAAAAATGATTTAGAAAGCTTACTTCAAGGCTAGAAATCATCTAGAAATAAAAATCTTCAAATTCGAATGTATTCTATGCCAAAAATGGGTCTCAAACTGAGACTAAAAATTCAAGTGCTTTCCAACCCGTTTTGGCTTCCGTCCCCAACATGTTAGTTGACCATTGGCTTGTTGTCTTCAATATTATGGACTCCGTTGCTCAAACATGTAAATGATCAACTTTATCAACTCTTTAAAGTCTCAAACTTGGCTCTACTCTTTCTCCAACAATCATCAAAATCTTGATAAATTGTTGCGCACCTCGGATTATATCATACTCTTCCTCTTCAAGAGGATTCGTCCTCGAATCTGTACCTTCAATGCCCAGATTATAACACTTGCTGCCAATCAATGTAAGAACATGAAACAGTCCATCATCTCTAGGATGCAATTTGGACCTCCTTTGACATCAAACCCGCCGCCTTCGATTGTAAACCCAATCACCTTCTCCTGGATCAAAGCGTGCTCGCCTCGACTGCTCTTGCATGTTTGGAATGCTCGCATAGAAACTCCATCTGATGAATATCCATGTATTCTCCTTGCTTTACTTGGTCCACGCACTTGTAACAATATCACTTCTAATGTTATCACTTCTAACGTACAAATGTTGTCTCTTCGATCATCTTCTTCACTCAGTCCTCTGCATATGAAATTCCTCCAGTACCTTTGATACTCCATCGTCTCCTCGGGAATCACAAAGTCAATTTTTGATAAATAAAAGAAATTCAATTGAAGCTCAATCATTGGGTCGGGTGGTATTCCAATGGGGTAGTTCACTGGAATAAAATCTTCGGTAGCCTACAAAACAGAAATACCCAAACTATGGAAGGAATTGTTAGTTATCACCAAAGCCTCCTCTTCTTCACACTCCTCCTCCTCCTTTAGGTTTACTTCCAACTTCTTCGTCACCTTCGAAGACTCTCATTCAACTTCTTTTTGCAGCTCTACTTCCCCTTTGAAAAGTTCATACTCAATTTTTTTTCCACTCTCTTGTGGCATTTTCTCTTTTTCCTTAAAATCAACAACCTTACTATTTTCTCTCTTGCTCTTTTGTTCCTCCACGTGATTAATTTGAGATTTAATCAGATCACGAATTTTTGATAACTCACGCTTGTAATCTAATTTACCCCCAACATGTCGACTTTCCATTAGATACACATCCCCATCACATCTCCTAGGCTTCTCCCTGAGCTCTCGTTTATGTCGATCCCTCCTATAAAAATAATTATGTACATATCGCTTCCTCATAATATTCTTTAACTCAGCCCAAATTTCAATACACCTCTCACCATTCCTCCGCCTAGATTTTATTTATTGATCCTACTAAACAATTGCATAATCTACAAATGTGTTTACAACCAACTTCAATTTTATCCCCTTGGAGTAATCATGGCATTTAAACACTACTTCTACCTTTTCTTCCCATACCAAGTATGTCTCGGGATCGTTCCTTTCCTTAAATTGTGGAATAGTCAACTTCATATTTCTCAAACCCCTATCAACATCGTCCCCAATAAAATTTCTACTCCGCCTTTCAAGTCTATCCATTCTATTTCCCATATCCTCCATATCCACCATCAACCTCTCCAATCGCCGAATGACCCCTTCATTCATATTAACTTAAACTCCAATTGGGATGTGTAAGAATTGAGATTCAAGCCTCAAAAGAAATTTGAGCAGGACGACTTTGGTTGGACTTTTATAAATTCAAGAGAGTGGTCCTTGAATTTGGATTGCAGCAAAATCCGTAAATTTATAATTAGGAGGCTTATAGCTTTTGTTACATCTTCAACAAGTTGGTTCTAATCCAACAAACTAAGCCAAATCAACTAGAATGCTCTTTCGATGGACAAGTTATCTACATTTTCATGTAATAGTTCTGCTACAGATTTCAAGAGGTATCGAAATTTGACGAAGCGAAAAGAAGTTGTCGGAGACGTCTGGCCGAACACAACGAAAGAAGAAGGAAAAATTCAGTTGATTCTCACTCAACTGATCAAGGAGGGTCAATTAGGACAGGAAATCAAATTTTTGGGCAAGTTGATGACAGATGAAGAATACATATAGCAGTTCAAGAAAATGTCTCTAATTACAAACACTTTCATGTCGGATAATTGAGCTGCTCAAATTATTGCTCCCCATCTTTTGTCAATCTTAGCATGTTCTATATGGCTATATTTATATTGAAGAATAAGCCCACTCGAATATGTTGTAATGTTTAGTAGACAGTAGTAAGCACGATCTGATCTACAATAAATAAGATTTAAATAATGTTCACTTGAGTATTGAATCCTTCTTACCCGACATGTTACTTGGCAGAACTCATTCTATATCTTGCTAATGCTGATATCAAGGTCACTCACTGAGTGCTAGTTATCTCGTGTGATGTAATCATTATGACTACGAGTGAGTATTTTTTTCTCGGAATCACCTGAATCACACTGCAACAACACAACCAACTGGATAGGTTCAGCATTTTTTTTAAATACCACTAGTGTGGCTTATTATATCATAAAAAGCGAGAATACAAAGGGCAACATAGACTTGACCTCTAGTAAGTGAAAAACACTACAAATGTCTTAAATGAAATGCAAGTGACATTAAATGAAACGTGAACAAAAACTAGTGAAGACTACTCAGGGTACTCACAAGGGTAAATCTTTAGGCGGTAGGACAAAGACATCGACCTGGTCATACATCTGGTCCAAATCATTTTTGGGTCATAGTAGTCTACGTAATTGGGCTTGCTTACTGGAAAGGGTCCCGCTTGGAAAGGGGCCCGCCTAGGTGACTATTGTTACCCGAGCCATGATGCACTAAAAACAGGTGTTTCTGATCTCATGGTGCTCTTCGTAGGTACGTCTAATCTTTTACGGTCTGTGCTGCAGCATCTGAAGTATGTGAGAGTGACTCGCTGACTGAAGGTATGTTTGCCTTAATATTCTCCGTGCAATCTCCGAGACCAATGCCATCCTTATCCCTTTCAATTTGAGCATCCACCTTATCCTGTCTTGGCATGATGGTAGGACTAGGTGATGATTTTTGTTGAAGAGATAGCTAACCAGGTCGTCAACAACATCCCTCATGACGGTTCCCATCTTGATGCCATGGGTCTTCTTGAAGTGGTTGATCAACATCTACTTTGCCTGAGGCTTAGCCTTCAGGCCGCTCAATGTACCATTGATACCTGACATCTGTAGTGAATGAGAGCTATGTGAATGTGTTTTCGAAGACTAAAGAGGAGCCTATGGAGTAGGCTCAGCAAGTGACTAATCAATAGGTATTGTCTCTGTCGTATTGATCATTGTGTTTTTACACCTTTATTAGGCAGTTTTTGGAGCTAATTATAATTGAAATTGAGTGGATTTCTATTCATAATTGTGTAATTTTCACTTTTGTAGGCAAAAACCCTAACAAGAAAGAAAACGAGGCGAAAAGGAAGAAAAAAGGACTTAAAGCGTACAAAATTGTGAAGTGGGAACCAAAGTGCACAAGCCATAAAGTTGGAAGACTTGGAGTGCAATTTATCAAGGGCATAAATGAAATGAAAGTCAAAATCCAAGGATCAAATAGTACGAGATCAAAGATGAGGGACCTGGTGTGCAAATATGGAGGGACTAGAGCTGCAAAATGTTACAAGCTTGAACCATGTAGTCGCATGGCTCAAAGCTATGCGACTGCATTAAACAATGTAGGGAAATTATGGCCTTACATAGGTATACCTATGCGACCGCATAGGATTTCCTATGCGGTCGCATAGAAGAAAAAATTGAGGCGTTTTCATTTTCTTGATCAATTTTCTTTGGTCAAAACTGATAATTTCTTGTGATTTTAGCCACTTAACTAAGCTCACTTCTTAGTTAAGTTATAAGTTTGCATTATCTTTGTTTTTTTTTTTTTTTTTATTGGGAGATATTTTGGGATATTTTTGGAGTTTCTAATTATCCCTTAAAAACAACCAAAAACATTTCCAACATATCATTCCCTCCCCCTCTCCCTAAAAAAAAAAGCGTTTTCTCTCTATCTTTTCTCCTTCATTTTATTTTTCTTTCTTTTGTTTTTGTTCTTGGCTCGTTTTGGAAAACAATTCTATGAAAACAAAGAGATCATATCAAGAAGTTGGAGAAACCATTGGAGGGATTCAAAGCCACACTAAAAAGGGTTGTATCTCTATTTTTGCATTCCTTCAACTCATTTTCCAATATTTGCAATGTATTGTAACATGAATCTCCTTTGTTGTTATTTATCTATGATAAGCTAAATATTTTGTGTTGGAATTTATGTAGTAACTTAACCAATATTTCATTAATATCATAGCATGTATTGAATGATTGAATGATGCATTTGTTATCAAAATCATGGTGTATTAATTATTGTGTTTGATATTACTTCATTTACTTGATCACTAGATGAAGTTGTAAGGTAGTTTGGGCAATTATCGAGAAATTGTTGCACTTACTAGACCAAAATAATTAATACCCTAGGTTTGTATAGTATACTATGCGCGTTTAGGTGATATAGAGATATACACCTCCCTAGTGACCCTTTGAGTTATTTTCACAATAATTTAATGCAATTGGTTAAGTTTTTATCAACATAGAAATATGCTGTATAACTTAATCAATTATGGTTAATATCACTCGAGAGAGGTTATTAACTAAAATTGGAAAATCAGGTTTAAATTTGTATTTTGGTAATTTGCATCGACGCATAATTGGATTGATATTAATGAAACAAAGGTTAAGCGAAATCATAATTACAACCTTGTTTAAATCTTAATATCATCACTTTTTGAGTATTATTACAATATTTTAATTTAAAATTTCAAAATCAAGTTTTTAAATGTATGTGTCAATCTCGTTAATTTGAATCAATACTCTAGTAATTGAGTAAACACTCTTCGTGGGATCGACTCGGACTTAAAAGGTCTATTTTACTACTTGATTGCGACCCGTGCGCTTGCGGTGTATTTTCAGAGAACAAGTTTTTGGCGCCGTTGTCGGAGAGTGTTTTGACCTAATTACCCGTTTTATTGTCATTCACTTTAACCACTTTATTTGTTGCTTTTACTTTACCCTTTTAGTCCAATTGTGATGTTGTCTTCGTGGTTGTCTGTAAATTGTAGACCAACACTTTGCACTAAGAATCACCGGACTCAGTCTCCAAAATCAACACCACAATCAAAGAAATCACCACAAACCTTCACCTCCTTCCTTGGTTGCTCAAAACCGAGAATTAACCCACAAAGAGCTATGGAGGAAGAAGAATAAATAGCTAGGAATGTTAACCACACAGGTTAACTTAAGAAAAAGAAAAGATTTCACTACCAAGATCACAAAGCAAGGTAAAGAGAGCACAAAGACTGTGAAAATCAATTCTTCTTCAAAGGCAAAGAAAGGCTATTTGAATTCTCACGCTTGTTGGACATTAGGCTAGCTATGTATAGTGAATGGATGGGCTTTTAGGTCATAGGCCCAATAACACAAAGGAATGGTGAGCTATTAACCGGTAAAAGCCGTCCTAATTCGGGTTGGGCCATGAGCAACCCTAATTAAATTAGGTTGCTTCGAATGGCCCAAGTGGGTTACGTGGATAGTTCCATAAATTGTGGTGTCGATATATATTCAGTCAATTGGCCAATGCCGACTGGATAAAAACAACCGAGACTTTCATCATCGCCCAGGGAGGTCGTTTGACAGCAAATTGCCTAACATTGTCAATTTCCTAAACTCGCCGATTGTATATGAATCGTTTGCGAAGTCTCGATCTTCTCGAATTTGATCTGGAAATCGAAGAGACTTTTCGAAAGAGGTTAAGGGAACAAAACGAGTTGAGAAGACAACAACATGAGATGGATTTACAAGGAGTTCATGTTGACCCTCTCATTCAAACAGAACATAATCCTCGGGATGGTGTTCCGCCTGGTTTTAATAACCAAGCGAGTAGGATTCAAAATCCCATAGTAAATGAGGAAGACATGTTGTTTCAGGATTTCTTGAACAGTCCCGTGGTGGAAAATCAATCAGGTATTATCTATCCTTCTTATGGACATCCAAATTTCCAACTTAGGCCGGATGTTATTAATCTATTCAACAACACCATATCATTTTACGGGAGAATAGGTGAAAACCCACATGCTCACATTGCGAGATTCATGGAAATTGTTAGAAATTTCACTTATGAAGGTGTGAGTGAGGAAGCTATTCGGATGAGGTTATTCGTGCATACCCTAAAAGATAAGGTAAGAGAGTGGCTTGACACTCTACCTTGAGGGAGTATCACGAGTTGGGTGGAGTTGGTACAAAAATTCACAACCAAGTTCTTTCCAGCTATTCGTGTTGCTAAGCTTAAACACGATATAACCATGTTTCAACAACTTAACTCGGAAACCTTTCATGAGGCTTGGGAGAGGTTTAAGGACATGCATAGAAAGTGCCCAAACAATGGGATTACTCTAACACAACAAGTCCAATACTTCTATGCCTGTTTGACTCCGTCTCACCGTTCAAATGTGGACTCATCGTCGAACGGATCAATCCAAAACAAAAGTATCCGTGACGCATATGAGTTATTTGAGTGATGAATGAAAAAAGTACCATGTGCCTGGATAGACGTGCTAAAAGGGAGTTAGTAGAGCTCGCGATAGTGAAGCATACTCTCTAGTTTTATCCAAGATCGACTCTTTAGCACGAAAGGTAGAAGAGTTTTCTACATCCTCATCTGGCTCTCATTCTGCTCATATGATACAATCCCCTCTGGTTTGTGATATGTGTAGAGCGAATCATCCAAGTTCGAGTTGTCCATTGATTGCCGTAGTTCGGGATCCACCGAGCAAGTGGCATATGCTCAAAACTTTCAATGCCAAGGGTACAATCCTTATTCTCAAACGTATAGCCCTGGTTGGTGTAAATCACCCAAACTTCTCTTATGGAAACAACCAAAATGTGATGAATCCAAAGCCACAAGAGAAGAAAGAAGGTTGGGAAGAGGCTATTGCTAAATTGACAAACCATCAATTGCAATATCAAGAATGCAATGATGCCTCTTTGAAAAATTTGGAAAGGCATGTGGGCTAGATTGCCATACTTCTCTCTGAGAGGCCTCAATGGGATTTGCCTAGTAACACTGAAACAAACCCCATGACAGAATGTACAAGCCATTACTACCAGAAGTGGGATTCAATTGCTTGAACCTATGGTAGTACGCCCAAAGACTCAAGCCAACAAAGTACCAGTTGAAGAAAATGAAGTGGTACAAAAACCGAAAGAGATTAATGAACAAAGTGAGACTGATGAACAAGAGTCATCAACATCAAAGACTCCAATACCGATCAAAGCTTATGTACTCTCTATTCCCTTCCTACAAAGGCTCCAAAAGTATAAATTGGATATTCAATTTGGAAAGTTTTTGGAGGTGTTCAAGAAGCTACATATTAAGAGTGTGTTTGGTAGGGATTTTTAGGGAAAGAATTGATTTTTGAATAGTGATATGATGGGAAATGTGTGGTTGAAAAAGAAGAAAAAAGTATTGATGTGATGGAAAATATTATTTTATTGAAAAATGTGTGGTTGAAAATGAGAATTGATTTACTGTAGAAAATGAGAAGTTCTACCAAACAGGCTCTAACATTCCATTTGCTGATGCTCTAGGTCAAATGCTGAGTTATGCCAAGTTCATGAAAGATATCCTTTCAAACAAGAGGAAACTCGAAGAGCATGAGACGGTGATGTTAACAGAAGAGTGTAGCGCCATTCTTCAAAACAAATTACCACCAAAATTCAAAGATCTAGGAAGCTTTAATATTCCATGCACTATAGGTGATTTAAATTTTAGTAAAGCTTTGTGTGATCTTGGAGTGAACATTAATTTAATGCTATTGTCTATTTTTAGAAAATTGGGAATGGGAGAAGCTAAGGCTACCACGGTATCTTTATAATTTGCCGATCGTTCAATTAAATATCCTCGAGGTTTTGTTGAGGATGTGTTGGTAAAAGTGGATAAGTTCATCTTTCCAGCTGACTTTATTATTCTTGACATAGAGGAGGATCATGATATCCTTATCATTTTGGGGCGACCATTTCTTGCCACTGATCGAGCTTTGATCGATGTGCAAGAGGGGAAACTCATTTTGAGGGTATAACATGAAAAGTCACATTCAATAGCTTGAAAGCCATCAAGTACCAGTCGGAATCCGATACTTGTTTTTGGGTAGACGTTATTGATCAAATAGTTGCCGACTCTCTTTATGGGTATTCTGAGGATTTCCTTGAAACATGTCTTGTACGTTCTTCACATGTCAATGATGGTGACCCTGATGTTGAGGACATGGCACATTACTTGAACGCAATACCTTTCCACACTTTCATGAGGGCACCACGTTATAAGGATTTAGAAAAGACTTCTTCACCACCGCTTCCATCTCTTCAACAAGCCCCCACACTAGAATTGAAGACTCTTCCACCTCATTTGAGGTACATCTATTTAGGTGACTCATCCACACTTCCAGTTATCATTTTCAATTCCTTAAGAGAGGTAGAATTAGAGAAGTTACTTCGAGTCTTACGGGAACACAAGGAGGCCATTGGGTGGATGGTTGAAGAATTTTGGGAAATCAGTTCGTCATGTTGCATGCACAAAATACTGATGGAGAATGACTTTAAGCCATCAGTAGAGCATCAAAGACGGTTGAATCCGAATATGAAAGAAGTAGTGCGAGCCGAGGTCGTAAAATGTTTTGATGCAGGCATTATCTATCCAAGTTCTGATAGTCCATGGGTAAGTCCTGTTCAAATGGTGCCAAAGAAAGGAGGTATCACGGTGGTGGAAAATGAGGATAATGAACTGATACCCACCAGGCTTGTGACTGGTTGGAGGAAAGGATCACTTTCCTCTTCCTTTCATGGATCAAATGCTTGAGCGGTTGGCGGGGTATTCTCATTACTGCTTTCTGGATGGGTATTTGGGTTATAATTAAATTCTAATAGCCTTGGAGGATCAAGAGAAAACTACTTTCACATGCCTATACAGTACATTTGCTTATAGGAGAATGTCTTTTAGCCTTTGTAATGCACCTGCTACTTTCCAACGATGTATGATGGCTATCTTCTCCAACATGGTGGAAAAATGTATTGAGATCTTCATGGATAATTTCTCAGTATTTTGGGCTTCATTTGATAGATGCCTAAATAATTTGGAGTTGACGCTTAAACGATGTGAAGAGACCAACTTAGTGCTAAATTGGGAGAAATGTCATTTCATGGTGCAGGAAATTATAGTTCTTGGCTGTCGGATATCCCTTAAAGGAATAGAGGTTGATAAGGGAAAAATTCAAGTAATTGAAAAATTACCTCCACCAACTATAGTGAGGGAGATTAGCAGTTTTTAGGATATGCTGAATTTTACAGGAGGTTCGTCAAAGATTTTTCAAAAATCAAAAAACCTCGTTTCTCTTTACTTGAGAAGAACACTACTTTCAATTTCTCTCAAGATTGTCTCAATGCTTTCAATGCTCTGAAAGAGAAAATCATTACGGCTCCTATCATTGCAACTCCAGATTGGAATCTTCCATTTGAGTTAATGTGCGATGCTAATAATTTTGCAGTTGGAGCGGTGTTGGGGCAAAGAAGAGATAAAATCCTACATGTTATTTATTACTCTAGCTGAACCTTGACCGATGCGCAATTGAACTATGCTACTACTGAAAAAGAGATGCTCGCAGTGGTATTTGCATTTGATAAATTTTGGTCCTACCTCATTGGTTCCAAAGTGATAGTTTATACTGATCACTCGGCCATCAAGTATTTATTGGCAAAGAAAGATGCCAAGTCGAGATTGATTAGATGGGTACTCCTATTGTAGGAGTTCGAGTTAGAAATTCGAGATAAAAAGGGAACCAAAAATGTTGTAGCCGATCATTTATCTCGTCTTGAGCGAAATGATAAAGTGATGGAAGGGGAAATTAATGAGGTATTTCCCGATGAACAACTTTTGCAAATCATCTATCGCTTACAAGTCACTCATGTACTATGGTATGCAGACTATGTGAATTTCCTTGCAAGTGGCATTATTTTTCCAGATCTTTCTTATCAACAAAGGAAGAGGTTCTTTGCTGATGTTAGCATTATTTTTGGGATGATCCTTTGTTGTTTAAACGAGGCCCGGATCAGATCATTCAGAGATGTGTACCGGAAAATTAGATGGAGAAAATTCTTGAACAATGTCATTCCTCTCCATATGGTGGTCACTTTGGTGCTGTGAAAACTATATCAAAGGTACTTCAATTCGGTTTTTATTCGCCCACATTATTTAAAGATGCTCACACACTTGTCTCCAAGTGCAATAGATGTCAACGTAATGGTAATATCTCCAATAGAAATGGAAGCCTTTGACTTCTTTATGGGAGGTGGAGATTTTTTATATGTGGGGTATTGATTTTATGGGGCAATTTCCATCGTCATTTTCAAATCAATACATACTGGTGGCTGTTGACTATTTGTCAAAGTGGGTAGAAGCGATAGCTTTACCTACTAATGATGCTCGGGTGGTCGTGAACTTTTTAAAGAAAAATATTTTCTCTCATTATGGCACCTCCCGAGCCATCATTAGATATGGAGGTAAACATTTTTGCAATCACTTCTTAGTCTCCCTATTGGCCAAATATGGGATAAAGCATAGTGTGGCCACACCCTATCATCCCTAAACGAGTGGCCAAGTTGACATTTCAAATCAAGAGTTAAAGAGAATTCTCGAGTTGATGGACAATGCTTCGAGAAAAGATTGATCCAAGAAATTGGATGATGCGTTATGGGCATACCGTACTGCTTTCAAAACACCAATTGATATGTCTCCATATCGTCTTTTATTCGGGAAAGCATGTCATCTTCCGGTCGAACTCGAACATCAGGCCTATTGGGCTATCAAAGTGTTGAATTTTGATGAAAAATTGGCCGATGAGAAGAGGTTGCTCCAATTGAATGAACTCGATGAACTTCGCGGTAATTCATATGAAAGTGACAGGCTCTATAAAGAAAAAGGCAAAGAGATGGCACGATCAAAACATTGTGAAGCGGGAGTTCTTTGTTGGGCAACAAGTTCTTCTTTATAATTCTCAACTCCGATTGTTCCCTCGTAAGCTCCGTTCTAGATGGCTGGGTCATTTCACCATCGTTCAAGTTTTTCCACATGGAGCGGTTGTACTGCATAATGAAAAATAGGGGAATTTCAAAGTCAATGGTCAGAGATTGAAACCATACTTGGGAGGTGACTTTGCGAAATAAAAGTCCATCGTTCTTCTTGCCAACTCCGAGTGATCAAACCCTGTAGTCGAGCTAAGGACTATAACCAAGCGCTTATTGGGAGGCAACCCAATGTTCTTGCTTTTATAACTTCTTGTTATTACGTGTGCTTAATACTTTTGTTATTGTCTTTTTGAACTAATATCATTATTTTTGTAGGCAATGTTTGCAGTTCCACATTTCTACGTTTTCTCACAGGTTCTGGAAAAATTTGTGTACAAAGAGGTCTTTTCCCAAGCTACTAGAGTGCATAACAAGTCCAAGACATGCATTGGTCCTCTTCACAAAGTTACAATCAAGGAAGTCTCGTTATTCCTTTTTCCTTTAACTTGTTCTTTACACATTGAGGACAATGTGTAAATTAAGTTTGGGGGTATTGAGCCTTGCTGGCTTTTGTTGAATTGATTTGATGTTATAGCCTTGCCGGCTTTTCTATTTGTGCTTATATTTAGAGGTGGGCAAAAAACCGACTGACCGGTTTGGGTCGGTTTTTTGTATTTTTTGGGCCGTTTTCGGGTTGGGTGGTCGGGTCGGGTCGCGGGTTGGCACCCCTAAACCCGACCCAACCTGACCCGACCCGACCCAACCCAACCCGAAAATAAAAAAAAAATTGTCAAACAAAAGTCTAAAACCCTAAACAGCTAAACTTGGACTCATTTCATTTACAGCCCGTAGCCGAGTTCTCTGAGTTCTCTCTTCGCAGGCTTCTCTCTTTCGGTTCCGGGTTCCATTCATTGTTGGTTTGTTCTAGACTGTACCTTGTCCAAAAATCCTAAACCCCTAAATCTTTTTCTCAATCGTTTCTTTGTTGCCACATTTGAAATTCAAGCTCCAAAGTTGTGAAGAGAGAACTTGTACTTTTGAAATAAAAGAGTCCAGTCTGAATGATATACTTTGTATTTCTCACTTTTGGGTTTGATTCAAGCATAGTGGTGTTCAATCGTGTGTGATTGAAGCAAGAATCTGTTGAGATTTTGGCCCCTGGGCTTGAATAAAGATAAGATCCATTTTCTGGTTTATTCTATCAATTTCTTTACAGATTCAATAGTATTCGGTTTTTGCAGTAAATTAGTATTCCATTATTACATATTCAGATGTGCTTATTTTCAGTCACTAGAGCTGGGTTTTTATTGCAGATTATTGTTCTGTTTAATTTCAGTTTCTTGAGAAAACTTATTGTTAGTTTAATTTCAGTCCAGTTTTCTAATTCATTGCACATATAGTTTGTTGACTTGTAAACTAATCATAGTGAACTCCCAACAGAAGTAACCAAATATGGTGGGCAAAAACATGAGAAAGAGGAAACCTTCTGGTCATAAAAAAAGGCCAGCAATAAGAAGCGGTTATCCTTCATTAGCGATGACCCATTTTTGCAAAACAGAGATTCAAAGCGGAGGAATAAATTCGATGAGAGCGGCCGCATGCGAAGAGCCATCGTTTCCGGGTGCGTGTGCTGTCGTTTGTAATTCTTTTCCTTTTTGTATACAACTTTGGTCGAGTTGATGTATATGCACAACCTTTCAAGTTTTTGGTACTACATTCTGATGCTACAATGCTCTTATTAAATGTAGAAAGTATTAGTTTTAGTAATTTACACCTTTTCTCTTATGGGAGGGTTACATTTCTTTGGCTTCCTGTATCTTGTTTCATATTCCTTTGGCTTCTGTTCTTCTGGAATTTAAGTTCTTCACCCTGTAGGGATTCAGTTTGTATAGAGCAACTTGAATGTTAAATCAAAATTTAGCTTTAAGTTCTGCCTCCTTTCAAATTTCTCTACTTCTCTGTCCCATGTTTCTACTATTGAGTTTTGCTATGGGTACATAGCAAAACACATAAAGTTTCACATAATGGCTACATGGCCACCAACAATTGGGGGGGGGGGGGGGGGCGCTGCTATTTGGGTGTAGTGGTAATTTTTATCCCCACCTTGTCTATTAATAAAAAATGATCGATACAACCCGACCGACATATAATTGGGTTGGGTTGGGTTGGGTTTCAACATTTACATGGGTTGGGTTGGGTTGAATTTTGAACAAACCGACGATGTTGGGTTGGGGCAAAAACCGACCCAACCCAACCCACACCCACCCCTTATATTGGTGATTTTGTATTGACATGTTAGATAGTCTTGCCGGCTTAGAATTTCTTGATGTTTGAAGTTGTTATTAATTCATACTCTATGCTTGACTAATATGCTATTTGTGCCTAGAATTTTTAAAAAATTGCTTGTCCATGTGACATCTTAAGTTACATTGAGCACAATAGTCATGATTAATTGTTATCTAGATGTGGGAATGATTGTTTGATGGGAAAATCTTTGTATGTTGTGAGATTAGTTTGGGGGTGGTCGAGCAGGTGAAGGATTTTATTGAGAAGTGTGTTGATTCCATGCATGTTGAAAAAAATTTGTATGGAGTGTCTTTTGCCAAATATAAGTTAGGTAATGACCATATGCTAAGGATCTAAGCCCCAATTGTTTTTGTTGTGCTTAAAAAGGATATTGCACTTGTTGAATCTTAGGCCTCACTTCGTAGCCTTTTTTTACTCGAGTTATTAAGTCCGGTGAGGTATCTCGAAACCCGATACGCTTTGGTCTAAACAACCGGGGAGCTATCGACCTAAAGTTCGTTACAAGGGTCAAGAAGAAAGATTAAGGGAGTGAGGTCAATCTTAAGTTTTCATTGAAAAATTTAATTGATTTGGTGCAATTGTAATTGATATTTGGGTTTAGATAACTAGTGGGCTTGACTTACTTAGTATATGCTTGAATGTGGAAACACTCATTAGTGGAGAATCATCACATTTCCAGATGTTGAAATTGCCGGTTAGATCTAACCGAACTAGTGCGAAAAAAGAAAAAAGTGATTGGAGAGCGACTTTAGATTTACACCTGGGGAAATAAAAGAAATATCTATTTGAGTGTGTAAATCCCACGAGCGTGAAAGGATATATTTGACCACAAAAGGGTTGGGTTGGAGCCAATTTAAGAATTTTTCCATCTTGATCATTGTTTCATAATTTAGATAATGACTGAAAGTGACTATGCACACAAACACCAATCGAACATTAGATAAGTTTAAATTATTTTTGGTAGCATCATTTGGAGCATAGTTGTGAATTGATATACAATTCCATACTCATCGATATTTTTGGCAAGGTATCTAATATGTTGATCGCATTTGCATGATTACGTTAGAAGTTAATCTTGCTCGAGACGAGCAAGAGCTCAAGTTTGGGGATGTGATAAGTGTGCTTTTACACACTTATTAGGCACTTTTCGGAGCTAATTATAATTGAAATTGAGTTGATTTCTATTCATAATTGTGTAATTTTCACTTTTGTAGGCAAAAACCCTAAAAAGAAAGAGAACGAGGCGAAAACGAAGAAAAAAGGATTTAAAGCGTACAAAATTGTGAAGTGGGAACCAAAGTGCACAAGCCAGAAAGTTGGACGACTTGGAGTGCAATTTATCAAGGGCATAAATGAAATGAAAGTCAAAATCCAAAGATCAAATAGTACAAGATCAAAGATTAGGGACCTGGTGTGCAAATATGGAGGGACTGGAGTTGCAAAATGTTGCATAGCTTGAACCATGCAGTCGCGTGGCTCAAAGCTATGCGACTGCATTAAGTAATGCAGGGAAATTATAGCCTTACATAGGTATACCTATGCGACTGCATAGGATTTGCCTATGCGGTCGCATAGAAGAAAAAAATTGAGGCGGTTTTGATTTTCTTGATCAATTTTCTTTGGTCAAAGCTGATAATTTCTTGTGATTTTAGCCACTTAACTAAGCTTACTTCTTAGTTAAGTTATAAATTTGCATTATCTTTGTTTTTTTTTAATTAGGAGATATTTTGGGATATTTTTGGAGTTTCTAATTATCCTTAAAAACAACCAAAAACATTTCCAACATATCATTCCCTCCCCCTCTCCCTAAAAAAAGAAAAAACATTTTCTCTCTATCTTTTCTCCTTCATTTTATTTTTCTTTCTTTTGTTTTTGTTCTTGGCTCGTTTTGGAAAACAATTCCATAACAACAAAGTGATCATATCAAGAAGTTGGAGAAACCATTGGAGGGATTCAAAGCTATACTAAAAAGGGTTGTATCTCTATTTTTGCATTCCTTCAACTCATTTTCCAATATTTGCAATGTATTGTAACATGAATCTCCTTCGTTGTTATTTATCTATGATAAGCTAAATATTTTGCGTTAGAATTTATGCAGTAACTTAACCAATATTTCATTAATATCATAGCATGTATTGAATGATGTATTTGTTATCAAAATCATGGTGTATTAATTATTGTGTTTGATATTACTTCATTTACTTGATCACTAGATGAAGTTGTAAGGTAGTTTGGGCAATTATCGAGAAATTGTTGCACTTACTAGACAAAAATAATTAATACCCTAGGGTTGTATAGTATACTATGTGCGTTTAGGTGATATAGAGATATACACCTCCCTAGTGACCCTTTGAGTTATTTTCACAACAATTTAATACAGTTGGTTAAGTTTTTATCAACACAGAGATATGCTGTTTAACTTAATCAATTATGGTTAATATCACTCGAGAGAGGTTATTAACTAAAATTGGAAAATCGGGTCTAACTTTGTATTTTGGTAATTTGCATCGACGCATAATTGGATTGATATTAATGAAACAAAGGTTAAGGGAAATCATAAATTACAACCTCATTTAAATCTTAATCTCATTTCTTTTTAAGTATTATTGCAATATTTTAATTTAAATCGTGTCTTTTCGATTTCAAAATCAAGTTTTTAAATGTATGTGTCAATCTCGTTAATTTGAATCAATACTCTAGTAATTGAGACAACACTCTTCATGGGATCGACTGGGACTTAAAAGGTCCATTTTACTACTTGATTGTGACCCGTGCGCTTGCGGTGTATTTTCAGCGAACACGTATCATCAACCACTACAGGAGCAGCTGTCTAAGTCTGAATAGGAACCCCTTGAGCGCTCTCATGGATGGCGGGTGGAACCTCTGGTGCAGACTCTGCCATTGGGAAAACAGTTGGTGGTACGCCTGTAGCACCTATAGAGGGAGTCGGAGTAAGATTTGCCGATGTAAAAGCTAACTCTATTACAACTGCAGTAAGGATAGTGTGAAGCATAGGAGGCACTGCTGAAACTGGTACCCATTGCTTTCTTGGCTCAACGAAAGTAGCATTGCCTTTGCCTTTGCTTGCCCTATTAGTATTAGTCTCAGCAGGAGGAGGGCGTTGAACTAGGGGAGGTACTGTGATTGGAGGAGAAGGTGGGGATGGTGGTGTCCCTAAAGTACACTGATCAAATGAGTGGCCGAAGTGTCTACAAGAAAAATAAAAAGTCGATCGCTTCTCATGTATGATTGTACCTCGGTTACCATCACACTCAATCCATAGTCTATCGGGCAACTTAAACCCCCAAATTCATCTCTATTCACACCCTAGCCTCGCTAGGTCGTCTCAAATCTGTAGTGGCCTCATCGATCCTCAAGGGCATTCCTATTGCCCTAGCCAAGAAAAAAAGGAACCCCTGGCACACAAATGTACAGGGAGTAACGGAAATGAAACCCAAACGGGAACAATCGGAGTCTCATGCTCTGGTCAGAAATCACATGTCCACTTAAAAACCCTCATCAAACATCTATCAATATACCACAGTAGCTTAAAAACTTGTTGTAGTCCTCCTCATGTGTAAGGTGGATCGGTATATGTGCAGTGTCAATCAATCCTACCTCAAAGAAACCATGAAAACCAAATGTAGAAAAATTCTCACGTACCTTAAATGAGTGAAGGGTTCTTTGGTAGCGAACCCAACATCTAGAGAGTCATCCGCAGCTTGTAAAACTAATGCAAATTATTTTCGTGAACCAAGTTTCACTTCAGTTCCGAAAGACGTTAGTTTTTTGTGAATGAATCTTTATTGGTGATCAACTTGAAATAAAAAATAATGATGCTAAATGATATGCTAAACTTATTTAATTCCATATTTCATTTAATGCCACATTAAGTCGCTTACACCAGTAGAGCTAAATAACATTACTTTTGAATAAAATATTCAAGATTAAGTTACCTCTAGTGTTACTTAGCCCCAGCTTGGTCTAGATTAAAATCTTAAAATTTTAATTCAAAGTCAATAATTAATTTTAATCACGTATTTTTGAAATTCACAAATTTCAACCACACATTTTATCAATTTTTATCAAAAACTACGAAAAAAAATTTGATTTTAATCGACACCAGATAGGAGCTTAATATTTCATATTCCGATTCTAGTAGGCATGTTCAAAATAAGTGGACTGTCTTTGTTTTCAATTTGTCTATATACTTATTACAAATAAAAAATATATAATTGTCATCACACATGATTTATTAGAGCATCTCCAATGTTTGTGTAAAATTGAGTGAAAATGAGTATTTTTAAAATCACTTTTACATCTCATTTACATTTAGGTGGATCTAAATCCAAATCCGCTTCAATGGCAATATCTAAAAAAATGGAGTGCAAATGTGTTTGTAGTTTTTTGTCTCTTGTAGGTCTCACATGTAAATCTAAAAAGTGTAAATTTACAATTAATTTTTTTTACATTTTCTACCGAAAAATATACTTAACATTTCATTTGCACTTCTTCCTTTCCGGTTACTTTGAAGATCTAATTCATAATTTAGATCTAATTTAGAGCTCGCATACTCCGACCAAATTCTCCTTCTGCCGGAGGAATATTCATCTTTGATGAATTCTCTGGTTACTCAAGTGAATCATTGCTATGTGAAATAGTAGTGAGGCAAATTCCGTGTTCTCCCTGACGTGAATGGTGTTTCGCCTACTCCGATCAGTGTTTGCTACCTGCAAAATGGGATCGGGGTTTTCTCCCCGTTGTACATCTGGCGTGAGAATTAGTATACAGTTTTAAGAGAATATGAAGAGAATATACTAGAATTCACATAATTCGGGTTTCAAGAAGCATACATTTTCTCACATTGGGGGTATGTATATGCACCTGATGACACGCCCCCATTCCATGATTAATTGTGCCACGTGTCCCACGTATGTCCTTCACTCCCCCACGTTCTATACCTGCGACCCTCACTCGTCTAGCGGTTGGTTATGCTCACGTTCGTTGTTGGGTGGTTTTCATCTATCTCGTGGCCATTTATTTGGCTAAGTATAGTGGAGGTCGAGGGCCTCGTTATAGTAGACGGCCTATGTAAACGTAGAGGGCCTCATGGAATTCGACGGTCTCATAGTGGTAGATGGCCTATGTGAACATAAAGGGTCTCATGGGAGTCGACGGCCTCATAGTATTAGACAACATATGTGAACGTAGAAGGCCTCATGGGGGTCGACGTCCTCATAATGGTAGACGGCCATCGTGAAGAATTGTAAACACGATCTTATATCTGTGGCTCGTGTCATCATTCTAATAATTTCAAGGCTTCTCCTTATTCAACTTTGATTGTCATTTTTCCAGAGAAAGAAAGGGAATTTCCGTCTCTTTCCAGGTACAATGATTCATTTTATTAAGCTCGAACTTCATCGTCATATCATTTAAATATTATATTCAACGGAAGTGTGCCATAATACCATGCCCAGGCCGAGCTGAATTCTGGTGATAACGTGATGAGTTGTTGAACTCTATGGCAGCCATGAAAGTCACTGAAACTTCTGCAGCAGCAAAAAAAGGGAAATTACCTTGAATTTGATCCTGTGAATTTCAATGTTGATGAGAATCAATAGCACTTTCTTCAATATTCTTCAAATATCCAAAATCGAAGTCCATCTGGGACAAGCAAATTCATCAAGAATGGAGATTTTTCAGGCAATTATTTCATGGAAAGAACAGTAATGATAAGGGATTGCTTGAACCTGATCTCAAGTGGATTAATGATCTGGTAGATTGAAAAAGAATATAATTTTCAAGAAGATGAATATAATATTTCTGTATCACTGTATGGAAGGTTTGAATACATAGAGGAATGGTTCGGTGAGCACCAATTTTAATTAGTGTAATATGTAAACCCTCCCAAAGTAATTTATTATCTACGGGATATTTCTTCAATTTAAAAGAATATAGAAAAAGCTTGTTATCTATAATTTTTATCAGTTAAAACTTGAACTGCGTGTTATAAAATTTCAATAAAATATGAAGTATAATTTATTTCTTCAAAATTGAAATAACCGCTACCCAACCTTTTGACTTTCTTGATGGAACGAGGTGGTTCTGCTACTTTGATGAACACAAAATACCTGCAAAAAGAGACTGGAGCTATCTTCCCCGTTGCACGTCCGGCGTGAGAGTCAGTGATCGAATTTATGTGGAGAATAATAACTTTAAGTTTTAGTCCCTTAACTAAAAAGTTAGAATCACGAATCCACCTGCCACGAATTCAAAGAATTTTTGAATACCCTTTTCATCTGCGCTTGGAATATGGTTCGTAAGTCCAAAAGACGACCAGAAAATCATAATAGCCTTGATGAATGCAAAATACATTTTTGTATGTTTAAATGGTCCTTTCTTGTTTGCCTGTAGACTGAAGCAAATCGATCTCTACGTCATGTATAGTTCAACAAACAATTCAACAATTGTGAGATTAGAAAATTATCCTAAACTATAACTTCCGATAATCAATTGATGGTTAAGTATGATGATCATCATGTAATGATTGTCGAATCTTCTAGTTCTGTCAATGGAGTTGGACAAAGTTGGCATAATTGAAATTAAACTAAAATATATTTATTCGATTGAAATCAAATAAAAGTATAGTTATCTGTTCGAAATCATATTATAGTATTTACTCAATAAAAAAAATTGAAATATAGTTCCTTAATTGATACTAAAGTAGATCGTAGTTACCGCAAATAGAATTTACATGCATAAAAACTATTGAAACTTTGAAATATCATAAATTATTTCCAGTTGATTTAGGTGTGGAAACCCTAACTTAATTCAACCTAATCTAATCAAATAATTCTAAAAAGAGAGAGAACTCAATACAAAAATGTGTGCAACTCGATTTTGTTGTGTTAGGGATACATTTTGGACTGGTTGGAATCCTAAACTGGCTTAAATAACTGATATCTTAGCCTAAGTAGGAATGGAGTTGTTCCTTTTCAACAAAAAAATCGTCTTTTTTCAATCCTAAACCACGATGAATAAACAAAAAAGAAGAAACAAACATGGTCGATTTCAAGCTTTCTTCATCTTGAATTAATATCTGAAATAGTACAGTGGAATTGGTCCACACTACGGCTCACGCTATCATTTATGTGTTTCTGGTTTCATGTTAATTACCATGGCGGAGTTCGTGGAATTGAACCATTGACCTCTCTTATAGGAGTCTAAAGGTCAAACCCGCTCACACTTGACAATAGATTGAAATAAATGATGAAAAAAACAAAAAACTATCACAAAATGGCAACCCATCACTAGTACAAAAGTTTTATTACAGTGAACAACCCAGTAGTCACAAAATAAATGAAGAAAGATGTCAACTTTTGAAATTCCCATGATGTTTCAGTTCTAACACGGTACAATATTAAATAGATACAGCAAAAATACAGCTAATATTTCCCCAACTGCAACACTGATCAGGCATGTGAGCAATTAATTAGACAACCATATATACCAGTCAGACATATGACTAGCAAGCAAACGACATTGTAATTTTTTTTTTTTTATGCTACAGTTTAATCCATGAATGACTTAGGCCATGTTTGATAGGGGCTGAATTCCATGGAAAATGGAAAAGTAATTCCATTTCCACCTAAAAAGCCATGTTTGATGGCTTAACTTTTCCCTAGAAAATGTTCCCTCCCCCCCCCCCCACTCGCCTATTTTCCTCAATTTGTGGGAAATCATTTTCCCTCCATTTTGGTGGGAAAAGGAATTCCAGGTTCTGTTGGAATTTTTTTTTTTTTTTTTTAGCAATGAAAACAAATTTCATAACCAATTGTAAAAAAAATTTCATTTTAATGGACAATTTCCATGTAAAACGAAACCAAACGAACACTAAACTTTGATGAAAAAATAGTTTTCGACTGGTTGAAAAATAAATTTTTTTTTTTATCTTTTTGGCAATGATAACAAATTTCATAACCAATTGTAAAAAAAAAAATTCAATTTAATGGACAATTTTTATGTAAAATAAAGTCAAACGTGAACAAAAAAAATCCAAAATTTCAAAAAAAATTCGGGTGGAAAATTATACCAATCAAACACATTCAATTTAATGAACAATTTCTATGTAAAATAAAGTCAAACGTGAACAAAAAAAAATCCAAAATTTCAAAAAAAATTCGGGTGGAAAATTATACCAATCAAACACACTTAATTAACAATTTCTTAAAAAATAATTTCTAGACAATTACTTTCCCTAGAATTTATTTTCTTTCCACTCATTTTCCACATTTACAATCAAACGGACCCTTATTATTTATCTTGTAATTCTTTCGTAGTTTTGATGAACGTGGCAAGCCCCTTTTTTCTCTTAAGATATGATTTATAGTGCAAATCGGTTATTGACGTGACATCGTAATAATGTAGTCCTATATTTTATTTATCTTACAATTATTTCATAATTTGAGGTAAGTGATATTTTTCTCTTAGGATATGATTTGTATAAATGAAGTTGAAACAAGGTAATTGTATCGAAAGGTATGATTAGTTCACCTCATTTTCAAGAAAATCAATGTGGTATCGACTGCTCTGTCGCTAATGTGGGGTTACAGGTAGGGAGGTAACGGTGGTTGGTGGTGGGGTTAAATTTTTTCTATTTTATGTTTATTGGCATGTAGGGTTCAAACATTTCTCACTGTCCGGTCGATTGTCTTTGTTACTTTTTACTAACGGACATCATTTTTCATATGGATTGGGAACAATATTGTCAATCTCGAAATTGTTTTGAAACAAAATTCACGTACGATACTAAAACAAGACTTAAAGTTCTTGTACTCAACTGTTTATGTATTTAACCCTACGACTTTCTATGGCGACTTAAACCATATAAACTTTGTAACTAACATTTTTATACTGATATTTGCTATTCTGGTATTTCAATAAATGCACAATTTTGTTTAAATTTTTGAGCCATTTATTTAACTACCTTGATTGCAGGGTGTTATACACTTGTGATGCACAATGTTGTGATTTGTGGCACAATTAATGTGACTAGAGGAGGCAATTTTATGTTATCCCACCTAACCCACCAAAACATGTTTCATGAACATAAATTTTCAACTAATATTATTTAACATCACTAGTGTTAAATAACCATTCTATGTGATACTAATGTAACAATAATAAGAGATATAATTAAATGAATCACTTAATTTCTGTTTGAGTTTCGATAATTTTAAAATACATTTTTCTCTTTTCTTTTCAACCATACATTCTCCAATAAAATTATATTACACATAAATTGAAAACTTTTTCTATTATTTTTAATCACACGTTATTAAAAAAAAATCACTATTATAAAATACACTTTTTCCAAAAATTAATTATAATGGAGCTCGAATAGAGGTAGAGGTATCAAGACGGACGAGTCGGCCAGACCCGTGAAAATCGGGACCGCGGGTCGACCCGTGACCTGTGCGGGCGGTTCACGGGCCAAAGATGTGTAACCCGCAGGCTTCGAGGGTTTCACCCCCACAGGCTGCGGTTAACCCGCGACCCGTAAATAAATAAATTTTTTTTTAAAATAAAACAAATTTTAAATATGGTAACAATGAAAATGTGTCTTCTTCTCCAATTTCTAGTACAACTTCTAAAGACAAATATTCTTTTTTCTCCATTATAGCTAAGAAACGTAATGTTCTTGATTCTTCATCTACTACTTCAACTGCAAATCCATATACCACACCTGCTGAATTAGAAAGATATTATAAATTTGATTATTATAGTTTAAAACCTGAAGATGAAATGGATAAGTTAGATATTTTACGATGTTGGAAATTAAATGAGCGATCATACCCTGTATTATCTAAAATGGCACAATATATACTAACAGTTCCAATCTCAACAGTGGCATCCGAGTTTGCTTTTAGTGCAGGTAACATGATATTGGACGAACGAAGATCTATTATTGAAGAAGATATTTTGGAAACTCTCATATACGTGAAAGATTGAATATTCGCGGATCGAATGATGCAAGATAAAATTAATGATGATGTTGCTGAAAATTTCAAAAATCTTACAGTTCATGAAAATTGATTGAGAAACAAATATATAATTTGAATTCTATGTAAACATTTCTTGGTATAAATATAAATTTATCATTTTGTTCAATTCTTAGTTTACATTTAACAAAAAAAATAAATAAATTTGCTATCAATATAAAAAATTCTTGGAATAACCCGTGACCCGCGAACCGCGAAGCGTACGGGCTCGACCTAGATGGGTCAGCGGGCGGGCTTGGATTGTAATTCAAAATTTGTGGACCGACCCAGACCCCGTAGCGGGTGGGCTTTTTTTCACGCAGGACGTTATCGGGCTCATATGTTGGTGGGCCGACCCAGCCCGGCCCACCCAAATTGACACCTCTAAATAGAGGCTTAATTCTACCTTTTATTGAGTTTAACACTTAGCGTCACCTAGATTGGTATAGTGGAGTTGTAGCACCATTGACGTTAGATAGCATTAATCTAAACTTTCCATTGGGAGAATGGAAAATTTTGGTAAATTTATCAATATCTCTTTTCCTTAATTTAATTAGACAGTGTACATTCTCTATTTTCAATCGAAAATCAAATTCGATAAACCAAAAAAATAAATATAAATAAAATTAATGCTCAAACAAGAAAAAACAAAGGGAAAGAAAATAGCTGCTATAAATTAATGCTATATTCAAAAAATTAAATAATTAAGGAACATAATAAACGAATTGTAACCTATGGAGTAGCCCTTCTTCCTCATTTTTTCATGTAATTAAACATTGATTAAATATTCATTTACAAAGTTATTACGTAAAATATAAAAATCAAGAGGAAAAATACCGAGACGGATAGTAATTTCTTCTAGTCTTCCCATAAATAATGTTAATAATTAGTACATCCAATAATCTGAATCTTCATCTAGTACAAAGCTAATCTCCTATTCATAGTCAAAAAAAGAATGAAGATAAGGTTAAAAACTCCGTGAAGATGCGGAGAACTAACGGTTCGACGGTAAGATCACTGCACCTCAGTTATTTCTAGAAAATTAGGATTTCATCGATACGACCTTAGAATGGCACCACAGAAAGTACACATAATGGCTCTCCAGGACTTCACATAAAATGGTACATAGCAGAACCTCGTTGCAGTCTTCATGTCGGCAACGCTAGCACCGCCACCGCACCGGGAGCATATTCCGGCAGCTGGTTTGCATCTCCTCACCTTTCTTGTCTGATCAACCAGAAAACAGAAGCAAACCATTTTGTGTTTGTTTTTTTGTGGTTGGGGTTTTTATGTATGAGAAGGCACCTATTTATATAGGAGAGGGTTGATGGTGGTGCATAGACCAGTTGTATTGGATTGGCTTTTTTCTGTTGACTTTTGACCGAAGAAATTAATATTTAATTGTAATTAATGAGTTTAGAGATTATTTTTTTAATTAGCTTTCAACAGTCATCGGAATTGAATAATATCATAATGAAATATACGTATGAGACAAAAAGAAAAGAAAAAATTTGGGTACTGTTTTATACTTGTTTTATTGTAGCTATGGCAAACGGGTCGAACGGCTCGTCGACTCGGCTCGTGAAAACTCGGGCTCGGCTCATTGAGTGACATATATTTGGGAACTGTTTTATACTTGTTCTATTGTAGTTCATATTTGTTGATAATAATGCACATTAAATAAAGATATATTAGAAAATTAAGACAGTTAATTATATTCTTAACAAGGAAAGTGACATATAATTTGAGACAAACAAAAAAGGGAAGCAATGCTATTTTTGTGGGATGAAGGGAGTATTTGCCTTTTCATGTTTATTATTATCTCTCTTATATTAAATATATACATTAGAAATAAAATTTGAATTATTAGTGAAATCCATTGGAGATGACTGTCTATTCATGTTGAAAGGTCAAGACCCACATGTATTAGAGTCAAGATACAAGAAACATAAATAATAGAAAACCATTAAACTGCAAGAAAGTAAATGAATACAAGAGATTTTTCGGCCGAAGCCCCAAAGGTTCGGTATACACCTAATCCCCTGTTGAGCATCCACAAAAGGATAACACTCGATTGCACTATACTGCCTTCAAACTGGCAACGAAGGTTACAAGAAGGTTAAACAACTAAAAGAATACAAAATAGAGACTTATCTCTTCAAGGATTCAACAGATCTCGGTTGAATCACACAAGAATCACCAGATCTGACCACCACCACATTCAGGTTACAGAATCCAACAATAAACTGATTTCACTCTAAGAAATCAAGTATTCTAACTCTAACCTTTGTAAAACATGAAAGAGAATCAAGGAATTTACAGTGAACGAATCAGAAGCAAACCCTAGATCTAGAACTCTCTAAACCCTAATCCTTTTGAATGCGAGAAGAATCAGGAATGAAGTGAACAGTCGTAGCCAACATATATATCTCAATCCAGATTTCATCCAACGGTCAGAACTGAAGACACGTGTCAGCAGATCACCAAGCCAGCTTATAAGTAAAACCGTGTTTTAGTAAAACCGCGACTTTGATAAAATATAAGGTAGCAAAACCAGGGTTCGAATCTCCAACAATCTCAACCTTGCTACCTTAGTTTTTCAGCAGTAGTAGTGCAGCCAGGAGCTCATCCAGTTTTGTATCATTTGCTCCACGTACCTGCAAAGTAATTAAACAGTATCAATGGATAATAGCTTCAAACAATTCTGAAATTTGTTTAAAGGAATTATCTTTGTCCCCATGTCTGAGGGATTAAACTGTGTTGCCACTTTACCAATAGTCATAATACCTTTTGAAATTACATCTCTGATAAAATGGTATCTAATGTCTATATGTTTTGTCCTATCATGAAACATGGGATTCTTGCTCAAATGTATGACACTTTGGTTATCAGAGTATAGAATAGCATTTTCATCAACAAAACCAAGTTCCTTTAAAAGTTCACTCAGCCAGATACCTTCCTTAAAAGCATCTGAAGCAGCAATATATTCTGCTTCAATAGAAGATAAGGCTACAATTTTCTGTAGCTGTGATTTCCAACTGATCACAGTACCACAAAGAGTAAAGAAATAAGATGAGGTAGATTTTCTATTGTCTTTGTCCCCAACAAAATCAGAATCAGTGAACCCTTTCAAGGTAACTCCTTCTTTATTCATTTTAAACATAAGACCAAAATTAGATGTACCTTTCAAATACCTTAATAACCACTTTAAGGCATTCCAATGTTCTTCCCCAGGATTACTCATAAATCTACTAAGTATGCTGATACTAAAGGCAAGGTCAGGCCTAGTGCATACCATCAAATACATGACTGAACCAATTACATTAGCATAGGGGATTTTTGACATTCTATCAAATTCTTCATCAGTTTTGGGACAGAAATCAGATGATAGTTTAAAATGGTTGGCAAGAGGCAAAGTCACAGGTTTACAGTCAAACATATTAAATTTCCTTAAGATTTTAATCACATAGTCATGCTGACTTAAAAATAGCATATTTTTATCTTTATCTCTATAAATCTGAATGCCAAGAATCTTTTTAGCAGCACCAAGGTCTTTCATTTCAAACTCAGATTTTAGCTTTTGTTTTATAAAATCTATTTCAGATTTATCATAGCTAGCAAGCAATATATCATCAACATAAAGTACAAGATAGAGAGAATTTTTACCTCCATTACCTCTGCAATAGAGACATGTATCATAATCGCTTCTTTGAAAACCAAGTTTCAGAACAAAAGAGTCAAATCTTTTGTACCATTGCCTTGGGGCTTGTTTAAGACCATATAGAGATTTCTTTAGTAAACATACAACCTTTTCAGAGTTTCCTTTTTCAAAACCAACAGGTTGTTTCATATAAATTTCCTATTCTAAATCACCATAGAGGAAAGCAGTTTTTACATCTAGTTGATCAAGTTCCCAGTTAAAATGAGCAACTAAAGCAATTAAACATCTAATAGTAGTATACTTGACAACATGAGAAAAAATTTCAGTGTAATCTACACCCTCTTTCTGTGTAAAACCTTTAGCTACAAGCCTAGCTTTGTATCTAACATTTTTATCTCCCCCTTCTCCTTCTTTCATCTTGAATATCCACTTACAGTCTATCAGTTTCTGCCCCTGAGGTTTTTCAACTAAGATCCAAGTGTTATTCTTAAGAAGTGAACACATTTCATCTTCCATGGCAGCTTTCCAACTCTTAGCATTTTTACTATTAATGGCATCATTATAAGTACTTGGTTCATTTTCAAGTTGTTCTTGGAAAGTAAACAATGAAACAAATTCATCACAGTCAAATCTGGAAGGTGGCCTAATCTGCCTTCTCTCTCTATCTCTGGTAAGCTGATAATCATTAATAGGTAAAACAGTAGTGTCTGTCTGATTACTAGGATCAATATCAGGTTCATTTAAATTTTCAGTTTCACCAGAGACAGAATCAGATAAGGCAGGGATAGGAGTTCCCTTTTCAGTAGACAGGGACTCCACCTCAAGTTGAACATCTTTATCAGTCAAATTATTTTCTTTTCCTTCAAGACATGGCATGACAGATTCATTGAAAACAACATCTCTTTTAACAATTACCTTAAAGCCTCTCTCACCTTTAACCCACAGTCTATACCCCTTTACATTTTCACCATAACCTAAGAAAACACATTTGAGTGATCTAGGTTCTAATTTTCCAATACTTTGATGAGCATATGCAGCACAGCCAAATATTTTCAAATGTGAATAGTCAACATGATTTTTAGACCACACAGCTTCAGGTATTTCAAAATTCAGAGAACTAGTATGACTTCTATTAATCAGGTATGCAGCAGTTTTTACAGCTTCCCCCCAAAATAATTTTGGTAGGCCAGAACTTAACAGCATGCATCTAACTTTGTTTAGTAAAGTCCTATTCATTCTTTCTGCAATGCCATTTTGTTGAGAAGTATAGGTGACAGTTCTATGTCTTAAAATACCACAATCTTGCAAAAACAATTGAATTCATAATTGCAAAACTCCAAACCATTATCAGTCCTTAAAATTTTTATCTTATGATCAGTTTGATTTTCAACTTGAGTTTTCCAATCTTTGAAAACAGAAAATGTTTCATCCTTTGACTTTAATAAGAAAGTCCAAATTTTTCTTGAAAAATCATCAATGATCAAAAGATAGTATTTATAGCCAGACAAAGTACACATAGATGCAGGACCCCACAAGTCAGCATGTAAATATTCAAGTATCTATTTGGTTTTATGAATCCCAGGCAAAAATTGAAGTTTGACTTGTTTACCAATCAGACATTGTTCATAAGAACCAATGTCACCAAAATTTTGATTTCCACAAATTCCTTTACTTTGTAATGCCTTTAAACTCTTTTTACCAATATGACCAAGTCTTTCATGCCACAGTTTTGCTAAAGAGAAATTTTCAGTTAAAGCAGCAGCAGTCAAACCAAGCAAAGGTTTTGCTTTTAAAAAATATAGGCTATGTCTCTTAGGGGAGCTAATGATCAAGTCATTTCCCCTAAGAATTTTTATGTGTCCTTGACCCAATTTTATGTCAAACTCCATGTCATCTAACATTCCTAGAGACACCAGATTCCTTTCCAATTCAGGTACATATCTAGTTCCTTTCAGAATCAGAATGTTACCATTTTCAAGTAACAACTTCACAGTTCCTATTCCACAAATTTTACAGGTCATGTTATTACCCATTATAACTTGCCCACCAGTTGTTTTTTCAAAATCAAGAAAACAATTCTTATTAGGGCACATATGAAAGGAACAACCTGAATCAAGAATCCATTCATCATTCAATTTTTTCTCAACATTAACCAAAACAATACCATCCTCAGTTCCCTCTTTATTATAAACTAAGGCAGCATTCCCATCATCAGACTTCCTTTCTTTCATTTCATTCTTCTTTTTATAACAGTCTTTAATAAAATGTCCAAGTTTCCCACAGTGAAAACATTTTTTCCCTTTTGCAGCATTTTTGGATTTATTCTTATCACCCCATCTGGATTTATTTTCATTAAAACCCTTGAAGTGATAACTAGGTTTACTGTGACCCTTCCCCCTTATCATAAGAGTATCTCCATTATCTTTTGCCTCTGATTTTATTTCTAATGCTTTATTTCTAAGGGCATTAATAATAATATCAGTGGTCAGGTCTTCCCTACCATATTCTAAGGCAATCTTGATGTCTCTATATCTGTCACTAATGGAGTTCAACAAGACCACAGTCAGCTGATCTTTTGAGAGTTTCTCATCACAGTTGGCAAGGTCTTGGGTCAATTTTGTAAACCTATTCAAATTCTCATCCAGGTCAACAGAGGGATCCATTTTGAAAGAAAAAAGTTGTTTTAACAAATAACATTTGTTGGGAATGGTTTTGGTCACATACTGACTTGTGAGTTTGGTCCAAAGTTCAGTAGCAGTTTTGGTTTCACCAATGGTTCTTATTACATTATCAGATAAGTACAAGAAAATAGTACTCCAAACAGTTTCATCAAGTTCAATTTTCTTAACAGTAGTCATTTCAGGTGGCCAAGATCCATCTAAAGTCCTAACACACTTCATTTGCATTAAAATAGCCTTCATCTTTTGACACCACATATTAAAATCAATTTTCCCATCAAATTGTGCAACTTCTAACTTGGCAGAAGCCATATTAATATGACACACAAAATGCACAGGTATGAATCAAACTATAAGGCAGTACACAAGAGACCATGTAACAGTTAATCAATTTCACAAATGTAGTATATAGGACATAGATATTCACAGATTCTGTCACACTGAATTCATTTAGATCAAAAGCAGATAAGGGACACAAAACAGAGATCACATAGTCTATGTTTCAGTGATTTCTCCTTCAAGATTCTCCTAATATACACCCGTTCTGGATTTATCTCAGATTCCCAAGACCTCGCAGGAGTCTTTGGACAAAGATTAATCTCCAGGGGGTATTTTGTGTATGGTAAATTAAGGGAAAATATCAAGAAACGTCTAATACAGAAAAGTAAACTTTTCAGATATTAGAAAGATCTTACCCAGTGAGTTTTTCAACTCAGTGTCCTTCAGTACTGCTTAATTTTGCAGTTCCAAAAATTATTAGATCTGCAATAGATCACACAGCTTTCTTCGAAGATCCAGGTATCTTGCTCTTAGTCCAAAGCTCTGATACCACTGAAATGCCAAGACCCACATGTATTAGAGTCAAGATACAAGAAACATAAACAACAGAAAACCATTAAACTGCAAGAAAGTAAATGAACACAAGAGATTTTTCAGCCGAAGCCCCAGAGGTTCGGTATACACCTAATCCCCTGTTGAGCATCCACAAAAGGATAACGCTCGGTTGCAATATACTGCCTTCAAACTGGTAACGAAGGTTACAAGAAGGTTAAACAACTAAAAGAATACAAAATAGAGACTTATCTCTCCAAGGATTCAACAGATCTCGGTTGAATCACACAAGAATCACCAGATCTGACCACCACCACATTCAGGTTACAGAATCCAACAATAAACTGATTTCACTCTAAGAAATCAAGTATCCTAACTCTAACCTTCGTAAAACATGAAAGAGAATCAAGGAATTTACAGTGAACGAATCAGAAGCAAACCCTAGATCTAGAACTCTCTAAACCCTAATCCTTTTGAACACGAGAAGAATCAGGAATGAAGTGAACAGTCGTAGCCAGCATATATATCTCAATCCAGATTTCATCCAACGGTCAGAACTGAAGACATGTGTCAGCAGATCACCAAGCTAGCTTATAAGTAAAACCGTGTTTTAGTAAAACTGCGACTTTGATAAAATATAAGGTAGCAAAACCAGTGTTCGAATCTCCAACACATGTCTGTCACATATATTGAAAGTCTTTTATTTACGTGCACATAATGCATTGAAGATGTTCCAACTACTTCATAGTTGTGCTGAATTTATTGAGCTAACGAGCTAAGTTATCTTTGTCGTCCTTTACCATTCATAGCTAGAGCTAGTTTCCTTGTCCTTCAGGCATTTTCTAAGGTTGGGTCAAACACTTTAATGTGGTCGAATTCTTACCACAAGTCACTTTGTGTTACAACATCTTCAGCTCGGCCTCTAATTTTGACACAAGTTAAGACATGATAAGTCGATAACTCTCAAGTTTAAGAACAATTAACTCAACAATAACATTCCTATCCAAACTCAGAAGACTCTTCTGGCTAACACCTCGAGTTATATAAATTTAAACTGGACAACTTAGTGAGACTGATAACGAAACTAACAATAATATTTAGGAATGCATTCATTTGAAGACGAGGTAAACACTAATAATTTGCAAGTCAACATTGTTCAAGTACTTACATTAATAGTTTCAAAAAAATCAATTAACAAAAGTAATGAATTACTTGCTGCACTTTTCTATTTCCATTGCAAATCCCAGTTGATTGTAGTGATGTCAACGAGCCGAGCCGAGCCGAAAAGAAAAAACTCGAGCTTTTTTGGGCCGAACTTTTTTTTGGCCCGAGCTGAGCCGAGCCGAGCCCGTCCAAAAAAAATGAAGCTTGGCCCGAACTTTAGCGGGCCAAGCCGAGCCGACTCAATTTTTTTGGTTTTTTTTTTCCTAGCTGCCTTTGCAGGCGACTGCAGCCAGGCAGCAAGTTGTCTTCCAAATTTTTTTTTTTTTTTTATAGAAGGCTGGCCCAGGCCACGGGCCGGCCCGGGCTCGAGCCGACTCCCCAAAGTGGGGCTCGGCCCAGCTCGGGCTTTTTCCGAGTCAAGCCCGAGCTGTTCGAGCCTCCGAGTTTTTTTGCCACCGCTAGTTGATTGTTCATTTATTAAGTTGATCTTGATTGACCAACTTAATCCTACAATAAACGTAAAACAGTTGTGAGTTTGACACATAGACGTTGGTTGATTTAGATAAAAATCAATTTTTAGTAAATTTTAATACAAGTTGATGGAATATTTGATTGAAAAGTTGTGGTTTCCATTAAATGTGTGGTTAAAATTAATTGTTGAATTTAAATTAAATTTTAATAAACTTTTCTAGCTGAACCAAATAGGGACATATGGTATTCTAAATAAAATAGACATAAAGAAGATAGTTGTATGTCATGTTTGTTGAATCGGACCTACGATGCTCTTATGTAGCTCGTTAACATGTTGGATTAGATACGATGAAAGAATCGAGTCATACAAAGCATCCAAAATTGAGCCACGTGATAGAATGTGGTATGAAATGTATCCACCTCAAGTGGAATTTCCAAACTTATAGCCCTATTTATATAGGATGATTTTGTTTTCACACATATTAATAGATTTTATTTCATGTTATTGAGAAAGCAATTTTTGCAAAGAATTTTCCTAGTTTAACTTTATTTAATTATCAACAACTATTAGTAAATAATGGTGTTTTGTCCATGTTTCCAAGAAAAAGAGGGAAATGTGTATGTATTTAAATAATTCTTAGAAGTTAAATTAAAATCTGTATAGATTCAAGATTAAGTTGAAGGAATTAATTATAACTAAGCAAATTAAATAAGATTGTTAGGTTTTAGTTGTATTGACAATTCTTATCGGATCGGATATGGACATGTCCGATCTATATCCGATTCATTTACAACCCTATATAAATGAGATAAGAAAATAAAGAAAACCAGTCTATGTAAATGAGACGGAGAGAGTACGTATGCGTAACTTCATATTCACAATACAAACATGCCACGCTACGTGTCTTTTCATATTCAAATATGCCTCTCTCTCTTAATTGTCCCATAATGACGACATCTTTCTTATTTACGAAGTTGTTCTACTATACCAAATTTATTATAATATTTATTTGTAGCAACTACAAATGGAGTGCCAGCTAATTTTGTTGACAACCATACTACAACGTTAAAATAATTAATATAATGGTTGACACGATGTTACGTAATATTATATCATTGAACTATTTAAAACACGGTCATTTTTTCCATCAATTGACCTCTCATCACTTAGGATTCTGGCAATTCTGTGACATTATTCTTCTAGCAAAGTAGTTTTACCCTTTTGTTGAACTGGAAACTGGATGTCTCTAGAGACAACATCACTTGATGGATTGATGGTCCCTTTGGTGATAGGGGGTCAGACTTCAGTAAATTGAATTCAACTGACGCTACTTCTAGCTACCTCTTACAGCTGTTTGGATTGGACTCGAATAAAAGAAGCAAACCAAGTTTTCTTAATTGTTAAGAATTGCTAGAAGGACCGCGCTAGACGTACTGCCTGGTTGACTACATGGGTTACTTACAGCTGATGTGGCAGGGTGAGTCAGCTGGGGGCATTTGAAAATTCAACTCAAAAATAAAAAAAAATAAAATGGGAAAGAAAATCCCAATTAAAAGGCGCCAAAATCCCTTACATTTGCATCTCCGACGCTCCCGGCGAAAATGGAGCAAGGTGAAAACTCAGTCGACGTAGCCGGCGACTTGGACGACGGCGACGACACGTCGGGGAACCCTATATTTTCCCCCCCACACGCCGACGCTGAGATATGTTTTTTTCACGCAGATGAAGGGGAAGCCGGCAAGTCCCACGCCGACAACAGCGACGCCCGCAACATGGGTAAGATGTTTTCACTGTAATCTTCATTATATGGTTGTGTTGTGAAGGGATGATTGTTGACTGTGTGGTGAAGTTGGAGGCTTTGCCGGTGGTGAAGTGCTGTGTAACTGGAGGGGGGGTAAGATGTTTTCAATTTAATCTTCATTATATGGCCAGAAGTGGGAAGCTTAACTGGTGGTGAAGGGATGATTGTTGACTATGTTGTGAAGTGGGAGGTTTAAGTGGTGGTGAAGTGGGAGGCTTGACATGTGGTGAAGTGCCGTTTAACTGGAGGGGATCGGGTGTGACTTGCAAACATAAGCCAAAAGCATATTAGCCAAAATCACCTATGAATGTTCAAGTGTTAGAACACAAATGTATCTAGTCTGATAGAATATATGAAATAAAAAGTAGGTAGAGAATATAGTGCCTTTGAAAGGTAGAGAATATAGTGCCTTTGAACATATCCAAGATCCTCCCTACACGCAGCCATTTGCCAACCATTAAGCTAAAACCATTTAGTTACCTGTAATGATAAAAGAGAGTCTACCACAACTATTCTGGCCATGAAATCATATAAAAAGAAATCAGTTCCAGCATACTAAATTGGGAATTATCACACCTTGCAGATGGCAATTCATACAAACACTGCTAACTATACCGAAGGTTTAAATTGAACTGATACATAGCTATCTCGAAGGAGTTCTAACTGATAGTAAAAGAAAATCTAAACAAGCATGTAAGGAACAAATTATGGAATGGAAACTACTGTAAATTTTCCTAAAGGTCAGCAAGTTTAACTTCAATACTCAAGGTTGATTTCACAGAAAATGTTCCGGCGATTTCACAGTTCCAGCAAGATCTCAAGCGACCCGCAATAAATTCGTCGGAGGATTGATTTCACTGGCTTCACTTCGACCCAAATTCGTCAGATGATTGATCTCAGGTGACCCGCAATAAATTTGTCGGAGGAATTCACAGGTTTGACTTCGCCGTCGGTGTGCCGGCGATTACATGGATCGTGAGAGAGGAGTGCAAGGGTAGGAGGTGAAATCTGCAGTTTTGGGAGTTTAAAGGAGAAAGGGAAAGGGAGATGGGTTATCACGTGATTTTCCTTTCCCCCAAGCTGCTGTTATGTCTGACTAAAGGAGTCTGCCATGTCAGCAGAAAGTAAACCTTTCGGGATATTGTGTAAGTACGTATAGATTTTTCCTTGCTAGAAACATGTAAAACCAACATAGTACCATTTGTTATTTCACTTCCAACATTATTATACCAGTACTTAGGGCATAATGGTTGCAGAGTGACTCGAGCTATGTGGTTCAGTTCCTTGATTCTACGGGAACCTCAATGCCGTGAGTAACCCGTTCACAATTGTTGAGGTGCCTGCAGTTTGTGGACTGCATGAACTTTAGGGTCTTGGGAAGGCAACATGCTGGCCCATGACTTCGCCACACAGCAGTCAATGTCCATCAGCAGACTGCGGATTTACCTCCCTCCTTCCCATTCCAGTTATTCGTCCCTTGCTCGGGTAGATGTAGGGCGAACCTAGGGAGGGTCCTGGGGACAAGTGCCCCGAACTTTTGAGATATTTTTTTATTTTAATAAAATCGTATTTGGTATCGATTGAAATCTAAATTTTAATATAAATAAAAGTTAACAATTAATTTTAATAACATATTTCATGGAATCCAAAACTGTTTAACTTTTATCAAAATTTACTAAAAAATTGATTTTAATTTCTATCAAATATGGGCAAAATCACAATAAATTTAAATTTCGATAACATGCTAATTTTAAAAATTCTCACGCTAATCGAATCTACAAATTGTTTATATCATCTCAAAACTTATTTCAAGAACTATATTATGGGCATATCGAATAATCTAAATAGATATCGAAAATAGTTAAAAATACTTTAAACGTGAGTCTTAAAAAAAAAGTCTAACTCGCATTTTTTTAAAAAATTCAATTATTTTATTAACATTTATTATTTTTGCGATACAAATTTCTTAATGTAATTTTCATCATTTTATTAGAAAATTTTATATGGAATATGACATAAAATGTTTTCGAAATTTTATATCCAAAAAAGTCATATCCCATGTAAATTCTCGAATGTAAAATTACATGAAGTATATTTTTTGGACGTAAATTTTCTGTTGTAAAATTTTTCTCAACTTTTTTGTAAGTTCGATTGTGCCCCCCTAACTTTTAAGGTTTGCATCCACCCCTGGCCATAGATTCCACTAGTTTTTCTCTATGCTCGCTTGTTTTGGGCGGTTTTTGCTTATAGTACATTACTTGGACATTCTTGATATATTTTCATTATTAATTTCATGTTGTGTCAACCTAGTTGGGATATACCGGTGGACGGTGCACCTGTTGAACTCGTTTTTCAACTATTTTTAGTAAAATAAATAAATAAATAAATAAAAATAAAATCAATAACAAAGGAAAATAAGCAAAAATGGATACTCTTGCTTCTAACTAGAAGTCCAATGTTTAGGCTCAGAGCCAAGTGCAAGTTACAAAATATACTGTTAAACATTGGAGTTTCCCATGTCAAAAATGAAAGAGGTTCAATCAATTTTTGAACGGTAGTGACTAGGTTTGAACTGCAACTCATCAAGAAAATCTACCTTTAATTCACTTGAATAAAAGAATAATTGCTAAAAATTTTTAAAAAGGTTCAAATTTCAGCCGTGTCAACGGGAATATCCTTCACCTCTCAGCTGTAATCATGTCACAATGCTGCCATCATAGTAGACCTTGCAGCCTCCCTCTTCATCTCTGCAGCTTTTCCACTCCCTCTAAAATACATGTACACTTGCTGCATTTCATATAGCCATCGAGTAAAGTTTAGTTACAATATGACCAACACAAAAGTCGACTAGTGTCTAGTGACCAAGGCAAGTTACACTGAACCTGTAAGACCCATATACTAATCAAGGACTCAAGGCAGAAGAATCCGAATCCAACAAGATAGAATATCTGCAAATACGAACATGTATCAAAGTTTAGACTATTTCCAGGCTTAACAAGCCTTGATGATAATAAAAAGCACATCCAGAAAATAATAAACGATAATCATGTTTCAAATCACAGTAATGTGTCCTGCTTCAAATCAAAGCTCTCTTACAATCGTGTTCTAAGTCAAAAAGAAGTGTGACTGAACATGTCAACATGAATACCCTTGAAAGAGATGATCAATGACTTGAGCAAAGTAACTTTTTAATCTGCGTCATTGATCGAAGTAACTTTTTAATCTGCAATGTGACCTTTTTAAAATTAAAGAACAAGTAAACACTTTCCGCAGCTTGACATATTCAACAATGCCATCTGGAAACAACATAAAGTTTTTACAGCCTTACCCCAACCATAGCATTTCCACTTAAAACGTCAATAGCGGGCAAGATTCCACTGTCAAGTGAAAATAATAGGATGAGCATCATTATAATTAAAAAAAAAGGCCAAAAGCAAAAGATTTGAACGTGATTCTTCTTTTATTCCTTATTTTGCTATTTTCATGCTTAATGTGTAGGACGCAAATGAGCCTAGCTGAGCAAATACTTGGCAAATATCAGGCTCAAGCTAAATTGACGGTAACCAGTTGAGCTTCAAAATCATAAGAATTGAATCAAGTTGTTTGCACCCCTATTAATCGGGAATTGTTTTTCTCATACTCATTTTGGATTCTCTTTCTTTTCGCCGTGTGAAGGGTGTTTGTTGGGGGAGGTTAATATCTGGTCACAAAACTTCACTACGCTAAAAGCCCCTTCCTTCTAAGCTAATTATGATAGAGAAAACTTACGTCAAAGATTTCCCTTTAAAAATGATTGGAGGAGCAACACAAGCGAAGATGCAGAAGCCAATGTGAAACTGTATGAATTAAGCAAAAACACAAAAGTCAGGATGTCAAAACCAATAAAGGATGACAAAATTATCATTCGAAGAATTAATTATGTACTTACCAGGTAACAAAAGAAGAACCATCCAAACTTCAAAGCACTATCAGTCCTGCAAAGAGAATAAACAATAAATTAGTGGATAATGATTTTTAAGTGAATAAACATTATGAATACACATCGACAGATAGAAGAATAAATGGAACAAAACTACAAGCAAACTTCAGTTAAGCCTTTTCTTAGCCAGAGGAAAAAAAAAGGGAAATGAAAAATTTCAACAAAAACTTACAATTTGAACAAAAGAACTTATATTACGTCATAATATCTTGTGATTCTTAGAAAATAAAAGTACAAGACAAGATCCAACCCAAAAATTGACTAAATAGAACCCCATAACCTAGAAAAACATTAAAGCCCCGTTTGAGCTACATTATTTTTTTCATTTTCATTCTTCTACTCATTTTTAACCACACATTCTTCGATAAAATTATATTGTCCATCACATCAATAATGTTTCCTTCATTTTTAACCACATATTCTCCATCACATCAACAGTAAAAATGCATTCTTTTCAAAAATGTGCATCAAAAGGGGGCTAACTGAATGTCTAGTTACACAATCCAACAAGCCACAAGTGTTCTCATTTTAGTTCGAGCAAATTTTATAAAAAAGACCTTTCCTCCAAACCCTCCCCCCACAGAGATTGAGATAAAGAGAGATTTCGGAATGGAGGAAATATTAGTACCTCATTGCACGGTAAAGAGGACGGTACCACAGCAAATAGGCCCCTGGAACACCAGTTATAAAGTAGATAATAGCAAGAAACCAGATTGTTGGACCTGAAATAGAAAGAAAAGTTAAAATAATATTGACAGTGGTTATTGATCTTTGAAGCCTTGAAAAGGCTGCAAAATGTACATCAACACCCACCTTCCCCTTTGATCCAAGCTAAACTAACTGCTACAATATTCCATAGAAGACAAACTACCAAACCTGCAAATCAGAAGTTCCAGAATATGAACCCAATGTGAGCTGAACCAACTCATTATCAGTCTAATACAAATTACATGCAGGAATATCTGAAGAACATATACTTTGTTAGTCATACATATCACTATTTATTAGTTATTAGATTCTTTTTTTTTTTTTTTTTTTTAACTTTATGCATGCTAAAGACATCTATATGCTCCAAATTCTCAAATTCCAAGGCTATTCTCTCCCATTGATCTACAAACAGTAGCCAAACTTTGTTTGTACAAGTCGATATGTAATATTACATTTAAGTTCTCCGAGTAACCTAAAATATGGTTAAAGGCCTGCCCCTGAAAAGACAAAACCAGCAGCAGAAGGGAAATAAGCGTACCTTAGCAGCGCTCGTGTGTTTTCATAGTAAAAGCTTAGTCTGAAAATTTTAAATTGTGCTATTCTATTCACATTAGTAAAGATAACAAACAACACAGGCTTTAGGTGTAAAACAGGTCAGGCTAGATCATGCCACCGTGGCAAACACCCACATGGTCTGCAATTTCTGGTAGACTAGGACAGGTAATGCTGTCCAAGAAAAATGTGGTCAACAGATTTATTTATTTCTTTCTAGTTAATTTTCTGAAAATAAGCTGAGAAACACAGAAAAAAAGGCACGCGTCAAGTGGCCTGTGGCCCTGGAGAGTGAAGACGGGTGCAGCTCATTTCTTGTGTCCAGATTACCTTTACATCTCAAATGCAGGCACACAATACAAAGTCCAAAATCACTAGAATAGAAGCACGGCTAAACGGTAGCAAGTACCTTCAGCAGTCATTTGTAGATGACTACTATGTATAACTGACTAATATTAAGAAAGGCCGATTAAGAAGCACCATTTCAATTTGAAGCCCAACATAAATAGGGAAAGACATTCACATGATCTTTAACACTTGAAAGGAACAGTGTTGTTTGCCCCACCACACACAACACAGCACAAATGCATGATTGTTGGTCACTAACATTCCTCCAGCAGAAAGTAAAACAAAGATTACAAGATCATTGAAGTTCAAATCACAAATACAAGAGGAAGATTCAGTAAAATAATTAACCCCGCATGACTTGATAAAAATGACTTACCCAACAATGTTGTGAATGCAACATACTGCAGCTTCTGTAGATGAATTGGAATTTCATTTGCAATGTCATGATGAATAATAGGGATATATGGTGGCCAGTTTTTTTCCTCGATAACAACTCCAGCTGCCCAAGAACATAAAAGATCAATAATGTGAGTCTGTGATGCGTACAAGATCGTAGCAAAGTTCTACCATAAAAGTCAGATCTACATAAAATGTACAAGGGCGTATGAGAAAGCAAATTACATCTGGCAATAGCATCTTCCCTCCTTTTCAGTTCCTACAAAACACCAGAAAACTGATTACTGATTAACATGCGAATAAAAAGGTTGAAAACATGAGAACAATATTTGTAACATTCATCAAAAAATTAAATCAAAGTTCTGACCTTTTGAGGCCATCCACAAAAAAAGGAAAAAAGAAGATTATGAGCAAACACAATATTGAACACCAAGTTGGCATAACAAAAAGTTGAAGTAGAACACATGGTATAATCAAAATAACTTTATATCTTATTTTGACAACGAGAAGGCTACAGACTTACCTGTTCCCTTTTTTTCAGTTCAGCCTCCTTAGCTTGGAGTTCCTTCTCCTTCTTTTTCAGATCCTGCATTTGCACATAACTACCATTCTGGAATCTGCTTATACAACAGATATAGGCAACCTACTGTCTATTAACAAGCATATATAGTCAATGGTATACCTTTGAACTTTCATGAGGTATATCAACAGTTGTAGAACGATCATAGCCGGCAGGTTCAGGAGGAAGAGGTGAGAGCCCTGAGTTTGCAGCAGGACGGACACTTCCAGGATTCTAAAAAAACTCGGCAGGAAGAAAATGCACACAAACACGAGCAAAGTGAATAAAAATTATACCCAGATAGTTAGTGAAAATATGCAAGAACAAAGTGCTAAAAAATTTCAAGATCGTGCCTCAAATTATGAGAGAGATGGAGAAAAATATCACACACTAGAGTAGGTTGTAAGGAATATATTTAAGAGAACTGATATAGAGTAAAAGGTGTTAGGCTGTGATTATTTTGAAAGCAAAAGAATTAGACAAGAGAGGACGAAAGAATCTCAAACTTTTATATACGTCGGACAACAATTGTCATTCACAAAAAAGACGTTTTTGGAATCAACAACAAATTTTAATTGAGATTTTGCCTGAGATGAAAAATGAGCAAGCAATAACAGCCCGCCGACCCCTCAAAAAAATGACAACTTCTCTCAGTTAGTCACTTTAAAACTTCAATTCCCCCATTAAAGATATATGAAACTATTATTTCCACATATATTCCTTTTCTTTTCCTTCCAATTTTCTAAGCATAGCACAAAATACTAACAAAATGTGGCATTATCACCTATATAGAAATTACAAGGCACGCCTTCCAAATTCCCTTTCATCTAAATGCAATTATCTTTACAATGTTGATATTTGAGCCCACGTAAGGATGTTATCATAACAAGTCCATTGCACAATTCACTATTCCCCAGTAAAACCCTCAAATTCTCCAGAAAAAAATTGGGGAAAGAGAGAGATTATCCCTCAACCATATCTAACCTCTTTTATTGCATAACTTTGAGAACATAAAAAAAATAAAACATGACAAACACATAGAGATGCATATCCAGCTCATTATGGTTGATGCAAATCAATTTAGAGGAAATATCAAGTTCTGCGGTATAGATACGCAAATTTTCCTATGTCTCAGATATACAAATCCATCTACATTCACCAATTAGCAATCTAGTAATTGCACAAAAACAGCTATGGTGAAGAGAAAAATGATGTACCGGAAAATTACAATAAAAGTTCCGATGGAAACATATTCAAGTAAACAGATCTGACATTCCGAACACCAAACATCAACAATCCAACCCCACATTGTATTATCACAGTCACATTGTTTTGAAGAATATGATAACACAAAACATTCCATCTCAATTATATCAAATACATTAACATGCAAAAATGAAAATTTACCGCAAATGGGTTAACTTCTTCTTCGCCAAATGGATTGGAATCGTAACTGCCAGCCATTGCAAGAAAATCTTATATAGAGAAACACAATTCAAACTTTAAATTTTAACAAAATGAAAAGGAAAAAAGAAAAAGAAAAAGAAAAACGCAGATCTGAAGAATATAGAAAATGGGGAAATTAAAGTAAGGATAATTGGGTAAACGTGCTACGTAGAGAAAATTTACGGCCCTGTATAAATCGGAAAATTGTTATTTTAGGTAATATTTTTGTTTTCTATTTATGCTTTTTTTCCTTTCCTTTTAAAGGGAAAGTGACAGTTAATTTTTCCCAGGAAAAACGTAAAAAAAACAAAAGAAAGCATTGGCGGGAGAGAGTTCATGTAAGTAGGGACCATGCGGGAACATTTTGGTTTAAAAAAAAAAAAAAAATTAAAATTTTGAGGTGGTCCTGCTGCACCAACGATGTAGAAAATTGTTAATACTCATATTTTATATTATCATAGGAAATACAAAATGTCTCGTCCTTAATGTTTTTCGAATGATTATGGTCTCTTTGAGAGTTTTACAGGGTGTATGCTGATTTGTCTTATGTAGTTCACAAATTTGTTACTATCATTGCAAAATGCTAAAGTTAGTTTTCGCTTGTATAATTTCCCCATTCCAAAGAAAGCTTTTATCCTAGGTCATTTCATCAAGATATAATTGCAGTCTTTGAACTGGTGCACTTGTGGAAACGGTGGAAAAATGGTAACTTGGGTTATCTGGCAATGAAAATGTAAATAGTATATGACAGAGTAGACTAGTCGTTCATTCGGATATTTTTGGAAAATAAGGGCATCTTGAAGCATTAGAGACATCTAATTCATGAATGTATGTCCATGGTCATTCTACATTTCTTATTAAATGGCACGCCACACAACCCAATCACTCCCTCGAGGGGATTAAGGTAGGATTTCTCTTGTTCTCTCCATATCTATTTAATTTACGAGTTGAACGCTTTTTATAATTCTACTACAGAAATAAACTAGTTTGAAAATTAGATGCTTTTACTGCACTCGACACGTAGCTAATTTTTCTTTCGGTGACAATGTGTAGTTTTTGATTTCTTTGGTCTAGAACGAATTCAATTGCATAGTAAGTACTTAGAATTACCTTGGGTTATTGGACGAAGTAAGAAAATAATATTTTAGGATGTTAATGAAACAATGTGGCATAAATTATAGCTATGGTGATGGAGAAATTAGGGGGAAAGCGATCCTCATAAAAGCGGTGGCACAAGTGATCCCGAACAATACAATGGGGGTTTCAATTACCGAATGTGCAAATCGAAGAACTGAAGGGTTATTTGTTTTAGAGAGTTGGCAGTATTTAATCAAGCACTGGCTTAAAAATATTTCCAATGTCCCTACGTAGCATTTTGATCATATGAACATTTATTCCTTTTAAGAGTGAATATCCCTTCGTGAGGAATTCCAAATGTTCGCACCTTCAAGTCTGTACAAACCCATTATCTAGGTGGTGGATTTTCTGCAAGGCCTGAACATAGGCAGTCTCCCAAAGAATCAGGTTCTGCAGCGGCGCCATATCTCTATTTCTAGTCTTTGTCACAGGTATGCACAAGATTATGAGTGTATTCTACATTGCTTGGTGCTGTGATCAGTGATTGAGGAGGCGACTATTTCAATATTTTGGAAAAGCTAATCATGTAAACCTTTTGTTCTCGTGATTAATAATCAAAATGGGGCTTCACTTAATTAGAATGGAACTGAACCCAATCGGTGGTTTAGCTCAACCCCGGTTCGATCCAGTTTAGTTTGACCTAAAATGCCCACTATTACTCTTCACAATGTCTTGAATCTTGATTTATGAATATTAACAGAAAATAGTGAACCAAACAATCAGAAGAAGAAAAGTAGGGTTAAATTAATAACAATGAAGCTAATCACGCACGAAGGTTGAAGCACTTTTCGGAACAAAACACTCTCTTTCTCATCAACATTTGTACCTTCTACTCCATCCCAATATCAACAATTTGAATCAATTTCAGCCACTAAACGAAAGAGATCAATGTAAATGTTCATGAAGTTATAGAGATATTGACAATCTTTTGTGCACTGTGAAAATGGGCTCCTACAAAAGCTCTAAATCTCAGTCAAAAATGGAGAACCAGCACCTAGAATCTGAATCAAAGGGTGGAGGAGCGAGAGCGCCTCCATTTCCAGTGGAAGAAGAATTTATTAAAGAAGTGCTCTCAAAAACACCTTTTGTAAAGGGGTCTAATCAGAGAGTGGAGACAAAGAATAAGAGAATGCAAAAATGAAAGACTGAATCAAAGGGATGTGATTCAATCAAAGTACACTGATGAAATTGTTTCAGAGGCATCTGTAATTTCAGATTTGGGTAGTTTTACTAAGAGTTTTTCTACGATGGGGACAGAGTATATAGACGACGATGACAGAGAAGTGAACCAGAGGGTTCCGGCTAGAGTCCTAAGAAGAAGGCAAAACGCCGGCGAAAGTCCCAGCGGGAGAATTAGGAGGGACAATATTAGATTCAAAAAATTGAAATATGAAGAACTGAATTATATTCCAATTCATTAATGAAAACGTCTGTACATCAACTATATAAGTAGCATAGAAGAATGAATCTAGTCAGGCCAATGTACATCAACTAACTAACTAACTAAATAGCATAGAATACTGAATCTAGTTAGGCCAGCTGTACATCAACTCATCTGCAAATCGTTTAACAAGTGATTGATCCATAAAATTTCACTTATGGTGCCAACAACAACTCGAGATTCTGCTTTAGCTGATGATTTGAACACGGTTGCCTGTCTTTTAGATTTCCAAGTGATCATAGAATCCCCAATAAAGATGCAAAAACCTGTTGTGGATTTCTTTGTATCAACACAGGAGCCCCAATCAGCATCCGAGAAAACTTGCAACTTGAGGGATAAACCAGGAGTTGTATTAGATGTTGAGAAAAATATGCTTTGACCAGGGCTGTTCTTCAAATGATAGAGCAAATGGTGTACTGCTTTGAGATGTAGCAACCTAGGTTGAGATAGAAATTGGCTCAGTTAGTGGACGGCATATGTGATGCCAAAGAGGGACAAAGTCAATAGATTAATCATCCGATTAATCTTTTTTACTAGGAAGCATTTGATAAGAGGTCGCCTTCATGCACATTGAGATGTGTCTTTGGATCCAGATGGGCATTGATTGGTTTGCAATTTAAGTAGAATGTATCTTCAAGTAATTGCAAAGTGTAATGCCTTCGTGAAATCACAATACCAAAGGTTGAACGGGCTATTTCAATTCCCAGAAAGTATTTCAAACATCCCAAATTCTTTAGCTTGAATTGAGAATGTAAGAAACCTTTTAACGAGTCTATAGCTTGAATATTAGGACTTGTGATGACTATGACATCCACATCCACTAATAAAGCCACAAACTGATCTCCTTGCCCTTTGGTGAATAAAGGATAGTCAGTTTTTGAATGAATAAATCCTAAATGAATCAATGCTTGAGAAAATTTTGAATTCCATTGATGTGATCCTTGTTTGAGTCCATATATGGACTTGTGTAGTTTGCACACCAATCTCTCCTCTTGTTTGGCATTGTTGGGAACCTCCTGACCAAAGGACAAATCCATGTACACTTCCTCAAATAAGTTTCCATTCAAAAAGGCATTGTTAACATCCAATTGCACCAAGTGCCTTTTCTATAGGCTGCAAGTGGTAGTAGTAATTTGACAATGACTATCTTTGCCACCAGGGAAAGGTATCAAAATAATCAAGTCCTTACTGTTGAGTGTAACCCTTCACAACCAAACTGGTTTTATGTCTAGCAATGGTTACATCTGACTGATACTTGATCTTATATATCCATCGACATCCCACTGAATGTTTACCAGTTGGCAAAGCAACCACAAACCATGTATTATTTTGCTCCATAGCTTCCAATTCCAACTTCAAAGCTCACACCATTGTGGATCCTTCACAGCCTAATGAAAGAACTGTCGTTCATGGTGAAATGAGATACTTATAACTAAATGTCTGTAATTAGTAGTTAATTTTCCATATGACACGAATTGACCAATGTGATAAGGGAATTAGGGAAATGGCTAGGAATTTTGAAACATCAAATTGCAACGAAAATCCTTGAGATAAGTAGGAGGTCTGATGCCCTCTGCGATTTTTGAACAACGGTAGGATGAACATTCAACTGCTAATTATTAGAGTGATCAACTGCATTTCAATAGTCTGAATAGTGGAAGATGGTGACTATGCCTGAGGTGAAAGAAAAGGCTCCATTGATGGTATAGAATCTACATGTTGTCTATAACAATTTTCTTGATAAAAGGATAGTGAAGGCAGCAGCAGTACTAAATCTAGGAAAGGGATTAACTAGAAGATTAGCCTCTACCACTACATGGAATAGAATATGTCTTCATGAAAAACCACATCTCGTGGTAAGAAGACATGTTTAGAAGTCACATCATACAAGAGGAATATTCCAAAAAAAACTCACAATCGAGCTCTTGGCTAAAACTTGTTTATGTGAATAGTCAAGGTTGAACAAAAAGTCGAGCAACCAAATACCATGAATGAAGAGTAATCTGCAACCTTCTTATATAGGATCTCATATGGTGTTTTGTGATTCAAAGTGGAGATGATGTTCTATTGATAAAAAAAACGTGGCTGTCAATACACAATCAGACTAGAATTCTATAGGAACTCTTGATTGAAAATATAGAGCCCTTGCCGCATTTAAGAGGTGTTGATGCTTGTGTTCTACAATAGAATTTTGTTGTGGTCTTTCTACACAACTAAATTGATGTAAAACCTCTTTTATAGTAAAAAAAAAAAAAAAATCAGTGAATGCCAACTCAGGGGCATTATCTGATCTGAAGACTTTTATTTTGGCATTGAATTGAGTTACCATCATTTGAAAGAATATGGGAATAACATTTGTAGCATCTGATTTTTGTTTCAATATGAATAACCATGTCAATATTGAATAATAATCTACTAATGTCAAGAAGAAGTTATGTCAAGTGTATGATGGAACTTGATAAGGACCCCAAATATCACAATGCACAAGATCAAATGAATTTCTTAAAAAATGATTATTTGATTCAAACGATAACCTTCTTTATTTAGCAAGAGGGCAGATATAACAAGGAGTGTTTTTATTGAATCTGGATACATCATATGAAAGTTGAGTTTTTCAAACATTCTAACTTTTTAAATGAGAGATGCCAAGTCTATTGTGCCAAACTTGAACAGAAACATCGTTCATAAAAGTATTAGAAACAAAATCTACATTGGAAACTGATTTTAGGACCTGGGTATCAAGGACATACATGTGCTGCAACCTATCACCCTTGCTAGTCATCCTCTTGGTTTTGGCTTCCTAGATGATAAAATGATCGCGAAAGAAACTGATGGTGAGATGTGATTCAAATGTTAGATCACTAACAGATAACGGGGTAAAATTTGAATTGTGGCACAAATAAAACATCATGAAAAATAAAACTTGGGCTTAATTTGATTTCACCACACAATCTAACAGTTATTTGTGTGTTAATTGGTAGAGTATCAATAGAATTATCTAGAATTCTCATTTACATAAAAGCATAGGCAATGGAACACACATGTCTTGTTGCACCTAAATCAACTATCTAATGTCCTTGGATGAAAAGATGGGATTTACTGATATGGAGTAGCATATACCTGCAGCATATGAGATGATGTTGTTGTCTTGATGATCAGAGGTTGCTGTATTGGAACTTGAAGCTAAATGAGAAGACGGCATGGACGTCAGTTGTTCGTATTGATTAAATTGAGGTTTTGCACAAAATTTTCAAATCCTGATTGTTGATCATGTTTTCTATTTCAAGTTGAGGGACTAATGCAGTGGTTGAAATCTAATTGACTGAATTGGTGCCTTAACGATTTTGGAAATTATCTTTTGATCTTGGCTTATATCCCAATGGATAACCATATATTTTGTAGCATTTGTTATTGGAATGACCATGGAAATTGCAATGAGTACAATAAAGTCTGTACTTATTCTTACCACATCCAATATTTCCAAAATTTGAAGTATTATTGTACGATGCAGCAGGGTGAATTCTTCAATTGGCCTTATCAGCCTTGAAAGCAAAAGCTGCAGCTCCATTTGGATCAATTCCTCCAGATGTTACTTGAGTGCCAATCTTCCTCTGATTTTCTTCTTAAGAAATCAATGCAAACACTTTGTTATCGGAGACAAAGTATCCATAAGTAGTATGTGTCCTCTAATTTGCAAAAGGGAGTCATGTAACCCCATTAGAAATGACATAATTTACTCCATCTGATAATGATTAATGTTCAATTCCTTTACACCACCAAGGGTACATTTTCCATAATTGCAAGTGCGACGATAATTGCTCAATTCTTCCCAAATAGTTTTGAGTTCAGTGAAGTTAACACTTACATTATTCTGATCTTGAACCAGATTCATCAAATCCCTCCTCAATTGGAAGATGCGTGGTCCATTTTTCTGCTGGAACCTATCTTTAAGATGTATCCAAATTCATATGCTGTCATAGCATTTATCATCCTAGCAGAAATCCTCTTTGAAATTGAGTCCAGAATACAGGAAATAACAATATTGTTGTTTTGAATCCATGAGTTGAGCAGATCAGATTTTTCACCTTCAAGTTCTGTTATGGATCCATCAACGAATCCAAGTTTATTCTTTACTGATAGTGCGATTGTCATTTTACGGCTCTACGAGGCATAGTTATCTCGCGTGAGCTACTACGATACCAAGATCAACCTTGGACTATTGCAATAATGCATGATATAAGGACTTGAAGGATCATCAACGACCAACTTGGTTATTGATGTCCTCAAATTTTTAGATTGTTGTGATTCCATTTGAAGTTAGAGACAAGAATCAACAATTGAATGAATGAATGAAGAATAAGGATGCGGAAATATCTATTGCTCTGATACTATATTAGATTCAGAAAATTGAAATATGAAGAACTGAATTATATTCCAATCATTAAGAAAACATCTGTACATCAGATGTGTGTGTGTGTATATATATATATAGCATAGAAGAATGAATCTAGTTAAGCTAGTTGTACATCAACTAACTAACTAACTAATCTTGCATAATATCTAACTAACATAACTGGCCAACTAACATAGCTCAGCTCCAGCTCGTATGCTTGCTCAATTCCAGCTTTAATAGATAGATAAGCTCCGTCAAGACAAACAGCGACGTCGCAGCAAAATAGGGTTCAAGTGACGGTGTCTAGGTAGCTTTAGGAGAGGACAACCACTGTCCAACAACGGAATGCTGGAGTGAATAAGGTGCTCCTGCGAGAATATGGTGAGATCTCTAACAAGAGATCAAGGTCGTCGACGACAAGTAGCGAGGTGGATCAATACATGAATTTGAGGGATAAAAGTCCTAGGTTGAGTGAGACAGGTCGGCTAGGTGGTGCGCCACTGGTGAAGACAGTAGAGAGTGGGGACGACAATGGTAAAATAGAGAAGTCCAACGATGATGTTTTAGCAGAAGATGGCGAGTCATTTGAGAACCCTATTGTTCCCTTGGAGTGCTTTATTTTTTTATAGCATTGTAAGGATTTTACAGAATTCGTCGTATAGCACAAACCATCCTTACGTTTGGCGTTCAGTATGAAAAACATCCATATGTTTCATTTTTTTGCATTTTCACCTCTATCTTCACCTTTTATTGTGGAAACCGTCACTCACATCCAATTTCTCAATAAAAAGTTGTGAAATGACTAATATACCATCTTATTAAATAAACAAAAAGAAAAATAAAAAATTAAATATAACTATACTTTCAAATTTTTTAAAAAATACAAACGAGTCCCAAATAAATTATTAAAAAATAAAAAATGAGAAAAAAATTTAAAACAAAATCATTGTCTTTTTCCTCATCCCCTTCTCGCAACCCAAATCATTAGCCCACAAACCAAAGCAAAAATCACCGTTACCTACATTTGTATTATTCTTGAATCCCAACTAGATGCTTAAAGTATGGTTTAGACCTTTTTTCTTATAGCAGGTAAAGTTGACTTAATCAAGAGTTGTAATTAAGGATGGTTAAAATTGTTAGGTCAGAAAATCAAAAGTTTCCCAGTTCCCACCATCGCTCATGTTTAATAAATCGTACGCCTTTTTCTCGAAGATGTATTGTGGTCAGAAGCAAATTAATCGCAGGAGGCCAATGATTTTTTGCAACCTCAAACTAGTCACTAGGTACTCCATTACATCTCCGAAGTTTGCTCCCACTTCGAATTTGTGGGTTTTTAAGTAGTTGATGATTCTATGCTTAATGGAAACTTCACTCAAGAACCAAACAAACCTTTATTCATTATTTGCGAGTCAGCTCCTAAAAGTATTTTGTGAGAGAGAGGACAATGTGGATCTTGGTGACTTTAAGGTACAAAGAAACTTAACCAATTTTTGTTAGTTTTATTTTCTTCGCACCGATTCATTGAAGGGAAGAGAGAAGAAGAAAATCAGTAAAGCATTTTTTTAGAAGGCCCAATTTTATTCTATTTCTCATCGCTGTGTCGACTCATTTTCTGAAGGAAACCACTCAAATTAGGGATTTTTAATAGACTGTCCAATTTTTTGATTTTTCAACTTTCTAATGCTTTTTGGCGGCGTTACTGTGATGAACTGCTCTATATTTGCCAATGGCGAGTGGGTGACTTGCTCGGGAATGGGGAAAGAAATAAGATCACTATTTTCTCGACGGTAGTTGTGGTGGAGGATGAGGAGGAGAAAGGAAGAATTTTTTTTTTTTGATTTTTAAATAATTTATTTGGGATTCATTTATAGTTTCATAAAAAAATTTGAAAATATGATAGCAATTAGTTCTTTATTTTCCTTTCCTTTTTGTTTTATTTAAATATAAGTGTATATTCGTTATTTTACAGAATTTCATTGAGAAATTGAATAAAAATAACGATTTCTACAATGAAATGTGAAAATTGAGGTGAAAATGCAAAAAAATAAATAAATAAATAAAGCATGGGGACATTTTTCATAATAAACGTTAAACATATAGATGTTTTATGCTAATAACCCTTGTTTAAATTTCTAAAACAATGTCATTCACTACACTATATATATTGCCATTCTTGGCGAAGATCATTTTGTAAATTCAAATTGAATTATTATTTACTATTTAAATAAATATTATCTTTTACACGATCTAATTACTTAGATTAAAATTTATTTAGAATCGAATCTACTTGTGTAGAAAATTCATTAAAAGTACTTATAAGTTTACACGATTCTGTACTCAGTAGTGCTTATAAGTTTGAATTAGGCTACATTTACAGTTTTTTTTTACAGTCAATTACACAGCCCCTTCACATGGGGTTTGTGGGGCTCACCCCATGTGAGGGGGCTATGTAATTGACTATACAAGAAGATTGTACAATTAGCATTTTTTATAAGTTTACACGAGTGTGGGAAAATGTGTAGAGGGACAAAAGTATTGATATTTGTGCTTCAATTGGATTTTACAAATTTTGAAAAACTATTATATGCGTTGTTAATTGTACCCTTTGTTTAGAGGGGAGTGAAAATCAAGAACTTAATATAAAGTTTCTTGATTTGCTCATCATAATTCCTAGATAATTACTATTCATATGCAAAATGAAACTTACTTTGATGATGTTGTACCCTTTTTGAAGTTCAACCCTTTGAAATTTGCGCTCTGGATGAATTCAAAATTGTGCATTACTTAGCAAAAAATAATTGAAAATGAAGAGTTCTAGAGAAATTTAGATTTATTGTCTTCGTTTTGTGGGAATTTCAGATAATTGGAATTTGTAAATATTTCGCATTTGAGTTCCAAGGGGCTTATACCCACTAGCAGTTGATTGGGGTTTCATTGCTATGGTGACCCAAGTAAAATGGTCTACGTACTATGTCCTATGTTCATACAAAGAATATTAGTATGGCCTTTGAGGCCTGCACAAGAATGACACGTACAAATTAAGAAATGATCTTATCTACTATGAAAACTACGTTACGAGTAGTGCATGAGCTTGAATTTAAGCCCATGTTTGGTCCTCATTATTTTGCATTTTTTGGGGTTGGAAATTTTTAGAATAATGATTGATGGGAGAATGTGTGGTTGAAATTTTTTTGATTTGTGTGTAATATTATTTTATTTGATGAATGTGTGGTTGAAATAAAAAGAGAAAAATTTAATGTAATGTAATGTAATTTAATGAGGGCCAAACAAGGGCTAAATGTTACAAGTAGGACATGAGCTTGAATTTAATGTGCATTGAAAAACTATACATAAACCTTCATTTTCCTAAAACATTTGTTTCTTGACATTCTTCCCTTGTTGAACTTCCCAAATGTTATGATTGCGAAAATGAGACTTTTTCTAGAGGACATGGTACAGGGGCAGGAGCAAGATGCGCGATGAAAGTTGGAATTTCTTCTCCCGGCATCAATACGGACACCTCTTTTGCATAAATAGTCGTCTACAGATAAAAGTTGATGAAACAAGCAATTCAACACAAAAAAGAATTTATGTGATTTCACACTTGACCTATGTTCATAGGCAAAGACAACAAGGACTTCACTATGCTCCAGTTTTGATTTGCTAAAAAAAATTGATTAAAATTTAAGTCAACGTCATTAATTAATTTTAGTCATACATTTTATGTGACTCACAACTTTTAAACAACATATTCCCACAACTTTCATCAAAATATACTAAATATTTAATTTTTATCTAAACTTAACAAAGGCATCATATCTGAAACAAAGCCATAGGGGACACTCCCACTAACCCAATAGTGAAATAAAGCCATAATAGCACTATAAAGTCATCAAAACAACATATACTACATGCAGTTCATCTTCTTGCAAAGTCTAGATCCTTAAAAGATTTGAACAATTGGGCCAGTACCCAAGAATAGGTAAAAAAAACTAAAGACATAACCTAATTATTATAATTGTTTAAGTTAGGAAACCATAGATCAAATCACATGCTTGAGACATAGGGGACACCTCCACTAACCCAAATAAACCATGAAAAGTAGAGACTATATACATTGTATTAATGTCTCCTGGTGGTGAAAGTTCATAATAATTGCTGTGAAAAAAAATTCTGTAAGCAACAATACTAAACATATCATATTGGAAACTTTCATGGCTCTTATTAGATACCTAAATTAGTGGAACGGAGAGTTTAATGAGCTTTCGACATATCGTCATCTTTTAATTTGTTGTTCAATGAATATTTTTTAAAGGACAAATGTTCGATTTAAACCCTGTTTGACACACATTATCTCAAAATACATTCTTTTAAAATTCATTTTCAACCAAATATTTTTCAATGAAATAATATTTTTCATTACATCAATAACTTTTCCTTACTTTTTTACCACATATTTCCCATCATCACTATTTAAAATACATTCTTTCCTCAATAATATGCATCAAACACTCCCTTAACTTTGTTAAAACTGACCATCATCTATTTGTTTATGTTTCTGGGATTTTCATCTGGTAGATAGTGTCTTTGAGTTGCCCTCTAATTCATCACAATCCTAGTAGAAATCAAGAATTGATTGATGTCGAAATAGGTTTGGGCATAAGAGTTCTCGAAGTTGAACTCGTGAAGATAAAAGAGACTTGAACATATTCTTGTCAAAATGGCTTTGAATCTGAATACTTACAAATATTTTTTACTGTCCATTATATAAATGTATATCCATATTAATGCTTAGGGATATTCTTAAAGATTCTCATTCTAAAACCTCAATTATAAATGTTTGTACCATATTCAAGTGGTAATTTTGTATCTTTTAAATGAGTATCTAATAATAATCCTGAACACAAGAGGACTCCAAATCACCCGACCCATACTCCAGAGATAATATGAATTAAACAAGTGTTCTTCAACAACTAGCTTGATAAATGAGTGAGAACTGAGAAACCCCATGACTATGCTTAGGTAGAAGCATTGTGATGAAAAACCTAGACGAGTGCACTAAGTGGTAACGAAACTTGAACCCAGTACATATATTGACTCTTTACACTTTGTTATTCAAGGGATGCTATAAAATGTCGAGGAGGCAGTTGTAAAGGACTCACGAAGTCTTGAATGTATGTTGCAACGTATAATATTACATAGCAATGTATTATCTTCGACAAACCATAATTGTCAATGACATCCCAACATGATATAACATCGTATACTATCTTATAAAGCTTGGTTTAATTTAATTTTCACAAATTGGGACAAGCCAACATGTGGAGTCCAATAGAAAGGCAAATCAATGGATGGCCATAATGTCACCTCCTTGTCTACTGGAAGTCTAAGCTTTACAATGAATCAGATTAATGTAATTAAAAATGATTGGCTTTGAATTTTCTCCACTAAAGCATATATTACTAAAGAAAAGATAGACTGCCATTTATTGAACTGTTCTCCTGCTATAAAATATTTTCCTTGTACAAAATTAATATTTTAGAAACTTTAATGTTGTTATATTTACTAATGTTTTAATAATTCATGCATCAATTATCAATGGGTAGTGAGTGATAAATGCCTCACATGCTTCTCACTTTTCTAAGAATACAACCAAATAGGACTTGACCCAAAAGTTTAAGGATCTTTTCTTCAATACATGACTTAAAGGTGTTGAAGAGACTATAAATTTATTCTCTCTATTTACTGTATAAATCTTCGAATAATATCAGAGTCCCATTGTCATCCATTTATAAAAATTCATACGAGCCTTTGATGATAAAATAAATTGTACACGCACATGAAGCGCATGTTGAAGGCACAAGCTAAATAAATCAATCGATCAATTCTCTATGAGAATGAGCTTTTAATCGAGGTAGTAAAAGAGACTCGTCATGTCAAGAAACATCATAATTAACATGATCAAAGGTCAAACTGCAAATGTTTATGCATGATTAAACAAGAAAAAGTAAAATAGCTATCATAATAAAGTTAAGCTCAATGCTAAACTTGAAAAGCCCATAAATTCTTTAGTGTGTTTAATTATGTAAAACATGTGCATATTCTTGCAACTTAAATCATGCTTATAAGCAATTTATTTGATAAAACGATTATACCTTGGGAGAAGGGTGGTCGAGCTTCTCATGAGCCCTCGTATTCTCAACCCCTCGAGGGCTGTGGCCACCAACGCCGGCCGCTGTCGATCTGGGGCGGGGAAACCTCTCAAAAATGGCCATAACAAGGAACATAGATATGAGAATGGCAGTGGCAACAAACCCAAACGACACTGCATTCACAGAATTGTCAAAGCTACTCCAATGATCCTCACTCTCCACACTACCACTCACTGGTGGTGCCACACTTGGCCTTGAATATATTGATTCTGTATTTATACTACTAACCCTTCCCATTCACAAAAACTCTATATTTTCTCTCTTTTTTTTTTCACCACCCAATCAATATAAACAAATTGTTAAAAACTCGGATACTGTTTATCATAAAATTGCAGTTTCATCTTTCTTGGTGATGAAAATGGACCTTAGTTTCAAGAGGCAGAGAGAGAGATGAAGCTAAAGTACAAGAAATGGGGAATGGTGACTTTCAAGTCTTTACGCTAATTAATTAATTTAACCAAAGTATTAGCTTCAAAATTTCACTCTTCACGAAGACAAAGAAAGATTAAAGAGAAGACGAGAGGGAGAAGGGAGGGGGAGAGTTTGGCTTTGCTTAATAATTTATGCTTAAGTGAAAAAATAGAAGATAAAAAATTATAAGAGGAGGAATAAAATCTACCTCTAGCTAAAGAGAAAGACCTGTAAAATTAACAAATCTGTCGAGGTATCTGAGGATGTTTCCTCGTTCACTGACCCTTTTTGTAAAGTTTATAAGTTATATAAAAGTGATTAAACTTCATTTTCAATTGCATATTACAATAGATTTACGTGTACTCTCGACTTATCCGTCATTCATTGTATCTATTTATAGATGAAACCTCTTATAAATTCTTTTCAAAGAGAGACTAATATTGCTATGACAGGATATCAACAAAGTGAAAAACATAAGTTTTACTTCTTGTTTTTATTCTTAACACTCTTTTTAAGTGTTTAATTTTTTCATTTTACCCAATTATTTTATTCGTTTTTGTTGGTCCCAAAGTTCACAAAGAACACAAAACCAGAATAATAGCGCGAGAAAATAAAGAATCAACACAAAGATTTTTCACCCAAAAAGGGTCCGGATGTTCAGCCAAAGGCCTACTCACCCGTTGAGCATCCACACAAAGGGATATTGCTCTAGTTCCACTAAGATCACCAAGAACAGTTACAATGTATGAAGAAATCAGAGATTTCTTCAAGTTTCTCTCGCCTCACAAACCACACAGAAATTATACAGAATCTCACCGAATCTACATCAATCGTAGTTACTGCCTTATCACTAAGAACATACACAGAAAATCACTCAGCCCTTCACACGACAGAGAGAAGAGAGGAGAAAACCCTAATCACACAGAGAGAAATCTCATCCAAAGTTATCCCAACCGTCTCACCAAATGAAGCTTCGAGAGACTCTAAGTAGAAGGCCAAGGGATTCTATCAACCATAAGGATCAGGCCACAAGTAAGGGCCAGATGGCAGAGCCCAATAAGGATCAATACTGGGCCGACATTATTTAGCAGCACAGGCCCACAGATAACCAAGCAGGGCCAAGAATAATGAGGCAGTCAAAACATAACAATCTCCACCTTGCTGAATAATTCTTGGTGACTTTAATGTACTAGAGACATAATGTGTTTCATTTGCTCTTACCTGAAAAAGAAAACAAAAGAAAATTAGAATTTATATTCATACAAAGCTCTACTTGATTTATTCTAAATATTACTGCAAGTCAGTAATGTTTAGAATATTCAAGCAGTTTCTAAATTTACTCAAAGGTAAAACTTTGGTTCCAAGATCAGAGGGATTGAATTCAGTTGAAATTTTCACAAGGCTAATCAAACCCTTTTCAGCCATATTCCTCACAAAGTGGAATTTAATGTCAACATGTTTAGTTCGATCATGATACATAGGATTTTTGCTAAGATGTATAGCACTCTGATTATCTGTATAAATCTTGACAGAGTCATTCAAAAAACCAATTTCATTCAGTAACCCTCTTAACCAAAGGCTTTCCTTAACAGCATCACAGGCAGCTATATATTCTGCCTCGGTAGAAGATAAGGCAACAAGTTTCTGCAATTGAGATTTCCAGCTAATGCATCCATCACACAGAGTGAAAACATAAGAAGAAGTGGACCTTCTTTTATCTAAATCTCCAGCAAAGTCAGAGTCTGTATAACCCTTTAAAATAATGCCATCATTACATTTTTTAAACAGCAGACCTAGGTCAGAAGATCCTTTCAAGTATTTTAACATCCATTTCATAGCAAGCCAATGTGTTTCACCAGGATTAGCCATAAATCTACTTAAAATGCTTATGCCATGAGCTAGATCAGGTCTGGTGCAAACCATAAGATACATGATGGACCCAACAGTATTAGCATAAGGAATAGATTCCATTCTTTTAAACTCTTCATCAGTTTTAGGTGACTGTTCACTGGAAAGTTTAAAGTGATTTGCAATAGGTAAGGATGCAGGTTTACAGTCAATCATAGAAAATTTCTCAAGTATTTTCTTAATATAAGTGCCTTGTCTAAGCCATAACATGCAGTCAGTTCTGTTCCTTTCTATTTCCATGCCTAATATCCTTTTAGCTTGTCCTAAGTCCTTCATTTCAAACTCAGATTTTAATTTTGATTTAATAAAATCTATTTCAGATCTGGTTTGACAGGCAAGAAGCATATCATCAACATATAGAAGCAAATAAATGGATTCAGGTCCTCCTGACCCTTTGAAAAATAGACATGAGTCATAACTACTCTTAATAAAACCCAAGGTCTCAATGTAAGAGTTGAATCTTTTATACCATTGTCTGGGGGCTTGTTTTAAGCCGTAAAGAGATTTTTTCAGCAGACAGACCTTGAGAACATTAGATTTTACTTCATAGCCAATAGGTTGTCTCATGTAGATGGTTTCTTCAAGATCCCCATTCAAGAAGGCAGTTTTCACATCAAGCTGATCAAGTTCCCAGTTAAAATGAGCAGTTAAGGCCAGCAGGATTCTAATTGAGGTGTATTTAGCAACAGGGGAAAAGATCTCATTATAGTCTATTCCTTCCTTTTGAGTGAAGCCTTTAGCAACAAGTCTCGCTTTATATCTTTTACCTCCTATATTAGAGTCCCCTTCCTTAACCTTGAAAATCCATTTGCAGTCAATAATTTTTTGATCCTCAGGTTTGTTTACTAAAATCCAGGTCCTGTTTTTAATCAGAGATTCCATTTCCTCATTCATAGCTTCTTTCCAAAACTTAGACTCAGGGCAGTGTACTGCTTCTTCAAAGGTGGAAGGTTCAGAATTTAAGGAATCAAGGGCAGTAAACAAGGTAACAAAATCATCTCTGTTGAATCTGGTAGAGGGAATTCTGTTCCTTCTATCTCTGTCTCTGGTAAGTTGGTAGTCAACTAGGGAAGGGTTTATAGATTCTGTATCATCATCAGGTTCACTCAGGTCCTGATTTGTATTAGATTGAGAAGACTCCACCTCAATCAAATCCTGTTGATTCTCAGTTGGATTTTCAAGAATGGTCTCAATGGAAGGTGTAACATCATGAGAAACAGATTTTGAATCAATTTTGCAGGGAAAATCATTCTCATTAAAAATAACATTTCTGCTGATAATAACTTGAAAACCATTTTTACATTTCACCCAAAGTCTGTATCCTTTGGTTTCTTCCCCATATCCTAAGAAGACACACTTCAAAGACCTTGGTTCAAGTTTACCTTCATTTTGATGAGAATAGGCAGCACAGCCAAAAACCTTAAGTCTAGTATAATCAGGCACATTCTTAGACCACAACTTTTCAGGAATTTGAAAATCAATGGCACTTGAAGGACTTCTATTGATGATGTAGGTGGCAGTTTTTAGAGCTTCTCCCCAAAAGAATTTTGGAAGGCGGAGCGAATCATACACCCGACCTTCTCCAATAAGGTCCTATTCATCCTTTCAAAGAATACCATTTTGCCGAGGGTGTATGTTCTGATCCTATGCCTTAGAATTCCATTTTCTTTGCAAAAAAGATCAAATTCTAGATTGCAGAATTCAAGGCCATTATCAGTCCTAAGTGCTTTGATTTTCTTATTTGTTTGATTTTCAATCATCAATTTCCATTGCTTAAAGTTTTGAAAAGTGTCAGACTTATGTTTTAAAAGGAATGTCCATATTTTTCTTGAAAAATCATCCACTATAAGTAGGTAGAATCTGTAACCACTCAAGGTGTTCACAGATCTTTGGACCCACAAAGTCGGCATGCAAATAGTCTAAAATAGAGTGGATTTATGGACTCCAGGTTTTAAAAGGAAATTTATTTTGTTTTCCCAAAACACGCCTTCACAAAAGGTAAGTTTTTCAAAATTTTCTTTTCCAAAGTAACCAAGTTTATTTAAAACAGTTAAACCCTTTTCAGACATGTGGCCAAGTCTTTTGTGCCAGATTAAGGACTTATCAGGCTTGATACTTACAGCAGCAGAATTGTAACCTACTAAAGGTTCAGCATGCATAGTGTAGATACCATTTACCTTAGGTAAACAGATGATTTCTTTGCCATTCTTATGGAGTTTGATGAGACTTTTGTGAATCTTTATCTCATAGTCTTCATCTAATTCTCCTAAAGAAATCAGATTCCTTTTAAGTTCAGGAACAAACCTGACCTTGTCAAGATTGAGAGTCTTGTTGTTATCAATTTTGAGATTCACTTTTCCTATTCCCTTTATCTTACAGCTCATGTCATTTCCCATCTGAACCTGCCCCCCATTCTGATCAACAAGTTCAACAAACCAATCCCTTATAGGACACATGTGAAAAGTACATCTTAGAATCGAGAACCCATTCTTTTGGGTTCCTATCGTGGTATTAACTAGGACAACTCCCCTCGAATATCACACTCATTATTACGCAACAACTGTTGACGACCCATCAGTATTAGGTCTGTCTTTCTGATCAGAGATTTTTTTGAAGCAGTCTTTGATCAGGTGTCCTGTTTTTCCACAGTAGTAGCACTTTCTGGGTTGTAGTTTAGATTTAGGTTGAGGTCTGTTTTGATTTCTGAACTTGTTAAATTGGGGTTTATCTCTTTTGTGAGAATTGAAGTTACACCGATTTCCCTTTCGTTCGGTTTGATTTCTCCCTCACATTCAAGGCTTCATTGTTTCGGAGTCCTTAAAATCGATTTCAATTCAAGTTCTCTATTCCTCAAGGATGAGATGACAATGTCAAGCTCGTAAGGTCGGTTCTACCATACTCCAAGGCATTTCTAAGGTCTCTATATTTGTCCCCCAAGGCATTCAACAGGGCTACAACTTGTTGATCCTCAGACAATTTTTCATCACAGTCTGTTAATTCTTGAACAAGTCTAGTGAATTTATCAATGTTATCTTCCAGAGCAGAGGAAGGATTAAATATGAAGTTGTAGAACTGTCTAAGGAGATAGCATTTGTTTGGCATACTCTTAGCATGATAGAGGGATTCTAATTTAGTCCACAAACCCAGAGTACTAGTTGTTTCTCCAACTTTCCTAATGACAGTATCAGACAAGTGAAGGAAAATTGAACTCCAAGCAATCTCATCTAACTCCTGCCTCCTGTAAACACTAAATTCAGGGGGCCAATTCCCATCTAAGGCAAGAAGACACCTCTGTTGTAACAACAGAGCCCTCATTTTCTGTCTCCAAAGACTAAAATCCCCAGTACCCTTCCAAACTTCTACTTCAAACTTAGTAGTCATTGATAAGAGAATAAACAGACAGTAGCAAATAGTACAATACACAATAATTTGCAATTACTGGAAGCAGGAGAACAATTTAAGAAGCCACAGACTGTAAAGGATGCTAACTAGTGAACAATCATTAACAGTAGTAACGTGCAAGAACCATAACTTCTTGAAAGTGTTTAAGGAGTGATAACCCTGTTATCCCCTACTCCCTCAGATTCCCAGATCCTCAATGAGATCTTGGACAAAGGAAAGCAGGAGAGGATTACTTACCTTAATAACAGATTTCAAGAGTTTAGACAGGTACTTTAAAAATAAAGAGGGTTTTTCAGAGAATACCAGAAGCTGATGAGGGCAAAACTCAAAGCAGGTGCAGGAAGCAGCGAGTCACACAAACTCAGTGAGGACGTGACTGGACTCGGACGAGTCAACTCAGCCAACCACGACTCAGTAAGAGTAGAGCGAGTTACCACGACTCAGTGACGAGTTGTATCAAGATTATCACAAACTCAAAAAAATAGATCAGATTAGATATATCAGGGTAGGACGATCCAAACTTATTTACCCCCCTTTTCACAAAGATCTTTTCAAAGAAAAAGAAAAACAGAGATCTATATGCTAAACACGTTTAACAAAAATTTTTGAAAATTTAAAAAACCATATACCACAAAGATCAACAGCAGTAGTGTTCCTTTCAAAAAGAAAAAGACAAAAGATCTGTTCACTGAATAAAATTTTTCGAAAGTTAGGGTTTCAAAAAATATGTACCACAAAGATCGACGAACAATAGTGGCTCTGATACCACTTGTTGGTCCCAAAGTTCACAAAGAACACAAAAACAGAATAATAGCGCGAGAAAATAAAGAATCAACACAAAGATTTTTCACCCAAAAAGGGTCCGGATGTTCAGCCAAAGGCCTACTCACCCGTTGAGCATCCACACAAAGGGATATTGCTCTAGTTCCACTAAGATCACCAAGAACAGTTACAATGTATGAAGAAATCAGAGATTTCTTCAAGTTTCTCTCGCCTCACAAACCACACAGAAATTATACAGAATCTCACCGAATCTACATCAATCGTAGTTACTGCCTTATCACTAAGAACATACACAGAAAATCACTCAGCCCTTCACACGACAGAGAGAAGAGAGGAGAAAACCCTAATCACACAGAGAGAAATCTCATCCAAAGTTATCCCAACCGTCTCACCAAATGAAGCTTCGAGAGACTCTAAGTAGAAGGCCAAGGGATTCTATCAACCATAAGGATCAGGCCACAGGTAAGGGCCAGATGGCAGAGCCCAATAAGGATCAATACTGGGCCGACATTATTTAGCACCACAGGCCCACAGATAACCAAGCAGGGCCAAGAATAATGAGGCAGTCAAAACATAACAGTTTTGAATATTAATTTGGTTGATTTTGAAGCCTGTTGTCATTATTGTTGGCCACATTAGTTACATCGTTAGAAACGTTACCAAATTCGTTTAATTATATAATGATATGAAATTGGAGACTTATTTCAAACAATTTTATAAGTTCAATAACCGTCTAAGCTAAAAAAAAAATAAATAAATAATCGGATGGTTGAAGTGACATATTTTATAACCTGACTTTATTTAGTGTAATATTAGTCCTAATCTTATGATATATTTCGTATGTTAGCTTATGAGCTTCTTATTTACTTTCTTATTTCGATAGTAAGAGTGCCGAAATAAGCTAAGAAGCAGTGCTTATAAGATTAGCCTCAACTGCTTATATGTACTTCATTTTAATTGATTACAATGAAACAATCCGTTATTTTGTTACAAGTCACTTATTTTATTGAATTACATATGCGTACAAAATAAAATAATATTGAATTTCAACTAGATAAAAGTTTTAGAAAATAAAGCAAAATGGCTACCCTCTTGCCCATCTTTTCACACGCCTATGAATTTTTTCAGACTGAGAATAAAGGGTATGGGCCTGTGATACTGGACTGAAGTTTGGTTTTACCAAAGATTGGGCTTTGAATAACTTCAGGGCTAGTGACTCGAGTGTTCGAGTTTCACCCGACTAATCTTGAGAAGTGACGGCATTCCCCCCTAGTTTGCCACTTGGGTGATTTTGGATACGATTACAATTTATACACATTTGAGATGAACATTCGGCATGCGGTTCTTTTCCTTGTAGACCTTCCTCTACGACGTTTGGACATGATCCACGGAGAGACAACAAAGCGAACCATAACTTTGCCTCCAAAGGACATTTGTCTTCCAAAATAAATGTTGCCTTCCAGCTGCCGCGAGAATTTGAACCTCCAATACTCTAAAGAGAACCCTCCTACTTTACCATTGCATCATAACCATAGGGGCAATTTCAAGGCATCTTTTACAGTACGTTGGATGGAAGAAAAACAAGAGAAATGTATATAAATTGTCTAGTATAGTGTTAAGTTTTCAATGTACTAAACAAGTTTAGCCTACCTACACTCAACTTTGCTCGGGATAGGTTGTGATACATCAATTGTTCATACCCATTGGTACACCAAAGAACCTCTAAGCTCATCAATGATAACAAGTATTAGTACAAGATTTATTTTATGGAATATGCTACTTGTACATAATGTCGTGTTCATAACGGTGTCCACCCCCTCACATTAAGGGGGCCTACTTTGGATATGTTATATTTTATTCGAAGTGGGTCCCCCTTCATGTGAGGGGATGTACACCGTTATTGACACTCCATTATGTACGTGTAACATCATCCTTATTTTATAGCGCCCCAAGTCGAGAAATCCTAGACTCGGAAATGCTAGTATTTAATTACGTTGAGAAACCATAAATATGAAAAAAAAAATGATTTAAGTTTTTCTTTAACATAATAAATATTAATGACTTTCATTAATAAAAAGAATCTGGAGAAACTCATTACATTACAAAAACATAATGCAATTAAATTAAAGATTAATTTTGTTTCAAAATGAAATCAAAATTTAATGTGCTAATACTGAGTATGTTTTTTTCACAAGTAGTCATTTCGAATCATCCCGCCTTCATTGTCTGAAAAATGAAAAGAGGTAACACATAATGAGCTAACGCCCAGTAGTTAAACCTCATCCACATGATTCATGATTACGATATGCACGTGTATTAAAATAAATAGTTTTCTAATATATATATATATATATATATATATATATATATATAGCTAACGCCCAGTAGTTAAACCTCATCCACATGATTCATGATTACGATATGCACGTGTATTAAAATAAATAGTTTTCTAATATATATATATATATATTTTTTTTTTTTAAATTTTATTTTCTTTAAAAATTTTAACATTATTTTGAAATGATCTATAAGGGTCCGTTTGATGCAAAGATGAAATTTGATTGGAAAGAAAACGAATTACAGGGAATTGAATTGCCTATAATTTGTTTTATTGAAAATTGTCAATTAATTGTGTTTGATTGACATAATTTTCCACCTAAAAAATGTTGAAATTTTCTATCTTTTGGTGTTCGTTTGACTTTGTTTTTCATGAAAATTGTCAATTAAAGGGATATAATTTGTTTGGATTGCCAAAAAAAACAAATTGAAAAATTTTTGGCATTCGTTTGATTTTGTTTTACATGAAAATTGTCAATTAAATTGATAAGTTTTTATTTTTTTTTATTTACAATTGGTGATAGAATTTGTTTCTATTGAAAAAAAAAAAAAAAAAGGGCAAACAAAGAAAAGAAGAAGATGGAATTTCAATTCAATTAAGGGCATGTTTGATACAAGGGAATTTTCATGGAAAATGGAAAAGTTTTTCCTTCTTCCACTTTTTCCCTTGTTTGATGGCTAAAGTTTTGCCTGGAAAACCTTTTTAAGCTGACCTCCTAACGCACCACTTTTCTTGCTTTTTAAGAAATAGAATTTCCTTTGGTTTGTGTGATAAAATGTTTTCCATTTTTTTTTTTTTTTGACAATTAGAAGACATTTTAGATACAATGGTAAAAAAAAAAAAAAAAAAAAAATTATCACTTTAATGGACAAGTTTCATGAAAAATAAAGCCAAACGGACACCAAACTTTCAACATTTTAAACACAATTAATTACAATTTCCGGTAAAACATTTTCTAGGCAATTTAATTCTCAATAAAACATTTTCTTTCCACCCATTTTCTACATTTGAAATCAAACGGACCCTAAGTAAAACCAAGAAAACTAGCTAATGTGGAAAACCAATTTCAGGGAAAAGAAGTGCAATCAAAAATGGCAAAAGTAGGAATTAGAATTTCAATTCCAACTTCCATGGAAAATAAGGGACTATCAAACAGATCCTAAGTGTTGTAAAAGTAATATTTTAAGATACGTGAATATAAAAAATAATTAAATTTTTTTTTATGTGAAATGAACTTTTTATTTAATAAGAATCTCTTTGTACATAGTACTTTTTGTGTGATTAACTTAACTAAAACCTTTGCAGTCATCATAGAAATTCCTCTTCAAAGTGCAACGAACAACTGTTCGTTCGAAAATGCATGTTGTAGAAGATATATTCCAACACGAGGTATTGTGTGTCCTTTGACCTTGTTGAAATATAGATGAGCATGAAAAATTTCATGAATTGTTTTACCTCAAGTTTGAAAACGATGAATAAAGAAAAAAAGTTAAATTAATAATTGAAACCATGGGCAATACACGCTTTAGTTCTATATCTTAGTGGAGAGTACTTGTTTTATTGCATTACAATTTGTTCATCATGGAATAACTACTATTGATTATTAATCTTCATGAGTATTAGGAATCAAAGACAAAAATGATAAAATGCCCAAACCAAACCAAATTGAATAGAGTGATCTTTCTTAAGTTCAATACACGAACGAGTATTAGAATCGAGAATCGACGAATTTGATTCGATTCTAGATCAAGAATCGAATAAGAATCGAATCTCTCTAATTTTTTTTAATTAAATAAGCCAAATTATTTTAATTTTCTTCCAAATAAATTTGACAACTATTAAATTGAGTCCGAAAATATCATTTTTTTTTTTTTGTTTCATTTGACAAGTAATTAATTGAGCCCAAAATGTTATTTTCTCATTTTCAGTCCAAGTCCAAATTTGTAATTCGAATTTCAAAGAATCAAAATTGAGTGACTTAAGTTTTTTCTCAATCATTCCCCAGTTTCTCAAATAATTGAAGCGAAGGGTTTGCACCTCTCTTCATCTTACCATTTTCTCTACCTTGTTCATTGAATTTCCTTCACTTTAATCAAGGTATCCTTCATCATTTTTAATAATTTATCACGCTCAATGTATAAACATAATTATTTATAACTATTTTTTATGATGTTTATTATGAGCTCGCGCATTTGTGTCAGTCGTTGCTATCCTTGTCGTGTTCTTTATTTTCTCCCTTTTTTGATTGAATATTTTCATCTTTCTTTTAGTATGTCTTTCATATTAAACATGTCATTAGTTGGATTATTGTAATATTCTTGTAAATGTTAAAAAATTAATTATGGTATGAAACCGAATTAAATTGAATTGAATCGAACCAAATTGAATGAAAATGAACTGTTTCAGTTCCATAATTAAATTTAGACACGACAGTTCTACTTACTAAATACACGAACCGAACCGAACCGAACTGGATCGATCCATGTCCAGCATGCCTCAAGGCATATGACTTTGGGCATTTAATTGAGATTTGGTGTCAGCATGTATCCACAAGAAAAAAAAATCATGAATTATTTTACCTCAAGTCTGAAGGCGATGAACAAAGAAAACAAATTATATTAATAACTGAATATTAAGATTAATGATGTTTTATGGATAATAGGATAATGTAAGTACAAAATAAATAGTCATCGTAGTAGACATATTACCTCCTTGTCAATTAGGAAGAGCCTCAAAATATCAATTTTCCAGTATTGTTGAAATAAGATTCGGCCAAACCCTTTCAAACTACTGTACTTTAATGGACCATTTATTTTTGTACACAGATAAGTCTCTTATAACCTTTGATTCGATTATGCGGGAGAGTAAAATCAAATAAGAACATGAAATTAATAACACGCATAAGAACAATCAAATACATTAATTAACATGAAATTTAATTAATTTGAATTAATGAATACAGAAAAATAATAATTTATATACACGATCTTGAAAATTAATTTAGACAAAGGGTGTCATGAATCTAGAGAATAAATTTATATCATAGATTAAATGAATAGTCTTAGAAATAAATAAGTGTACATGCGCTTGAATAATTTATTTACTCCTAGAGTAATTGAATAACCCCCAAAACATATAAAGTGTACATGAACTTGAAGAATTAATTTACACCCTTTTGATCTAAATATGATAGAAGTTCAAGCTTCTAAAAATAAAGTTAATTATTTTGCATGCATGTAAATTGTGAAATGTATAATTGAATGTTAAATACATATTGAAATAATTGAATTGTATGAATAGTCTTGAAAATAAAATAAGTGTACATCAATACATGAACTTGAATAATTTAATTTTTCATTTATAGAGTAATCGAATAGCCTTCAAAACTTAAAAAGTGCACATAAATTTGAAGAATAAATTTACACCATGATCTAAATATGATAGAAATGCAAACTTCTGAAAATAAATGTTAATTATTATACATGCACAGAAATAATATAATGCATAATTGAATGTTAAAATACATATTAAAAAAATGAAAAGTAAGGTATTATTGAAATAATTGAATTAAAATGATTTTCACTTGGTGTGATATTTAATATAAATACAAATCTATAATATACATTGTGATAAAGGAAGTCCACTCACTAGCAAATTTATATGTAGCACATTTATACATTCGAAATTGTAGCATATGAATATATAAGGAAGGGGATACTTGGAATAATAGAAATTTACTTATAGAATTGTAAGTGGAGATGTCCCCAGCTGCCTAGAAGCCAGCGTACCAAGAGTTCTAAATCTCATTATTTATAATGAAACCTCTAACATATTCATCTTTATTTATGTATCTTAAATTATTATCATTATTGATGGTTCACCAAATTCAAAGTACATAATAAAAATATACTTCACGCATACTACAACCAAAACCTTTAATGCATAGTCATTATGCTAACGCTTTCATTTTTGTATATGGATCTTATGTTATATTTACATGATTTTTACAAAAGTATAACATTTTGAAGAGTATGACATTAGACTAAAAATTAAATAAATCTATAATAATTCAACATTAAATTGACCTACCTAATAAATGTGAATACACTTTTTATGTGAAAGAAAAGGAATCGTGTTTAGGGAAAATTACCTAAAACTCTACATTTTAATTTTCAATTTCACAAATCAGGTATTAATTGTTTTTATTCAATAATCAGTTTATATAATTATTTTTTAATTTTAAAACATATTATTGTACCCCCACTACAACCACCCACCTTGGTAAAGATCTTCTTCCATGCCCTATCCACCCCAACTTTAACAGCTTGAATCAATTTCTTCATTTTATCATCCAAAAAGGCCAATCAATCCTCTGTTCCTCTCAATGCTCAACACGACAACATCTTTACTCCAATAATCATCAAACATTCATCAAGAACATTACGACCAACGATACAATAAGTCCGCAACATTCCTTTTCATACCCGGATCATATTACCAGATCATAACACAGATTAGTAACTTAGTTACATATAAACACAAATTAGATGGTCACAGATAGTCACGCTAAATGCAAATTTGGTCACAGTTAATCACAGAAGACACAAGTTAGTGACTTAATTGTTGGAGAGTTTGTATAGAAATATGGGTGTTTTGGATGTTGTTTGTCCCACATAGGGTAGAAATAGGAAAAGAGACTAGTTTATAAGTGTGGAAATAATATGCTTAATAAGTTGGATAAAAGACCACACAAATGGGCTTTGAGCCTGAGCCATATCGTTTGGGCTTGATTGGGCTCTTGTTAGGCTATATATATATATATATATATATATATATATATATATCTATATATATATATATATATATATATATATATATATATATATATATATATATAGTCAAAAGATGGGCCTTGGGTCTTGTGATTTTCAAATTTCAGTTTTAGCGCTTATATTTCTTTTTTTTCGTATTGTTTCGATTTTGTTTGAATGGTTGTGTCTGATCAACACAACTGTTTACCACAACCGACACAAAGGATAAGGCTGTACGTTTTCTATTTATATGAAGAGAAAATGTCTGATTTATGTACATAAAATTCCTGCATTTCAATCCTTCATGAAATTTTGTCTGAGAGAAGAAAACACTGAGTATAATCGCTAGAACCACGAATCGAGTGCTTGATACTTGGGAACAGATTATTGAATCCTGGTGGCAGACGCTCATCGAACTACAAGCACAGGAGTAGGGGCGAATTTCTGCTATAGGACATAGCGTTGCGCTAGCCTCAATCTGAAATTCAAGTCAGTATCATTTATATTAATTTTGTTATCAATCTGTATGTTGCATAATAGTATTTTGTTTTAGTGCGTTGCGTTATTTGTTCTGTCAAGTTCTTGATCGTTTCCAACATTAATTACATAAAGTTGCGAATTAGACGGTCACACTAAAAATAAATTTGGTCACAGTTAGTCACATATAATACAGGTCTGGTAAAAAATTTGATCGCAAATAACACAATTAGTTACAAATCTAGGGTGATTTCGTGGGGTGAGGTGTAATCTTCAAAAACGTTTTAAATTTTTTGAATTTTTTTAAAGGTTGGGGTAGGGGTGGTTCCAGGGGGGGTGTGTAATCTCCATAAATTTTAATTTCTAGAAATGTTTTTACAAGTTGGGGTGGGGTGGGGTGTAATCCCGAGAGAAGTTTTCAATTTTTGAAAAAAAAATTTACAAGTGGGGTGGGTGGGTCCATGATGTTGGGGTTGGGATGAGATATTATTAATTGATATATTATTAGTTTGGTGGGGATGGTGAGGTGGGGATATTTTTAATTGGGTGGGGATAATTAATTCTAATTAATTATATTATATTATATATATATTATTAATTGAAATTAATACCTGAATTTTGAAATAATTTGATAAATTTGTTAGGTTTGAAGTGTAATTCTTATATGTAGAAATTATGTATTGTTCCCATTATAATCATACAAATGTAATCTCTTTATTACAAAGAAGGATGAAATATCGAAAAACAATGTAACAACATGAATAGTATATAGAACACAAGCCTTAAATAACACCAATAGCTTTTGGCAATATACCTTATTTATCTCTTACAGTGATTGGCAGCACAATAGTGATCAGTGCACAAAAATGTATAATGTCAACTTTAAACTATCGATCCACTTAAATATTTACTATAGAATTAAAATCCTTCGACCATTGCAAAATACATTGATGGTAGCTATAGTATGTTAAGGCACCATTTACATGTGCACTTTATTTAACTAAATACGAACAATTATTCGAAAATCATTTGATGCATTAAATTATCGACATAAATTCCTTTTTTCTTTGTTCTAAGTAATATTTCATTTTGTATTCTATTGCAAAGTGGAAAGTGAGTATATTCTCTCTCTTATAGGAAATCACAAGACTGTATATTATCTTATTTGTAATATAATTTTCTCTCATAAAGGAGTAAGATTGTAATTTTAAGTGTTTGAATTGGCACAATTGAAGTTCTAATTATTTATTAGAACTCTATTGGATTCTCCAATAATTCTACTTGAATTGGCACAACCGTCTTATTAATTTGTAATATAATTTTCTCCCATAATGGAATAAGATTGTATTTTGAGTGCTTCAATTGGTACATTTGCTGTTCTAATTGTTTAAAATTATTTTAGAGTATTATTTATCTAATTCAATTTGTTATAGTATTGATAATTAAATATTAAACTTTCATCTATATATAAATATCTATTTATCTTTGAGGAGATAAATACTACATTGAATTACTCACATTTCAAAATAAGTCAAACAAACTTGTAACTGAAATTGTAAAATAGTAAAACTAGACCGTTTTGAGAGAACTCAAGTAATGTAGTGTGTATATATATAATAATGGAAGCCTTATACATTATTTCTTTAAAAAGCAACAAAAGTTGTGATCTGGATCAGAAAGTTCATTAATGAACTTAGAGTAGTTCTTAACATTGTTGATCACACGCTTCTGTATTGTGATAACAATGGAGTCATCGTGCAAACGAGGGAACTAAGGTCTCATCAATGATCTAAACATATGTTAATGCGGTATTATCTCATCAAGAAAGATAATACAATGAAATGACATAAAGAAAGAACGAATTCCCACAAGTTGTTAAATTGCAGATCCACTAACAAAGAGTTGTCGCGACATAAACATGATAGTCATGTAGACTCTTATGGTATATGATACATAAGTGATTGGATCTAGTGCAAGTGGGAGTTTGTAAGTGTTATGCCCTAAATCCAATCAACTTTGGACATAAACACTTTGAATATATAATCGATGCATATGTATGGCGATATCTATCATTTAATTGAATATAACATCAAATCAATTTTTCAATATAACTAGGATTACAAACATTACCAAAAATAACTGCAATACTATTTCTCTTGTACAGGATGCTAAAATCTATCTTCCGGTGCTTCATTTATGTTTGTTACATTAAGCTCTCTCAACAACGCTATTAAGTAGCCAACTACGCTGATAGCACGTGCATTGCACGTGCGTCTAACTAGTCATCCAAAAAAGGCCAATCAATCCTGTGTTCCTCCTCAATGCTCAACACGACAACATCTTTACTCCAATAATCATCAAACATTCATCAAGAACAACACGACGAACGATACAATAAATCCGCAACATTCCTTTTCATACCCGGATCATATTACAAGATCATAACACAGATTAGTAACTTAGTTACATATAAACACAAATTAGATGGTCACAGACAGTCACACTAAATACAAATTTAGTCATAGTTAATCATAGATAACACAAGTTAGTGACTTAATTATGTAAAGTTGCAAAGTAGACAGTCACACTAAAAATAAATTTGGTCACAGTTTGTCACATATAATATAGGTCTGGTAAAAAAATTGATCGCAAATAACACAATTAGTTACAAATCTAGGGTATTTTGTGGGGTTAGGTGTAATCTTCAAAAACGTTTTAAATTTTTTGAATTTTTTTTAAAGGTTGGGGTAGGGGTGGTTCTAGAGTGGGTGTGTAATCTCCATAAATTTTAATTTCTATAAATGTTTTTACAAGTTGGGGGTGGGGGTGGGGGTGGGGTGTAATCCCAAGAAAAGTTTTCAATTTTTTTAAAAAAAATTTACAAGTGGGGTGGGTGGGTCCATGATGTTGGGGTTGGGATGAAATATTATTAATTGATATATTATTAGTTTGGTGGGGATGGTGAGGTGGGGATATTATTAATTGAGCGGGGATAATTATTCTAATGAATTATATATTATATATATTATTAATTGAAATTAATACCTGAATTTTGAAATAATTTGATAAATTTGTTAGTTTTGAAATATGATTCTTACATGTAGGAATTATGTATTGTTCTCATTATAATCATACAAATGTAATCTCTTTATTACAAAGAAGGATGAAATATCGAAAAACAATGTAACAACATGAATAGTATATAGAATACAAGCCTTAAATAACACGAATAATTTTTGGCAATGTACCTTATTTATCTCTTAACAGTGATTGGCAGTACAATAGTGATCAGTGCACAAAAATGCATAATGTCAACTTTAAACTATCGATCCACTTGAATATTTACTGTAGAATTAAAATCCTTCGACCATTACAAAATACATTGATGGTAGCTATAGTATGTTTAGATCACACTGTGTAAAATGTTTCCAATGCAAGTTAAGGCACCATTTACATGTGCACTTTATTTAACTAAATACGAACAATTATTTGAAAATCATTTGATGCCTTAAATTATCGACATTAATTCCTTTCTTCTTTGTTCTAAATAATATTTCATTTTGTATTCTATTGTAAAGTGGAAAGTGAGTATATTCTCTCTCTCTTAGGAAATCACGAGACTGTATATTATCTTATTTGTAATATAATTTTCTCCCATAATGGAATAAGATTGTATTTTGAGTGCTTCAATTGGTACATTTGCTGTTCTAATTATTTAAAATTATTTTAGAGTATTATTTATCTAATTTAATTTGTTATAGTATTGATAATTAAATATTAAACTTTCATCTATATATAAATATCTATTTATCTTTAAGGAGATAAATACTACATTGAATTACTCAAATTTCAAAATAGTCAAACGAACTTGTAACCGAAGTTGTAAAATAGTAAAACTAGACCGTTTTGAGAGAACTCAAGTATATATATATATATATATATAACTATTATTTTTAGACATGTCGATCGTCTAAAGCATTCAAGGTACATTCCACCTTTAAATGTAATTAATCACAATAATAATAAATTAATTAGTTAAATATTAAATGCAAAACTAGAGAAATCATAATAGTTACATACAATAATCATGTGAAATGGACATGCAGTGTTACAATTATCTATCCCTATTGTTCTAGCGATATTGCTCGACGTATCAGTGTAATCCACGCATATTTCTTCGGGATTGTAAGGACAAGTATAATTGGGATCGTACTGGAAGATACTTTAATTTACTTTTACCAAAATTTAGTAACATGCATGACTTATTGTCTCTTCCATATTAGGCCATTGTTTGAGCCCCATTTTGAGAGGAATATATATTTTTTTGAATAATGTTTTTTTGAAAAATGTGTGGTTAAAACTTAAGAAAAAGTTTTCAATTTACGTATAATATTATTTTGTTGGAAAATGTGTAGTTGAAAATGAATTTTGAAAAAAAAAATGTGTGTCAAACAATGATCACAACATACAAAATTTTTGAAAACAACCTAAATTTATAAAATTCATTGCATCGTCTACTTTCTCATTAACATAGTAAAAGATATCTCTAACATAATCAACCATTACTATTCTTATAATGCAATTACAATTAATTGATTCAAGAAAATAATACCCGTCTTACCGTATGAATACGAGATGACTACATGTGGCATGACTCGGTATTCATTTCATTTATATAAATAAAGATATTAAGTACTGAAATCCTAGACTCCGAAATGCTAGCACTTAAATATGCTAAAAATAAAAAATGTGACAAAGTAATTAGATTTTCTCTAACATAATCAACATTAATGACTTTAATTTATGAAAAGAATTTGAAGAAACCTGTTTACTTGACAAAAATATAAGACAACTAAATTAAATGTTAACTTTGTTTCAAAATGAAATCAAAATTTATTGTGTTAATACTGAGTTTGTCTCTCAAGAATTAGTTGTCTCGAATAATCTCGTTTTCATGATCTGAAAAATGGGAAAGGATAACATGAAATAAGCTAATATCCAATAAGTAAACATCATGCACATGATGCATGATTATGAAATGCAAATACATTACTTTAAAATAAATAATTTTTCAAAATATGAATCCCATTTTTTTTTTTTTCATTTATTTAGAGACTTTAACATTAATATCACGAGGTCACTTGGTATATTGTCCAATAAATCAGAATGCAATGGACTCAGTGGCGGACCTAGCCTTGAAACTCAGCCCGGGCGGACGTTGACCGGTCAACGTCGACAGTGAGTGATCGTAAGACCGAGATTGTTTATTAATATTTAATTAAATAATATTAAAAATTACTTAACATATATGTAAACGCACTAAAACGTAAAAATTATATATATATGAAAACGTAATTCAATACAATCCAAAATACTAAAGAAATACGCAATACAACATTCATAAATCCAATTCAAAATCCAAATTTCCAATTCCCCCAATTCCAATTCCAAACCATAACCCTAAATCCAATTCCAATTTCAATTCCGAATTTCCAATTCCCCCAATTCCAATTCCAAATTCAATTCTAAACCCTAAACCCTAAATCCAATTACAATTCCAATTCCAATTAGCTTGAACAGATCACTTGTGAGTTACGAAAAAAAACACTCAAAATTGTTAATTCTTGTTCACCAAGAACTCATCTTTCTTCCAAAAAACAAAAACATTCAGAATCAAGATTTTTCATCAACAGAGCCGGAAAAAAAAATGAATTGAAGCAAAGCTTCGTCTGGATTTTCACAAAACTAGAAAAAAAAAAATCAAAAACAAGAACTAGACCACCAACTTTTCCACTACAAGAAGGTAGAGAACGAGAGAGTTCGATTACCTGAAAGGGCTATACAAAATTGTATCACATACCGCAGCTTCAGTCGTCTCCTTCATCCTCTGCCGGTTTCAATATATGTAATTGGTTTTGTCTTGTGGATAATGGATACCCACATATGATATATCCATGGATACCATGAGTTGGGCTAATTCATTGGGCCTTATTTTTTTTAAAAAAGGCCCAAACAATGGAAAAAAATTCAGGCCCAACCGCCCAATCCTTCACTTCTTCCCGCCCAATCCTTCTCTTCTTCCCGGCGTCTTCTGCACTTCTACCTGGCGGACGGCGGTGTTCCTGAAGCTTTCTGCGGATCCAGCACGGGCGGCCGCGGGGGCTCGCCAGGTGCTGGGTCCGCCCCTGAATGGACTATTGTTATTTGGAACTCGTTAAACCTACCGACAGTATTGTCAAGCGGATAATATTAAAAATTCAACATTTGACATTAATTGGGTGCATGAACCCACACCCCATTTCCCACTCATATCTTTTATGGCATAGATATACACTTCTTTAAAAATTTTGGATGCATACTTTTATATTTTTGAAAAAAAAAATGTCTTGTCAATATTTAGTTTATAACCCTACAACTCATGCATGCCCATGCATTAACATGATAACACACACACACGCGAGAGGATGAATACTATACATATAGAACACAAGCCTTAAAAAACACTAATAGTTTTTGGAAATATAGTGATTGGCAATGCAATAGTTAAAAGTGTACCTAAATGCATAGTGTCAATATAAACTAGTGATCCACTTGAATATTTACTTCAGAATTAAAATCTTTCGGTCATCACAAAATACATTGATGGTAACTATAATTATGTTTAGGTCACACGTGTAAAATGTTTGTTGGGTTTTCATATCCAATGAATCCCGAACTATAATGTAACGTTGGATTGAATTTTATAGGCAATGGTCGATGAGTAAAATTGTTATCAACAATCAAGTCCAAAAGATTGACTCGAAAACAATATGAATCATTGGAAGTAGTTTAAGAAATTAATATTACTCATGACCCATAAATATTTATCTGTTGGATGGCTTTGAATTTTGGTTCATTTAACCCTATTATTGGTCCAACTAAAACCTAATATACTTCTATTTATTGATTGCCTTTACCCTAACTGTTAGTGTGTGATTTGTGTATGAAAGTGGAAATAACGTGGTTGCTCCTTTGCTGAAAATCGACTGCCATAGTTGAGAGAAAATTGGTGCCTTTTTCTTGTGTATTTTGGTTGTTTTTCCCGATCATTTGTGGCCTACAAATTATCACTGTTATTTTATCCTTTGTGGGTGAGATTGAGAAGAAATTGAGGTGATTATATTGGTTGTGGTTGGAGCCGTTTGGATTAGTTGTTTGGTAGAGAAAGGTAACGTGAAATTGAACCCGAAAAATACCGTTTTGAAGATCCTTGGATCGAGCTTCTGTGACAACTCGTATCAGAGCTTTTAGGTGGTGGATTTGGCTCAAACAACTGACCAAAAACCGACATAATCGAAGTAGAAAATTGCCTAAAAATTGGAATTGTAATTGCAATTCCTAGCCAATCTAGAAACATGGTGAGGAAACGGAGGCCGTATTCGAGACGTGCAAATGGAGGTGCACCAGGGTGGCCAACGTGTGAGGACGTCCAACAATGTATGAAGCCCACGTGAAGAGGCTGTTGGTGGCGAGTACAACGATTTCTGGCCGACGTCTCTTAGGCAGTTTGTTGCTAACATTTTGGTATTCTTAGTTTTCTGTTTCAAGTTATACACTCGAATCTGGACATATTTATCTAGACGTGGCAAACGGGTCGAGCGGCTCGACCGTTCGGCTAATTGAAATTAGATTCGTGGGCGGTGGGCGGCTCGGGCTCGTCATTTGACGAGCCTGGGCTAGCTACCATGACGAGCCCGACCCTGTAGCTAGCCGGCTTTGCTCGCCCATGGATGAACAGCTCGTGGGCGAGCCAATAAGATAGCCCACGAGCCTAGCCCATGAGCTTGCTAGTGGTCTCGTCCAAAACAATGATCGAAACAGTCACTAATTAAATTTCAGTGATCGTTTCGGTTACTGTTCAAAGTTTAGTGATCGTTGCAAACGGTCACTGAACTTTAAAAGTTTCCTGAACGACGACTTTTAATTATTTTCCCCTATAAATACCCCAATCAATTTCCAATTTTTTTCACACAACATTCCAACAACTCTCACTCTCTACTCTCTTCTACATTTTACATTCTTGATTCTACAATTTATCTACTAGACTACTACATCAATTTCTCAATTCTACTTCTACATTCAATTTCAATTATTCAATATCAATTATCAAAATATAAATTTACAATTACAATCTTACACATCAACTTTATTTCAACTTTTGATTTGTTACTTACTTATACATTTCATCACAATTCACAAATGGATTCACACTCAGCTATTGAATGCTTTTTCGGTATTGGAGGTGACACATATCACGTTGCAAAGTCAATTTTGGAATGAATTCATCGGTCTAAACGAAGTATCTATTCCTAAATATTCCGGATTTCAATGCTCATGGAAGTAGTAATCCAATTGATTTGGATAACGTTGTTTTCGAAGCGGAATAGGAGGATAAATATGAATTAGATATTTCTTATACAAGAGGGAAGCAAAATGGAAAAAAAGGCAAAATGTTGGGATCATTTTAAATTGATTCAAACAAGTCATGTGGTCGATGGAGTTGCAGAATCTAAAACAGTATATAAGTACTGTCAACAACAATTGGCATGATAAAAATGCATTGAAATCACCCACCTCAACTATCACTACAAAGCAAGTGCGACTAAACATCCTGCCGGTCAAACGCAGCTGCAATTTGGTAGTCTAGGCACCGGTTCTACTACTACGCCACTTTTTATGTGGATGTATTAGGAGGAGAAAGCTCGAACGAGAATTGTGAAATTTGTTGCCGCTGTTGAGTTGCCTCTAGCAATAGCGGACAACCAACATTTCGTCTCGTACGTGAAAGAATATCTTCAACCAAGGTACGTTGTGGTAAGTCGAAACAATCTTTGTTCAAATACAATAGAATATTTCCTTCATACAAAGAAACTAGTGATTACCGATTTAGAAACATATGGGGGTGTTATATCTTTAACTTCGAATATATGATAAGGGATTAATAAAAGAGGTTAAATAACTGTAACTGTATACTACATAGACTCAGTTTGGTGTATGCATAAAAAAATTATTGCTTTTAAAATTATTTAGTTCTCTCACAACTCTAACAACATATATAACGCTATTATGATCATTATTAGAGAATATCATTGCGAGAATAAAATTCATTCATTTACATTCGACAACGCCAATGTTAATAAGATAGTTATCGATAAATTGTGCATACTGCAACCCGATTTCGGTGGCTATTTGTTTCATATTCAATATGTGTATCGTATTTTTAATTTAATAGTATAGGACGATTTGAAATATATTAAGAATGAAATTCAAAAAATTAGGTATGCATTAGTATATATCACGATTTCACCTAATAGAAAACAAGTATTTGAGGAATTTTGTGTTGAATTAGGGATGACGAATACAAAAATATTTATTAGTGACGTAGGGTATAGATGAAACTCCACTTACTTATTATTAAAATCATGCGAAGGATTTGAACATTTAATAACTGAATTTTATAACAATAGGCATATTAGAAACAATGATGAAACTGTTTTGAATGAATCTAATTGGATTTTAGCTTTTAAAATTAAAAATATTTTGACAAGTTTTTATGATTCTACAAATATTTTATCTGTAGTTTACTATCCCACTAGTTGTATGATACTTGAACTTCTTTATATAATTGTTTTCATAGATTTAAAAATGACCCCAATTTTAGTACAATTATATATTTCATGGAATTAAAGTTTAAAAAATATTGTGAAAACTTGCCTACGTTATTTTCATTAGCATGCATCATGGACCCCTGATATAATTATTTGTACTAAATTTGTAATTGATTATATTTTAAGAGTTTTAACTTTTAATACACATATCACTTATAGAAATTTAGAACAAACTTCTTGTGAAATGTATGAATTATATGTAGATCGAATGGGTGCAAATATTAGGCACCGTTTGGTAACCATTCTTTTTTTCATTCTCATTCTTCTACTAATTTTCAACCACACATTCAACAATAAAATAATATTTTCCATCACATCAATACCTTTTCCTTCATTTTCAACCACAAAAAAGGTGTGATTTGACACAAAGAATACATTTTTTTCTAGAATAATGGTTACCAAACGGTGCCTTAATCAGGTACCCTCTGCTCTTACTCATCCCAGTGATATGCTAGAAGACAACACTGAAATAGTAACTTTATTCAAAAGTATTAACTCGTATAGATATGAAGCAAATGCAGGAGGTTCCTCTAGTAGTAGTTTGTCTATCGCATGTAATCAAACATCGGACGCAAGTCCAAACGCATTGCCTGCTTAATTAATAGATTACTTTAATCATAATATGCCTAATAATAAAAAAATTAAGAAAAGTTCAGAAAAAGTAATTGAATTCTGGAGAAAGTATGAATGATGATGGCCAATGATTTCTGCTATGGCAAAAGATCTACTAACACCTTCGGTTAGTATTATAGATTCGGAGTCTGCTTTTAGTGCAGGTAATTCTGTCCGAGATCAGGGGCTGACTGAAATAATATATTTTGGAAGCATTAATGTACATGAAGGACTGACAGACGGTCATTTTCGACTGCAAGATAAATATGTCGAAATTGTATGTCGTCAAGTAAGTAATATTTAATTTAACCATATAAATCAAAATTTGTTATTTTGTAATACTTTTTAAATTTTTTTAAAAAATTGAACACGTAACAAGTTATTCGTGTACAATTTTTAACTTCGCTTACTAGAAATTTAAGTAACTGGTCCTAAGCCCGAATAAAGGATGATGGTTTATCTTTTAAACAAAAAAAGGAAAAATGGACAAGCTCGCGAGCCGAAACTTGGCTCGGCCTATTAGCTACAAGCTCGAGGGCCGAGCTGAGTAATGAGCCTAACTCGTACGCATTAGGTCTACTTGTGACACGACCCGTCCCGAACCACCCTAGTGGACCCGAAACGTGACGTGCGCCGATGGTAGATGCTGACTAGATGCCAGATCCACCACCGAGGCTGACTATTGTTTGCTACAAAATATCACGTATCACATGTTTATAAAAATATAGTGTAATGGGCCCAAAATAAATATTTTGTGCTATACCAAAAATGCACCATGTCGTGTGGCTATAACAAATAACTCTGAAATCATCAGGCTCCTCAAGCTATCAACAACCAATACCACCTGTAAGGAAAATTATGGAGAAAAATATGAGCTAATAGCCCAGTGAGTGGAAATTTCTAGAATAATTATACTTTCCATTTACACATTTTTATCACCACCAAGTCCATAGTATAATAGCATATAACAATAATGATAATCAAAAAGTGAGACATCTCATAACACTGAAAAATGTCATCTATAGTCATGATATAATCATCAACTCAAATCCATATCATCATCTCATCTCATCAAATGTAATCAACCAAAAATGTACCCTCTGACTGAAATCAATAATCCGCCCCTCGGGCTAATTACTTTCATCACGACCCGTAGGCCTCTCCGTGACTGAAAGTGGGTCTCAAAGACCTCTCATAATCAATACTAGAACACAGCCAAGACCACTCTGTGAACTACATGTACACGGTCAGACCCCTTCATCCTCAGTCAACACCACTCGTGTAGTATAGAACACGGCCCAGGCCCGCTCCGTGAACTAGAATAAGTATATAATCATGGGTACTTTTCTGGTCGATCTCAATATCACATATGTCTCAAATTTCAAGTTACAAATAATCCATACACAATCTTTAAAATTCCACACCGATTATAATGAAGGAATATTTCCACTTTAATAATGTAATTGGGCAAATAATTCACATAATTGCATCAAATGTATAATAATATAATTAATTATCAATACTTGAAAAATATGTAAGTTTTTCCACTCACAAAGCTATGTACGTAGCAATCAACTTGGTTGGTAGGTTACCCCGTCCTCCATTCTACTGCCTGAGAGATAATAACAACTGAATCATTACTCCCGTTTATTCGAATTAATAATAGATGGTAATAAGCAAGGTAACTAGTTTATCTTCTCCATCCTTCCCATCAAATGCCCCATTCTTTCCTGTTTAGAGCAGACCACTTTCAACATTTGATCAGAGGATTTAAATGCCACGCCCAAATCTGCTACTTCTTTGTCTAACTTCTTAAGGTATTCCTCGTTCGATTTACTTCTAGTCTGAGCTATTTTCTAATTAAAACTGAACTGAAAACACAACAATTTGATAACATTAGAATTAATACTACCCAGCTGAAATTCTTATCAATAGCAAGATAAATTCAATCCCCTTTTTCATGAGTAAAATAATAGAACTGGTAACAGAATTTGCAGGTGAAAAACGTGACTCGCAGTTAATTTCGAATGGTATCTTTTACTTCACTTACCTTCTTGATTTGAGCAAACCTATATTTTTCTAGTCAAACAACGTGTAAATTGGATTAAATTGGGATAACAAATTAATCTTCCATTCTAATCCAAGGATTAAAAATTATATCAAACATGTGGCTACCCGTCAAGACCATAAATCAATAAACAACTTAATCAAATACCAATGAATGATAGTTTTTATTGAGCATAAGCTACCCCTTTCTTCATCTCTAGAAATAATAGACAACCTTTAATATAGCTCCAAAAATTAAGCTAAAGACCGATGATTATTAGTTCACTACTAGCATACCCCAATTAATTCATGAAATCATTTCCTACTCTTACCTGATGAAGTAGCAAACATAGAATAAATTCCAGTAATAGGTATGTCCCAGCTTAACCTTCCTTTTCTTTTTCTTTTCTTCTTTCCCGTCTCTCGATCTCTTTCTGTCTCTCGGTCTCTCTCTCTCTCTGTCTATCTGTGTCTGTGTGTAAATTATGTGTATGCAATTGGGTTGTATACCATTAGATTAAAATAAATTGGGTTTGGTATATATCCATTCCAATTTCCACTACCGCCTAAGTCCCTGCCGGTGCAGTTTCTGTGTGTATGTAAAATGAGACATGAGAAGTGGGTTTTAAAAAGTGACACATGTACTCCACTATCCCATATTTGCAAAGGGAGTCCCCATCTTTCAATTGATATAACACTTGGTAATAAACTTCCAATGATAGGTAAGTACATCCCCAACTTTAAATTAATCCATCTTAAATCCTCAATTATTGCCAATTATAAAATAGATCTCAATAAAATGATTTATTTCAATTTAAGTCCCTAATTGACTTTGACTCGACTACTTGAACAATTGACTTTGACTAACTAATCCTTTGACATTGACTATAAATGAATGGGGTGTAACAACTTGGCTCATTGCCGCCTCTAAATTTATCTTTCGTGTATTCGGGATTTGATCGTGGTTGATTTTTTTTTTTTTTTTTTGCGATTGTTAGAGACTTTATGGCAAATAATGGTAGCCATAAAATAGTAAATTCGCATCTCTCGTTATTTATGGACTCAGATTGGTCCGCTTTAGTAAATAGGCTTATCCCGTTTAAATTTCAGTATTAGCGCGTCATCGTGTGGGGGTGACAATAGGATTGGAGTTATTTGGTGGGATAACCATTGGTTGTGCTAAAATTTTAGGAATTACTTGCTATAGTTGAAGTGTTGGTTTTGATTGCAAGTTGGTAATTGCTTTTGTACTTTAATTGTCATTTAGTCACTGTGTGAGATTGCATTGCGTGAAATTTTTTTTTGACATACCTTCGTGTTGCATTGATTATTTTGTTAGAACACCTAAACTTGACCCGTTTAAACATTCATTTAATACTAAGATATCGAGTATCACGAAACTCTGGGAATCTAGAACAATGTATGCTGCAACCTTAGGATTACTTTATGTGACCTAGTTGTGCACTTTAGTTCTGTTTTTTTCCAAAATGTCTTTACATTTCGAAGTTGGAATTTTCAATGGAAAATGAGATTTTTCAATCTAGCAACAAAATATGAATGAAATTTTGGTTCAACAAAAAGTTTCAAAATCATAGATGGAAAATTATCTGCAAATTTGACAAAAGCACAAAAAGAAGAATATGATGAATTTGCTTACACTTCGATTATTCTACACATATATGACCTATTTTGAGAAAAATGTGGTAAACTTGATACCACAACGAACTTTGGAAAAAGTTGAAAAGTTTATATTTGTTTAAGTCTACTCCTAATATGTTGTACTTACTTGAAATATTTTTCAATTTTAAAATGAACCATTTAAAGGGTCTTTATGATAATCTGTATATTTTTAACAAGTTTGTTCAAAATATTGTTAATTGTGATGAAAAATGTGTCCGAAACTTATAAGGTCATACCTGATTCATATACAAAGGTTAATAATGTGATTAAGTATGGTAAGCATACCTTAACACCTGAGATTTTCATTGATTCTCTTAGAAATAAAGAGATGGAGATTAAGGTTGAAAAAGAGGATAAAAGGAATGGTGAGATACATATGATGAGGAGTAGAATGAAGTTTAAGTAAATGAATTTGGTAGAGCTCAAGACAATAGTGTTTCGAGTAGTTACTCGATTGAGGATGGTGGTAAGAAGAATGACAATGGTTGAGATAAGTTTAGTAGTAAGTGGTGTTACAGTTGTTGTAAGCCTGGACAGTTTGTGAGGGATTGTTCCAAGAAGAAGGATAAGCAGAAGGGCAAGTGAGAGGTAAGACGAATGTGGCTATAGAAACGAGTGATGACCCTAGTGAGGTTTATTGAGATTAAACCTAGTTACTGCATATGCATCTATGTGTAATTCTTTCTGCATGTGTGTGATTATTTAATTCTATTGCATGATTATCTGTTGCATTTCAATGTGTTTTATATGTGCATTTGTATGAATTTGAGAGCAACTTGAATACTCGAAGTAGTGTGTTTGCATGTATAGAGGATTGTGATGCATTAGCAATAAGTGTGTTGTGTGTCTATTGGTTATGTATAATATAGATGCCTATGGGGTACATTGGTGGTATAAATCGGGGATGTGAAGTGTGACATTTGGATCACGAATGATGATATGATTAAATGTTGTAATCCTTTATCTGTAAAGCCACTCCTATCACTTTTGTTAGGTGAAGACCCATTATCCACTTAGGTTGGAAAAAGTAATGTGATGATAGATTATTATCGTGTGGATTTAGGATCTAATGTGATTTATCAGTTAGATATGAGTTGAGTGATCAATCTAATGAGCATGGTGGGTGATGAGAGAAGATGTGTATTTTCGAGGTGTGAGCAATACAGAATGAGATATGACAAATGTGGTGAGATCTTTTCATGGGGTTATTTATGCATTTATTGCGTATATGTTGGCTACTTGTTGATTAACTTGATATTAATCTATTGTTCTGTATGAATGTATTTTTTTGAAAAGATCTATGTTTTATTTTATGTTACATCTTCATCGCATGTTTATTTGTTCTTGATTGTATACTGTTACTATCTGCCTCTACTTTGGTGTTTTTATCCTAAGCCCTGGTGAGTATATGTAGCAGGTATGGTATGTGTTTCGAGTCTGAAACACAAGGCAATGTTTGCAATATCAATTTTATTAGTTGCTTTAATTATGCAAGTGTTAACTTTGTGTTTTGATTGCTTGCAGGTTGATTGTGTATCAATGTGAAAATTTGTTGGGTTTTGATACCCAATGAATCCTGGTTTATGGTGTAAACATCGGATTGAATTTCATAGGCATTGATCGATGAGTGAAATTGTTACCAACAACCAAGTCCAAATGCTCGACCCGAAAACAATATGGACTGTTGAATGTAGTTTAAGAATTAATATTACTCACGGCCCATAAATATTTACCTATTGGATGGCTTTGAATTTTGGTCAATTTTATCCTATTATTGGTCCAATTAAAGTCTAACCTTCTATTTATTCCCTTTGTCCTAATTGTTAGTGTGTAATTTGTGTATGAAAGTTGAAAAAACGTGGCTACTCCTTTGCTGAAAATTGACTGCCATAGTTGAGAGAAAACTGGTGCCTTCATCTTGTGTATTTTGGTCTATTCTCTTGCCTTCCTCCGTTGCTTTTCCCTGTGTCTTTGTGACCTACAACATCACCGTTATCTTTTCATTTGTGGGTGAGATTGAAAAGCAACCGAGGTGAATATATTGGTTATAGTTGGAGCCGTTTGGATTGGTTGTTTAGTAGAGAAAGATAACGTGAAACTAAGTCCGAAAAACGCAATTTTAAAGATCCTTGGAGTGAACTTCCGCGACAATGTTTTTAGTGCAAGTTGAGGCACCATTTACATGTGTTATTTGAAATATAATTTTATCCTATAAAGAAATAAGATTATAATTTTGAGTGCATGAATTGGCACAATCGAAGATCTAATTAATTATTTGAACTATTTTGAGTTCTCACATATAAATTGGGGGGATTTTTCAAAATAGCCGGGTCAAATGACCCATTTGGGTTTTTCGTGTAAAAGTCAATTTTGCCCTTAATGAAATGTTTTGTTATTGTAAATTAAGTCCTCATACTTTATATTTTTTAGAAACTAGTTTTATTCTTATTTTTATTCGTCATCACTAGATGTCTCTTCTAAATCTGATTTTTCCTCAAATATTTCTTCATTTACTTCTATTTCTTCAATATTAACTTCTTCACATTCATCTCTAATTTGTTCAAAGTCCGTAATTAATATCCTAACTTTCTTTTTTGGACATTCAGTGCTTATATGTCCTTCTTCATTACAATTCCAACATTTACATCGTTTTTTATCTAATGGTTTTTTATTATAAGGTTTATATTTTCTTCTAAAATATTTTCTTTTTGGTTTAAAATATTTCTTTTTAAACTTATTATATTTTTTATATTTTTTGGGTCTTATTTTTCTTTTTCTTTTATAATCATAACATCCCCAGTTTCCTGGTACTTCGGTATCTCTACAACAAATCATATCTTGTATAAATCCTGATTGTTTATAAATCATTTGATTACTACACATAGTACTTATTTCATCTTTTATAGTTCTTATAATAAATCCTAATGTATAACCTTCTTCATTTCTTCCTAATTGTTTTTCTTTAATCTTATTTTGAAAATAATTATTCCATGGTGGTGGTAATTTCCTAATAAAAACTTCTTTATAATAATTATTATCAGCTCCACTCCCAAACATCATATAATAATATTTACTATATTCACAACAATATTCGTTAAGGTAACACATATTGATTTGTAAATGTTCCATTCTGCATTTTTAGCATCTTCTATTTCTTCTAATCTAGCTTTAGTACTTTCATTTACCCAGCTTCTTCCAAGAAATTCTCTATAGATTCTTGTAGCGACTCTATTTATTCCTTCTATTATACTAATTCCAAATCACAGCTTCAATACTATCTTTCCAAATTCCTTTTGTTGTTTCTTCTAATCCTCTATACCAATTAAATACATTTCCTTTAAATGTTGCTAATAAATATTGAGTTCTATTTTTATTATCGGTATTACTTCGATTATAATTAAAGTGTGCTATCATATTAGTACTCCATTCATTTATAGCTCTTCTAACATCTAATTCACAATCTAAATTTAAATATGATCCCGCAATTTTCATTGGGTTTGATTCTCTTAAAGCTTGGTTTAAATTGGTCTCTATACATTCTTTCTTTGCTAGTTTTAAAATCTACTTTTGTATTAACATATCTTCTAGGGTCTATTTCTGCTTCATATCTATTTGTACTAGTTTCTCCATATTCTTCTTGTTTAAGCTCTGTGGTCCTCCACTGTTTTTCCAACCATATGATTTTTAGTTATTTCTTCACAAATTTTTAAGTCTTCTAAGTCAAATATTAAATTTTCCATTTCTTCGTTCATTGTTCTTCTATGAATAATTTTCCTTCTTCTTCTTTCTATAAGATTTTCTTCTTGCTTTCTAAGATCAATCAATAATCTTTCTATATCTTCTTTTAATCCTCCATTAAGTTTTATTAATTCTTCATATTTTTCAATTTTCTTTCTAACTTCTTTAAGTTCTTTGGCATAATCTGGTTTAAATGGTTTTTCTTTATTTAGATTTTCTATTATTCTATTTAAAAGATTTTCTATTCTTAAAAAATTATTTTGTAGCTTTTCTTTTTCTTCTTCGTAGTCTATTTCAATTCTAGTTATTTTTTCATCAATTGATTTTATATTTTCCTCAATTAAATTGATTTTATCATTCATACTCATATTTTAGGTTTTTTATAAGATGGTTTTTCAATTTCAAATCCTAATTTATTTAATAGAATATCAAGTTTATAATTAATAATGTCTACTTTTTCTTCTAAAGTTGCTATTTTATTAATACTATTTTTCTGTGCAATTTTTGATATTCGATTTTGAATTTCTTCAAGTTTAGCTTCATCAAATATTTCTAAATTATTTATTTGTTCTTTTATTTTATTAAATTGTTTAGACATATTTTTGCTTAAAACTTCTAACCTTTCTTTAGCTATTTCATCTTTTGGATCTATATTATTTATTTCGTCTATAGCCTCTATATCTTTAGATTTTAATTGTCCTAATTGTTGCCATAAAAATGCATTAGTCCAATTTGTAGTCATATTTAACCATTCATCTGTATTTCCCCATGAGCTTAAAGGTTGAAATAGAGTTGTATTCCATTTTTTAGTCGATAACTTCCTATTGGTAATCTAATATTTTCTATTTCTTGTTTATCAAATCTTATCTTTGTTGGTAAACTCATATTAGTCTACGGTATATTTAAGGAATTAATTATTATATTATTTATCATTTGTCTTATTTCTCTTCTAAATTGTTCTTCTCTTCTTAATTCTCTTGTAATTTCATTCCTTAATAATTCTCTTTTAATTTTATTCCAATTAGAAATTTCCCTTTCTATTTCTCTACGATTGTTGTCGGTTATTATTTGTTCTTCTAAAATTTTTATTTTATTATCACAAAATTTTCTAATTATTCCAGGCATATTCTTATTCTATATCGTCAAAACTAAGATCAAAATCATATAATTCAGAAACTTCATTATAACTTACATGCTTTTCTATAGTTTCAAAAGATCTTTCACTATTTTCACTATCTAATCAGAAAAATATAATCATTTTTATTATTTCTTTAGGCAATCTTTTTTTTAATCCAAATGATACAATTGTAAGACATTTTTCATAATATCTAACATCTCTTTTTATGAAATTTATTCCTCTAATATAACTATCATAAGTTTCTGGAATTTCTATCATGTGACTATAATAAATACTATTAATATATCTAAAAGGTACAGTTCTATAATAAAACTCGTAACTTTCCATGATAAAAGTTCTTCGAAGTAAACAATCTTACAAAAACTCTTATATAATAATCTTCATGCAAATTTTGAGACAATAAATTTTCTTGTAGCTTAAAATAAGGGCCTTACCACGCTTCGCCAAATAACAAGAATGTTATATGTTCCTGGTCACCTTTGTCACAAGAGTTGGCCAAAGTCCGAAAGATCACGAAAGAAAATGGACACAAAGGCACTCAAAACTCTCAAAGCAGACTCAGCTGTGTAGAACAACACCAAAGCGTAATAAAAGATTTATTTCAAACTCAAAGATTTTATTGATCCGAAAATAGCTTGAAAGCTATTATACAAAGATTTTTACGAGAGATTGATACTCAGAAGAGTGGTTTCTACTCTCTAAAGAGAATGATTACAAAGATCATTGTTGAGGGTTTTTAGATGGTAGTTCGGGATGAGATTTGAGATGGCTAATTTTCGATGATCCTTCCTAATGAGAAAAGTCTCAATTTATAGAAAGGCTCGCACTTCACCGAAGCTTCTCGGCCAATCGATTTTTTACAACACAAAGTAAAAAGTACAATAATTTCAAATGTGGTTGAAAATATTAAAAGTGGTTGTTGGTTGTCTTTATTCCAGTGTCGGCAATTTCTTTTGATTCAGCTGACAACTGCCTTCTTATCTTCAAAGTTCACATGGTGTCGATCGCGTTTTTCTTAATCGTCCTTCACTTGTGGACGTGTCCCATTAGTCGGCAGTGCTTCTTTAATGCATTCTTCACTTCCGTAAAATTGATCGTTCATAATTCATGATTTTTCTTCAAGAATTTTTGATTCTTTATCTCCCTGCGTATAAGGATCCAATTATTACTCATACCATAGACCATGTATCTTTCTCCATAAAAGAACCGCATTGTTGACGGCATGATTTTATTCCGAGAGCTCGTACGTAAATCATCCATTTTCTATTAATAGTGGGCAATTCTTTAAAAATCTGAATCTCCTTGAGTGGATTTCCATTATTTTTCGAATTGTGATGAGATGATGTTCTCCATACCACTCTGGTTCTTTATATTCGGGACTAATTGTGTAAAATCTTAGTTCAATCGGTTGTTTATCACTGAATTTTTTAACACAATTAACAAATTCTTTGTCAAATTGTTCGATTTCTTTTAGATCTATCCCCGGGAAGAGTCGATCTAAAAATCCAAATGCGCCAATTTTCGAACAATATTAGGATCTGCTCCTTGAACCGCACCGATCCTTGGATAAATCGTCCGTTGGAAGAGGTCATCGAATATAGAGAACTTCCTTCTCTCGAAATTATATACCCATTCGAGAATTCATAATACTCCTTTTCCATTGGATGTAGATTGGCTCGATGTGATGAGTAGCAATTATTCCCTTTGGTGATTTAAGGTCACCAACCGGTGATTTTTTATCTTCTTGGAATTCATCGATACAGTAGGTCGTTCCAATGGGCCTTTTGATAAGGATGTTTGAGTACTAGACTCGGCTCCTTTTCCACTTGTAAATTTTTCCAACAATTTGTCCATACCGAGGTAGTTGTTGTGGACCCTTTTTCATGACTTTTTCCTCTTGCGAGGTAAGAGAGTCATTTCTCTTAAATTTTGATTCTCCACTCGACGTGGATGTATTAATCTCCCGAAATGGGATGTGACTAGCCTTTGTTTGGCCGTATTCACCTTTTAAAGGAGGATACTCCTGGCTACAATTTGCAAAAAAGTCTAAACATTACGACAATTTTTCAAATATTTTTTCTTTGTTATCATTCAATTTTTCAATCTTTTTCCCACTTTCAACAACTTTGCTTGATAAATCACAAAAAGTTTGTCGAATATCAAGATGATCTTCTTGAACGGCAAGATAATCTGCATTAAAATCGTTAGAAGATCTTGTAATTCCTTTGTAAATGCTTCAATCTTTTCCATATTCATGATTCCTGCCAAGAAATCAAAGAATAAATTATCTTTTCCTTTAATATATTCAAATTTAAAATTATAAAAAGATAGTAACACTTGCCATCTATGTAATCTTCTATGTTGAGGTGAATTTGGTAATTTATTATTTACTAGTCCGTTAAGTTGTGTATTATCAGTTTGAACAATAAATTCCTTGGGTAATAAAAACATTTTAAATTTGTTTATTCCTTTAACAAGCGCTAATAATTCTTTCTCATTGGTTGAATAATTTACTTGACATTATTAAATGTTCCACTAGTATACCTGCAAATTTCATTTAAATCGATTTTTAATAAAGCACTCCAATATAAATCGAAGCTTATCGGTTTGAACTATTAATTTATCTTTTTCATCGGAAGTCTAAGTTTAGGTAAATTTCTACAGCTTTTCTTTTAAATTTTTAACACAAAGAGTATGTTCTTCATTCCAACCTAATTTATTTGATTTTCTTAATAGTTTCGAAGTTTATTTCTTTTTTCTCAAGTTTTTTCTATAAATCCTTCAAAGATAATTAAGACAACCCAAAAACTTTTGAATTTGTTGCTTATTTTCTAATTTATCGAAATAAAATTATTTTTCCTGAAATATGAGGTTGCAATTTTATTCCATCACTATTTATTATCATTCCTAAGAATTCAATTTCATGTTTTGCTACTTCTCGCCTTTTCTCGACTAAGTATTATACCTTCTTTTGAGCAAAGTGTAGCAAAAATTCTAAGATGTTTAAGATGATCTTCATATGTTTGAGCAAACAAGTATATCATCAACATAAACAATAAGAAAATTATAGGTTTTAAAAACTTCATCCATTCTTCTTTGATAAATTTGTGGTGCATTTTTTAATCCAAATGGCATAACTATCCATTCATAATGTCCTTGAGGGGTACTAAATGCCGTTAATGGTATACTATTTTCTTCTAGTTTAATTTGCCAAAATCCGTATTTACAATCAAATTTTGAATAATATTTTTTATTCTTAGCTATATTTATTAATACTTCTTTATTTGGTAAATAATATCCATCAAACTTAGTGTTTTTATTAAGTTCTTTATAATTTACTACCATCCTAGATTTTCCTCTTTTTATCTCTCGAATGATTTCTAACCATAAAGCCGGGCTACTATGAGGGCTATTACTTCTCCTTATACGTTTTTGATTAAGAAGTTCTTGAATTTGTATTTGACATTGTTCCTTATCTTCTTGATTATAGAGCAGAGGTTTGACTCTAATAAGGATTGTTGGTTCTCATAGTTCTATTTTAGCTGTTGTTTTTGATTTTTCCCATTTTTCAAGTGGGTTTTCATTATAATTTTTATCTAAAATATCTTTTATTTTATAAAGAGTAATTGTTTTGATTGAATAATTTAGTAATTTTTGTATAAATTATATTTTTTAAACACGCGAAATTTGGGCTGAACTCTGAATGGTTTGAATTCTCTAACAATTTTTAGTAAATGTCCACATGGGGTTTTTAATTGAATAGTATAAATATTTTGACTATATTGACTAAACTGTTGTAAAAAGTCATTTCCAAGAATAATATCACAATCATTAATATTATATTGGTAAACATTTCTTATAGTTACTATTTTAGATCCTATTATAATTTCTATATTTTCATTTTTATATTTTAAAGATTCTCTTACTCCAGTTATTCCTTGTAGAGTTAATTGTTGTTTATTTTCTATCCATTTTGGTAATAAAAATTCTTTAAAGACAGTTATCTCAGCTCCTGTATCAATTAGAGCACAAGTAGTTATTTTTGATTCAAATACAGTTATTTGTATATATATACACTTATTGGGAATTTTATTTCTCTACTCATTTTTCTTTAGGGCAATATGTAGTTATTCCTTGATGTATAATAAGAATTCCTTCCTTGTCTATTTTATAATTATCAAGACTATTTAAAAATGAATTTCCTAATAATATTGGATGTTCATCAAAATTCATATTGTTATCAATATAGCATTCTATGCTTAATAATAGATTTCCTAATTTAATTTGAACTTGTCCTATGATATCACAAGAGTTTATTTTTCCTTCAAAATCTCTATAACTATAAGGTTCAACTTTTTTCTTTTTAATTCCTTCATCAATAAGAGAGCAAATATGATTCTGACTTGCTCCAGTATCAATAAGTATTTTAATTTCATTTATCCATTTACTTTCATTAAAGAATTTTCCTTTGATTCCATAGACACTATTATTTTTATTTTGTATTATTTTTGAAATACTATGTCTTACTGTATTATTTCCTATAATTATTTTATTTTCTTTATATGTTATTTGTTTTGGTATTATAGGTTGATCAATACTTATAGCATCATCATGTCCTATCTCAAAATTTTCTATTTCTTCTATGTCTTGTTCTCTAGGTAAGATTGCTTCTCCTATATCCCTAAATTCTTCGTCAATTTCTATAAAGGCTTTTCTTTATATATATATCCATAATTACTATTTGTATAACAATATAATCCTTGATATAATATAGTAAAGACTTTATTATCATCTTTTAATATTTTATTAGTCATCTTAAAATGTAGACTAAGACAATCATCTAAATTTTTATCATTTATATGCACACAATATCTTGGATAACAAGTAAATTTTAATTTTTTATAGGCTAAGTTTCCTTTACTATTCCTAAATTTCCATTTTCTCAGTTATACATCTTTCATCTTGTAAATTAAGTATTATAGGACTATTAATTCCTTCTTTAAAACATGATTTTATTATTATTTGTATTCCGAAGGTAAACATAAGATATTTTATCTCGTTTTTCTTGTTTTAATTTTCCTAGGAATTCATTAATATTTCTTTTTGTTATAAGATTTAATTTTATTTTTCCTTGTGTATGTTTAATATCTATGGCTTTTTCTATTTCATGATATTCATTAATGACTAACTTCTTTCTTCTAAAGGCTGATCCTAAAATATTAAATAATTTATTTTCTCCTGGAGGTTTTAGACTTAATTCTCGCTTTATTAATTTTTCTAAATTTTTCCCAATCAAATTTTCCTTTTAAGGCATATCCCTCTACTCCTTCGTATACTTCAATTTCTAAATTTTCTGAATTTTCAATTTCCATGATTCTTAGGTATCTAATTCTTCAATTCTCCTAACTTCATTATTAATAACTCTTTGTATTTTTTTTAAAGTTTTCATTTCTATAAGAATAGGCATTTTAACAAGATATCATATATCTTCGTCTAAAACTTCATCAAAATCTATTAAAAGAAAAGTAATTTTCTTTTCAAATTTTTTTTTATTTTAAGACTATCCGAGTCTTTTATTTTATTAATCAAATTTCTTGATTTATTAATAAGATGTTGAATATAACTATCAGATATCTAAATATTCAACAGGAACTCAAGCGTACCATCCTATGCAAATTTTGTTATTATCTTCCATTCTCTCTAATTCCTCAAGATATAGGGCTCTGATACCATTATTAGGTGACCTAAAATGCAAAAATAAAATAAAAACAATTAATTTCAAAAATAAAATTATTAATTAAATTTTTTGGCTCAAGATAGGTGGAAAGAGTTGATGGTGAAGAGAAGTTAATTTTTTATTGTATGCAAACAATTTTGTCGAATCCAAAATTAGATTTAAAGTTTAAGGACTAAAATGATTTGTTTTAAAACTTGTTATTTTAAGGGTATTTTAGGTAGTTTTAAGGTTGAATAGTAAAAAGGGGTATTTTGGAAAGGGTATGGTTGAATTTAGGGTATTTTCAATAATTTCCCTATAAATTGTGCTTGAATTGGCACAAATGTCTCATTTGTAATATAATTTTCTCCCATAAAGGGATTAAAATTGTAATTTTGAGAGGCATAATCGAAGTTCTAATTATTTAGAATTATTTTAGAGTGTTAAATATCTAATTTAATTTGTTATAGTGTTGATAATTAAATATAAAACTTTCATCTATATAAATATCCATTTATCTTTAAGGAGATAAATTACTATGTTGAAATTACTTATATTTCATAAAAAGCCAAACAGACAAACATATAAATTGAAATTGTGAAAAAGCAAAATTTTATCGTTTTGAGAGAAGTCGAGTAAGTGATATAGTATCCTTGAATGATTTAAATAAATTAAGAGATGAAATCATAATCATACTTCTATATTTGTATCTATTCCTACATTTATTCGGATAAACATTTTTTCATTTACATAATTCCACCAAATAATTCATAAACCATTATATAAATTCAACCACCAAATTAATTGCCAAAAACTAAAATAAGTATCTTATTCAAGGAGTGTCGAAAAGGTGATGGAAATCCCAATAAGATGCAGCAACAATGAAATGAAATATTTTGGTTGAGGAAATATTTTTTTATGAAGGCGATTCTTATTTAATGGAGAAAAGTGCCCAAATAGAAGAGTTCTTATTTCCAACTTTAAGGTGCCAATTTAGGGACATAATTATACAAATTAGTCAAAGGCCCAATCCCTTCTTTATTATTATTATTATTATTATTATTATTATTATTATTATTATTATTATTATTATTATTATTATTATTATTGTCAATTAGCTAATTTGAATATAATTTACCTAATATGAAAGAAAATGGATATTTTCAAGGATTATATGCATATATAACTATTTTTTTGGCACGTTGATTGTCTAAAGCGTTCAAAGTATATTCCACTGCAAAATGAAAGTTATCACAATAAAAATAAATAAATTAATTAAATATTAAATTCAACATTAGAGAAATTTATCACCACGTTGCTTTACACGTTAAATTTGAGCAATAGCACTTTCTTTGTAAACTCGACGATAAACAAGTTTCATAATAATGTACACAATAATCATTTTTGATACAATAACAAGTAAACTACATATTCATTCAACTAGAAATAGAACACATTACAAGCTTGAGTCGAGTTTGTCAATTAGAAGGTAGAATCCATTAAAAATATTGTTCACCAATTCATGAGTCGAACCGGCCAGTTTAATTGATTTTAAAAACTATAGAGGAAGGTACATCCACTTTAGAAATGGGAATAAATTACTTTTTAACCAAAATAGAGTACAAAATGCTCTCTTGATGGTTGAAGTATATTTAATGCACGTTTATCGAGTTCTACCATCCGTTTTAAAAGTAGATGCAACACCTTTCTCTTTCAGTGTTCTCCATTAATGTTTGCTTCATGACATCTTCAATTTGCTGGTGTACAAGAAAAAATAATTAATTGGCATGTTTCATTTAGGTTGGATGGGATGACATTAAACACGGTCATTGACAAATACCTCACACGTTCATTTCACTTGATAGTATCAAGTCGAGCATAACAATGTTTGAGCTTGTATTGATATTATGTTTGAATTTCCATAAACATGTCGTTTGTAATGACTTGCTTGAAAATTGTATTGAAGTCTCTGATTATTCGCATTCATTACTAGAATTTATACAAGTATACGACAATACAATTGGAACAAAGTAAAGCATGATTACACAAGTTACGAAACTTCTGGCACGATCCAAATTTCATGTGATTTGGTGTTTGGTTAAACAAAAGCAGTCTAAGGAGTTTTAGCTTTGAGAGTCCTAATTAATAAAGATCAACTTTCATCAAAAAATGGGATTTTGACTTGGAACATGACTTTGACATGAAAAAAACCTTGAAGGCATGATTAGCGAAAGTGGGAGCCGCGGCGTCCATACAACTGTGAGGTAAATAGAGGCTAGGAGCCACATCGCTGCATGGGGCGTCCCGGCGCCCCTGTTGAAAGACTTGGGTGCTGGTTCTGGGGCTCGAGATGCAGCTTGGTGGCGCCTGAAGAGTTTATCCCAATTGTTTTGAATTTTATGTTTTCTTTTTCATCTAGAACTCCAAAAAGAGGCTCATATATATATATATATATATATATATATATATATATATATATATATATATATATATATATATATATATATTCCATATTATTGTTATACATTCAATAACATCTTGAGAGATAGAGAATTTAGATTTCAATTGATAGTATTGAGATTTTGATATTGTAAACACATTCATTATTGATTATAGTGAAATTCTCATCATCTGCCTGTGATTTTTTTCCCATCCTGGGTTTCCACAAATCTTAGTGTTCTTATTTTATTCTTGTTTGTTTCATTATTATCATTATTTTGCAATCAATTCATAACAAGTGATATCAGAGAAATGTTGATTTTCCGCATGGCATTGATGAAATATAATATTACATTTCAAGAATTACTATGGCAAGTGAAAATGCGAGCGGTTCTCTTGCGGATGGATTTAGAGGAAGCCTTGCTTAACTTTGATAAGATGCCTTCAACCTGGACGCATGATAAAAAGCAGCGTAGGAATCGAAAATCTCAATCTCAAATTTATCTACATGTTTCAAATCAAATTCTTCATGATGTTCTAAAAGAGAAAATCGTCGCTGCTTTGTGGTTGAAGTTGGAGCAACTTTGTATGAGAAATAGCTTAACAAGCAAGTTACACTTAAAACAGAGCTTGTACTCTCATCGGATATTCGTAGGTGCTCTAGATGTTCATTTAACTATGTTCAAACAAATTGTGGCTGATTTGGAGACATTGAAAGTTAAGTATGATGAGGAGGACTTGGCTTTGATATTGTTGTGTTCGTTGCCGTAGCTTCTAGCTTTTAGAGATATTATTCTCTATAGTTGGGATACTCTCACTGTGTAAGATGTCTATGATTCTAAGAAAAAGATGAGACATCTTACCGGAGGATCTGGGAGTTGGCTAAACGCTTAGTTATTTGTGGGAGAAATGAAGATAGGAATTTTGGTAGAAATATGAGGGTCAAATTGACATCCAGACATGCAAAGAAAACATGCCACTTTTTTAAGAAGAGGGGACATATTAGAGCTGATTGCTATGCTTTGAAAAACATAAACAACGTTGCTGGTGCTACTAATAAAGGAAGGGAACCCGTAAACAAAGCAGATGCTTATGTTGTGGAAGGTGGATAAAGTGAATGAGTGCTTCTTGTGATTTCTGACATGGGTTCCAAACCTTGTAAGGAATGGATTCTTGACTCGGTATGTGCTTTCCATATATTGCCTTGCAAAATTGTCGGAGTTGGTATAGTCAGGATCAGAATGTTAGATCGGGCTTTTAGAACACTTACAGAAGAAATGTATGTTCCAAAACTGAAACAAAATCTTATATATTTAAGTGTACTTGACTCAAATGGTTATAGATACACCGGTGAAGGTGAAGTTTTGAAGGTTAGTCGGGGTACCCTCGTTTTCATGAAGGGGCATAAAAGTTCTGCACAGTTATACATTTTGCAGGGTTCCACAATCATAGGGACGCAGTAGTTTTTACTTCTTATTTGACAGATAAAGAAATTATAAAACTTTAGCATATGCGACTCGGGCATATGAGTAAGAATGATATAGCAGAGTTGAGTAGAATGTGAGTTCTTGATGTGTATAAGACCAATCAAATGATTTTTTGTGAGCATTATGTCTTTGAGAAACAGAAAAGAATCAGATTTACTAAAGACACAACACGAAAGTAGTACTTGAGTATATCCATTCAGATCTTTGGGGATCAGCCAGGGTACCTTCAAAAGGAAGCACTTATTACTTGTTGACAGTGATTGATAACTTCTCCAGGAAAGTTTGGGTATTTTTCTTAAAATAGAAGAGTGATATATTTGGAACCTTCAAGGAGTGATAAACAATGATAAAAAAGCAGAATGGAAAGTAGGTCAAACGTCTACTTACAGATAATGGGTTGGAGTTTTGTTCAGATGAATTCAATAGCTTCTACAATGTTGAAGGCATCTTGAGACACTTGGCAGTATTTGAAACTCCTCAATGGAATGGTGTGGCAGAACGGATGAATAGAACTTTGATGAAAAATGTTTATTGTATGCTTTCAAACTCTGCGTTGTCCAAGACCTTTTGGGCTGAATCTGCTACTACAACTTATTTTCTGATAAATCACTTACCCTCAACTGCCATTGAGAAAAAGAAATCTGAAGAGGTATGGTCTAGTAAACCTTCTTGTTATTCTGTTTTGAAGTTTTTTGAGTGTCCTGCTTATATTTATGTGGATAATGGGAAGTTGAAGTTTAGCTCTAGAAAATAAATCTTTTTTAGGTATAAATCAGGTGTGAATGAGTATAAATTATAGTGTCCCGAGACAAGAAAAATGGTGGTTAGTAGAGACGTGGTATTTGATGAACTTGTTGTAATTCATGGTTCACCTCGTGGGGATTCTAATAAAGTTGGGGAACAAAATCATTCAACTTAGGTAGAGTTGAAAATTGGTCTAGGGCCAATAAGAGGTTTCAGAACAGTCTACTACATATCAATCTAGTTCAGAGTAACAGACAGTAATACTTTGCCCACACCACTAGCAACACCATAGTATTTAATTGCTAATGATAGATCTCACAAACAAATTAGACCTCTATAGAAGTGTAGAAAAGTGGATTTGGTAGCTTGTACATTGAGTGTAGCTGACAATATTGATTTCACTTAGGAGCCTGCTACATATTTAAAGGCAGTCAGTTGCAGTGATTCTAGCAGATGGTTGATTGCTATGCAGGAGAAGATGTAGTCATTGAATAAAATAATACTCAGAATTTGGTGAAATTACCTAAGGATAAAAAGGTTGTTCGTTGCAAAATGGTGTTTAAAAGAAAGGAAGACACTTAAGGGATTGAAGATGCAATGTATAAAGCTAGATTGGTAGCAAAGTGCTACAGTCAAATTTTAGGTGTTGACTTCACCGATATGTTCTCACCAATTGTGAATCACAGTTGTAATCGAGCTTTACTTGGAGTGGTGGCTAAGAATGACTTGGAACTTGAGCAAATGGATGTCGGACAACATTCTTATATAGAGAACTTGAGAAGATCATTTACATGCAACAACCAAAAGGTTTCATAGTTTTTGAAAATGAAGATTATGTGTGCTTGTTGACGAAATCCTTGAATGGACTGAGTAGTCACCGAGACAGTGGTGTTTGAATTTTTTGATTCATTCATGACAACGCATAGTTTCATTAAAAGTAATTATGATAATTGTGTGTACTTCATTTTAGATGGTGGATCGATCACATATTTGTTACTATATATTGATGATATACTCATAACGGACAAGGATAGAGCAGAGGTCAGGAATGTGTAATCTCAACTTAGTATGGAGTTTGACATGAAAGATTTGAATGCAGCAAAAAAGATCATTGGTATGGAAATCTTAAAGGATAGGAAGGCTAGCAGATTGTATTTGAGTCAGGAGGAGGTACATTGAGAAGGTGATTCAAAAGTTCAATATGATGAATGCTAAAACAGTACTCCATTGGTTACCCACTTTAAATTATCATCTAACCCGTGTCCTCGGTCAAATGAAAACATTGATTACATGTCCTGGGTTCCTTATTCCAGTGCAGTTGGTTTGCTTATGTATACTATGGTTTGTATAAAATCATATTTGACTCATGCAGTTAGTGCAATTAGTAGATACATAACAAATCCTAGCAATGAACATTTGAAAGTAGTGCAGTTGATATTCAAATACTTGAGAGGATCTTCTAATGCTTGTTTACATTTTGGTAAAAATACAAATAAAGTCATTAGGTATGTGGATTCGAATTATGCAGATGATCTTGATAAGAGGATGTCATTTACAAGGTATGTGTTTACCCTGGGAGGCTGTACTATCAACTGAAAAGTTACTTTGCAGAATACAACAGCTTTGTCTACAACAGAGGCAAAGTACATGGCCATCACAGAAGCATGAAAAGATACTATGTAGTTGAGATGATTGATTGGTGAAATCAATGAAAACTTGCAGATTTCTACTGTGTATTGTGATATTAGGAGTGTTATTTTCTTGACTAAGGATCAAATGTTTCACGATAGTACTAAACACATTGATCTGAGGTATCATTTTGTAGGTGATGTGATTGCTCGTGGTGATATTGTAGTAAACAAGGTTGATACCAAGGATAATCCTGCTGATATGATGATAAAACCACTTCCCATTGCTAAATTTGAGCATTATTTGAACTTAGTTGATGTTTGTCATTGATTTAACTTATTCGGGCTTGTTTGAAAAAGGTGGAGTGGTGCTTACTTGGATATGTAATTTTGAATTCTTTGTTGTGGAATTTGGTTCAAGGTGGAGATTTGTTATGACGTGACCCAAATTTCAAGTGATTTGGTGTTTAGTTGAATAAAAGTTGAATGAGTTTTGGTTTTGTGAGTCTTAATTAATAAAGATCAAATTTCATCAAGGATTGAGAGTTTGGTTTAAAAAATAGCTTTGAGATGAAGAAAAGTACCTTGAAGGCATGATTACTGAAAGTGGGCGCCACGGCGCTGGCCATCATTGCAGCGCCCCTGCAACTACGACGCAAGGTCGGCGCCCCTGTCAAAAGAAAGCCATGGGCGCAGGCCCAGATGCTAGGGTGTTGGCACCAAGGCGCCACCATGACTGATTTATCCCGATTTTTTTGAATTTTATGTTTTCTTTTTCATCTAAAATTTTAAAACGAAGCTCCTATATATATATATATTCCACATTGTTTTATTTCCATATATACATTTAATAACATTTCGAGAATTAGAGAGTTTAGACTTCAATTGAGATTTTGATATTGTAAACACATTTATTATTGATTCTCCTCATCTGCATGTGGTTTTTTTTTTTCATATTGGGTTTTTATATAAATTTTTGTGTTCTTATTTTATTTTATAATTGTCATTATCTTGCGATCAATTCATAACAAAACAAAATATTAAGATTTACAGTCTAGTTCAATTTTCCATGGATTAAAAGTTGATCTATATTTTTTATCTTTATTTGATATGAAATTTATCCTTTTAACATTGCTATGAATTTTTACAATTTTTCAAGATAGCCTGACAAGCCAAAAAAACCTTGCCCCCAGCACCGGCCAAATGTTACCAAAAGAGAAACTGCACAAGGTTAGGCATCCTTTAACAATCATGGCCTTTGTTTTTTGTCTTTTGATTAAATGAGCTGTAATCTCATTCAAAGTTATGTAGTCATTCTTGACAAAAAGTTGTACCCTTTCACACACCAATTTCTTGCATTCAAAGAAAGTTTAGGTAACAAAAATTGACTTTTTCACCTTTTAATCTCTAGACATAATTCATTTGAAAATTGACAATATTAAAATAATATTTGAAAAGCCATATAACTCATGTTTCGCGTGACTTAATTAACATGGCACAAAAACATGTCACTTTGCCTGTCTTTGAAAACATTGTTAAAGAGACAAATTTATTTATTTATACTTTGTCTTTAATGCACCCCATGCATGGCACACAAGATTCCTTTAACTCATCAAAATCTGGCCTTAAGCAATCTTAATAAATAAATAAGTGATGGGGTTCTGCTAATTATATGTTGTTAGGGATAAATCTCACATCTTATCTAGTGCTTCTCTATTGAAATTTACTAGTCTCAAATTCTTTATAACTTAGTTTAGGACGTGGGATTTAACCCTTGACACCATACCGTGCGAAATCACCTAAGTTTAAAACCTTAATTCTCAATGAGAAATACAAACTCATCTGTTAAATTTTTGTCTTTGACAATCAATTCAACTTGTATATCGAAACTTGTCGTTTTTTACAGAAGAATTGGAGGGAAATAGCCCATGTTTGGTTTTGCTAAAAATCACTTTTTTATTAGATTTTCAAAAAAAATTGATAAAATAAGTGGTTGAAAAATTGATAAAAATTATATATTCGAAGAAATGTGTGATTAAAATTAATTATTAACTTTAATTATAATTTATCAAAGTTTTAATTAAACCAAACATGGATATCCTTGTACCTTTGGCTTTCACCATGTTTTCTGGCCCCTTTGTAGCCTCATCCATCCACGTGCATTATAAAAGAATCTGTCGTGTCTTTCCATATCAAAGAATACAATTTTGATTTCAGAAGTCTTGTGGTCTAAAAAGTATCGTACTGTATAGCCATATGTATCACTGATTTTCATTACTTTTGAAAGGAGAACAATTTTTTCAGACGTATTAAAATCAAGAAGATATATTTAGAGCAAGTGGGCTCCTCCATCCAACTCCATTATTATTAGCATAGAGTATTGTGGTAGCTAGAGAGGCATCCCTAACCACATGGAACCAGCTATGGACAACAGAATCTCCTGTGACATTATGAGCTGGTTCGAGGACGTTTCCGAAAATGCGCCCAGCGTTCAAACACAGACACTTCGTCGGATTCTGCAACTCAATTTTGCCGCGGAGTATCTTAAGAAGTGGATAGGAGAAGTCAGTATTGAAGATATGGAAGATAGTGCATTGGAATCGCTTTACACCTCTTTGGTGCCTCTTGCTTCCCATGCAGATTTTGAACCTTATGTCCAAAGGATTGCTGATGGGGAAAAAGCACCTCTAATCACTCAAGAACCTATCACAACTCTCTCCTTGAGGTCTCAGTGCTCAAAACTCTTTTTGAGTCTCAAATGATTTACAGTTTAGTCGATCCCAAATTTATTGGGAACATGAATTAGTTTGTTATTATTGCATATTCTTGATGAAACAAATACGAAATTTTTTTAGCTTTGGTTAGAAAAGAAGTTCCATAATAATAATTGGAATGACCAAAGGTAGTTGGAAGATGTGTCTTTCATGATGAAAGGAAAGAAAAAAATCCCAAATTGGCGAATTCTGTGCATATCCATAGACCATTAGCAGGAATTATTTGTTTGTACATCTCATAATGCTTTTGTTTTTCGATAAACTGCTTCTTCAGTTCCGGAACTACTGACGGCCGACAGAAGTACGTGCCTTTTACTCGCCATAGCTCCAAGACTACTCTTCAAATTTTCAAGCTTGCAGCAGCTTATAGATCAAGGTTTAACCCTGTTTGCTCTCTATCTCATGCACAACGTGTTCGAAACACTGTTTGATGGTTAATGGGCCGTCTTGTATGCGGGTATCCTCTTTTTTTCCCGTCAAAGAGAGTCTAATTTGATCTATGATTGCTAATGGTCTATTAAGTATGCGTTGTGGTGTTTGTGTCCGTCATAGAAAGTCTATTTTGGTGTAGTGAAGGCCTCTTTTACCCTAAATAAGAGCAGACGCACCGTTCAACTCCACTGGCTTTTCCATCGATGTATGGAACTCACAACAATTTTTGTTATCACAACCTCGTTTAAAAGCTTTGTAATGGATAACAAATTTTTTCGATGTTCTTGTTTATACTGAAGTGTTCCTTACAGGAGATTTTTATTCATTTGCTGGTTGTGCTAGAATTTATCCAATAAAAGAGGGAGGAAGAATCCTTGAGTTCATATACAGCAGCAAACAGTTCAAAACGAAGAGTGGCATAACAGTAGGAACAGCCACAACTCATTACTATGCAAGTGAGGAATTCAAGATTAAACAACAAGAGACAAAGTCATACATTTGTAGCCCCGAAGAAGTCATTTCAAGTGGTGACTACAAACAATCCACATACTGTCATCTCCTTCTCGGCCTATACTTTGGCGATCAAGTCGAATTCATAGCCTCCACATTTGCATTCAGTATAATCCAATCATTCAGATCATTTGAGGAGTCTTGGAAAGATATATGCAATGACATCAGGGATGGAACCCTAAGTTCAAAAATCACCATTCCCTCTGTCAGAAAAGCGGTTCTTGATATAATTTCAGTACCCAATCCATCTTTGGCAAAAAGGGTTCAATCCAAATGTGTAGAATTGGAAGAAATGGATTGGTATGGACTGATTCCAAAGCTGTGGCCAAAAGCAAAATATGTGTATTCAATAATGACAGGATCTATGCAGCATTATTTGACAAAAATGAGGCATTATGCTGGGGATTTGCCACTGGTGAGTGCTGATTATGGTTCGACGGAGAGTTGGATTGGAGTAAATGTGGATCCTTGCTGTCCGCCAGAGAAAGTCAGTTTTGCTGTTGTGCCCACTTTTTCTTACTTTGAATTCATACCACTTAATAGATCAGAGAATGAAGATGGAAAATCAGCGATTGATGATTTTGTAGAAAACGATCCTGTGCCACTCTCTAATGTCAAGATTGGACAACAATATGAGATTGTTCTGACAACTTTCACAGGTCAGTAAATTAGATTAATCTCAGCATCTTCGTGCATGTTACCTTTTTTTTTTTTTACTTTTAGTAAACAAGTCACTTATTTTTAGCCCACGTTAAAATGTGTGGTTAAAAAGTTATGAATTCCATAAAATAAATAATTGACTTTGCCTTGAAATTTTATTAACCCATAAAATAAATGGTTGAAAAGTTATAAATTCCAACCTCATTGGACTTATTTCCTTAGCCTGAAAGAAAAAAAAAAAGAGAGAGAGAGAGAGAGAGAGACATAAACAAGTTGCTTCTTTCCATCTTTTATGCATAGAGAACATGTGGAGTTGTTAAAGGTATAGAGACGATAAATTTATTTATTTTATGTTTGTTTGATAAAATTTTGTTAAAGTTTTATAAATTTTTCAACCGTCAAACTTAATTTTATTTACACATTTATTGCACATAGAACTTTTATCAAAATCTACTATATTTTTATTAAAAGTTTGTCGAGCGAGCCCTTAATATCTCACATGCAAGACATTCATTTTTCTAATCAAAGGCGGAGGGCAATACCCGATCTTTAAAAATTGGTGGCAACAAAGTTGAATTTATATTCTCTAGTATAGTCATGTTAAACCACTTCATCCAAGACCTTAAACGACTAGATAGGAGATACATTTATTATAATTGACATTTTTTTTAGCATTGCCAATTAATTTTTTAATTTAAGCTAAATCATACTCTTTCACTTAGAAATAACTTATAAATAGACATTTTGTGATTGTTAAATACAGAAAATAAGTGCCTTTCTATCCACGTGAACACAATCAGAATTAAGGTTTTCAGAATATTTCATTTAGGTTTTCAAGATCAACCAATCTTTCAAGGTAGCCAAATGGGGGGAAAAAAATTTAGCCGTCCAAATATTGTTGTCCTGCCTGAATTATCATCTCGTACATCATGGACCACATGCTCATGAACTGTCATGTTGTCATCTTGCAACTTGCCAATCTCTATTCAATTGATTGATACTACACTTGAAAAAGTCTTACCCTTATACAACATTAGTTTTCAGTTGTTTAAAAACCTTTGGATAAGTAGATGAAACTAGAAGTTCCAATACGATATACTCTGTAGAGAGTCGGACGAATGAGATTTAGAAGTCATCGTAATGTCCAAAATAAATTCTAGTTTAGTCTTCCGATTTAGATTTTTAAACAATTGACTCCATTCTTCCTAGAAAAAATAAGTTCTAGCTCGATTTTGTGATTTTTGGATTTTTTATGTGGTAATTTAGGGTCTTTCTCCTGCACTAGCTAAGGTTATAGCTCGATTTTGTGATTTTTGGATTTTTTGTGGTAATTTTAGGGTCTTTCTCCTGCACTAGCTAAGGTTATAGAGGATTGTACAAATAAGATGCCTAGGATTGAGGATAAATTGTACATGCACTACAGATTTTGCTTGAAAAGACTTCCAAAATAAATAAATAAAATTATTTCGATTCTATGTAAAACTATACAAAGTCCTATAAAACACTTATATTTGTTACGCCATTCCTATAGTAAATGTCCCAACAATCTCTACAATGGATAGTCATGACACCTAGGTTTATCTTGATGTCTTTAATGATCAATTAAGATAAGAAATATATAAATTCAGAAAGGGAATTTTGAAAATTTACATATAATTGTCCAAAACTTTATTCTCATACCATATATTAATTTGTGATAGATTATTTCTTTAAATCTCTAACTTCTTCAATGCATGCAGGGCTCTATAGGTATAGATTAGGAGATGTGGTAGAAGTAGTTGGTTTCCACAGAAACACTCCCAAACTCAGCTTCATATGCAGGAGAAAGCTAATCTTAACTGTAAATATAGACAAGAATACTGAAAATGACCTTCAACAGGTGGTGGAAAAGGGTTCTAAAATACTAAGAACAGCTAGAGCCGAGCTAGTCGATTTCACTAGCCACGCTGAGGTCGCAAAACACCCGGGTCATTACATAATTTACTGGGAAATCAAAGGAGAAGTTGAAGAAAGGATTCTTGAAGAATGTTGTAGAGAAATAGATGCTTCATTTGTTGATCATGGATATGTTGTGTCGAGAAGAAGCAATTCCATTGGACCTCTTGAACTTTGCATTGTGGAGAAAGGGACTTTCAAAAAGATTATGGATAATTTCATAGCAAATGGTGCAGCATTGAGCCAGTTCAAGACCCCTAGGTGCACTTCCAATCAGGTCCTGCTAAGAATTCTCAATCTGTGTACAATTAAAAGATTTCACAGCACAGCTTATGGGCCATAGAATTTCTCAATTTCGATAGTTAACAAACAGATTTCTTTTTGTACTGCAGCGTGTTACGTTTCAAGAATCCTATCTTAGGGATAACAATCAAATTAAGAGATGTATAACGATGTTTTCTGTCTTGGTCAGATCGTGAACTCGGTCTACGCGAGTTCAACATCAAAAAAGAATCGGATTAAGAAATGATGAGTGTTAGTTCAACTATAAAAATCTTCGCATGTGCCAAGAAATACAATCGTGCACCCCAATCATACTCCTCTTTATCGAACACATTGAGTATAACTTTTCATCAGCTAATGGTCTCTTCATACTCGTTAATCGAGTCTAAAGTTCCAAATATACCCATCAAAGCCTTTTTGCTCACGGATAAGGGTTTTAATTTATATGTTTCATCATGTCCTCGATATCGCTTCTAAAAGCAATTGAAATGAACTTAAACATAGAATTGTATAAAGACACAATTAACCTTTGTTGCATAGATTGAAATGACACAATGTCAACATCCCACTACAAGATATCGACAAGCATACAGTCCACTTGCCTCTTAAATTATTAAACATGTAAAATATGACATCTTACGGACAAAAATCAAATTAAGACATGTATAACGATGTTTTCGGTCTATGCGAGGTCGATTTCAAAAAAGAATCAAATTAAGAAATGATTTGTATTAGTTTGACTTTAAAAGTTTTGGCATGTACCGTGAATTTAATTATTGTATTTTCCACAATCAAATTGAGATCTTTTGGATATTTTATATATAATCTCTTTTCATCGATGGAAAAATTACTCTCTTATAAATTAGAAATTAATGATCTGTCCCACACTTTTTGCAACTTGGCTTCTTAGCTTGTGCTGCATTGGGTGTCTGTGATATGCTCTCCACCTTATGAATTTGACCAACGAAATATCTCCCATCACATACACCACAGTATCTAGAAAAAGATCTTATGAATAATTAATTAAGTCTCCAATATCTCATACACTTTACCTAACATAAACTCGTAGAAACCTATACCAAAACAGCAGAGGATTTTTTACAAACTATTGGGTAATTTCTATTTGTAGTCACTAAATTTCCAGCTAAATTCCATTTGTGTCACTATACGTCAATTAAGTTTTGATTGAATCACGAAACTTTTAAAAATTTGTTTCAAATTTCACCACGTGGTAATATACCGTCTCCCAAATGATGAAAATTGATTAATTGACAACCATACAGCAATGGATCTTTCACGTAATTACTGTGTGATATGCTAATTTACCACCAATCCACGTCATAAAACTTTAAAGTAATTCTTAACATTTCAGTATGAAGACATCTTCATAATTCTAATTTTTCCAATCTCGTATCTAGGCGATTATGGGAAAACTCAATTATAGTATGATTGTCAACTGGACATATTTCGTCGACAATGGACGATGAAATGTGACACGGCAGTGAAACTCAAAATCAAATTGAGTTTCACTTATCCATCTATGACAAATTAAGGTTCCGTCTGTCAATTGGGATTTCGGGGAAAGTAGGTGGAGTTCAAACCAACCCCCAAACAAATGAAAGGAGTTAAAGGACAAAGTATTGGTGAAATTATTAAAAAGGTAGAGTTGGAAGGACAATAAGTGTTGGGGGAAATTATAATCTTTTTGACCAATGCAAAGGCAATGTGTTCCACAACAAATATACTGTCGACATCATAATCAAGCAATTCCTAATCATTGATTTTGCTAATCTAAATATTAATAGATAATTGGGTGGTCTTCTAATCACAGTGCCGCTTGACACTCAAAAAATAATTGCTTTTGGGAAACAGCTACAAGCAAACAAACAATTATGTTGAAACTTGAAAGTGACATTTTTTTTTTCTTTTTTTTTGAGTATAAGCTCCTTTTTTTTTTCAACGAAATGTTTCACTTGTAGCTATTTACACGTACATGGACCGACGCATGTCGTTGAAATAAAATAGGTTTAAAAAAAAAAAATTCATGTTCAAAACTGATAAATTAATATCAAGGGACATAACACACTTTTTAGTATCATTTTGAAATCTCGTAGATAATACTGAAAAATGCTCAAATCTCGTGATTAGTAGTGAAAACTATCGATAGCCGTTCTACGTGACATACATACGACTGTTTGTTATTTGATATCTGAGGAAACAAAAAACTACCACGTTAATTCATCAAAAAACAAACTGTCACAAATACGTCACATAAGACGATTATTATTAATCTTTACTATGAATAACATTATTCATTATTATTGTATAGATTATACATAACAAAATTATAAATGGTTAGCAAATTTTAGCTCCAAACCGGCAGATGAACCACTTGACCTAAATGACACTTCATCAAGATTGATGACTAGTTAGCAATCACTCACGATAATTTGTACGACAAAATAAAAATAATTGGACAAGAAAGAATATAGATATATTATAACACTTATTAATTGCCTTTTTTTTTTAATTAAGCCACTATGGAGTGGCATATTATATTAATAATGAAAATAAAACATAACACAGATTTCGGAGTGGTTCGGTCCAACTTCTAGCTAAATAATGTCTAACGGCTCAAATATATCGACCCTACGAAAGCCTTGTTGCTAGCGGCGGCAATGGGTCAAGCCGAGCCGGCTCGGCCCGTATACGCATGAGGTCGGGTTTTTTAATTTTTTTTTTTTTTTTAATTTTTTTTTTTTTTTTTTTTTATAACTTTACCTATTCTAAACCTTAAAAAAAATTTAAAAAAAAACCCACGAGCGGCTCATCTCGGCTTAGCTCGGCTCGGGTTCGGGCTCATCTTTTGACGAGCCCAAGCGACTCACGAGCAGCTTTTTTACGAGCCGATGAGCCACTCGACTCGATTGTCACCTCTACTTTTTGCTCATGGACGAGGGTTTAAATAATGTTTCTTGTCCTACAAAATTCCCATCCCTTCCAAAAACGATTAAAAAGCACATAACTATTGAATCGTATAACATACTACTAGGTTTTGTTGTATAAATTAAAAAGATACAATGTGAACATTCATAATAAGACCCCGGCAAGCATCTAGTCCACTTGCCCCATATATTAGTAAAACACGTAAAATGTGAGATAACAGTCAAAAGAGATATATGACAATTTTTTTCAATCTTAGTCGGATCAAATCAGATCGGATCGCAGATTCGATCTATATGAGGTCGACATCAAAGACATGAAATTAATTAAGAGATGATTTATTTGTTAGATCAGCCATAAAAGTTTTGACATGTACCATGAATCTCATAATTAATTTCTACAGTATATACATACTTACCCTAAAACGAGGCCGTACATATAGTGCTTAACTGGTTTCTAAATGAAACCCGTGTATTATTGTCATTAGTTTATTCTTACTTTATATTGACTTGAAAAGATATGTTCTCATTTTAAAAGCATAACTATTAATATTTAGATTTATAAATTTCTGTCTATATAGTAGACGAAATTCAATTAAATACGAATTATTTCATAAATTTATAAAAAAAACAATTCATTTTTCATGCATTAGATTTGCAACAATTTGGTTTCTCAATCCTCCATTTCCATATCGTAGAAAAATATCAAATAAAGTTCAATTTTCTTTACTCATGAGGATTGAAATTGGAATTACAATAATGGATTTTTATTTTTCTTTTTCTTTTGAGGTGGGAGTGTAGGGAATGAAGGTATCAATATTGGAACCATTGATCTCAATTATGAAAACAATAAGAATTAACATGATGTACAACTAGTTTTACACGTGTCAAAATCAAAGTCATTTATTTGAATAAGTGTCGTTGAAATCAATGGAAAAATTGTACAACATATCAAATAGTATAAAAAGAATTGTCAATGGTATAAGTGTAGCAAAACTGAAACAATAATCAATAATCAACTCAAACAATGTAAATTGGTATAACAATCTGTATTGGATAAGTTAACAGAAGACTTTAGAACATGGTAAATTGCTATAACGATCTCTATATTGGATAAGTTTAAAGAAGAATATAAAAATAAAATGGCTAAATATATTTGCAACATATTTTAGCAGCATGAAATGTTTATATTCTTAATTCATTGTCATACTTATGTACTCAACTTTTTCATCTCATATTTATCCCCAGTCTTCCATTAATTAGTACATCTTGACGGTTTCTATTCAAAAATTACGTTAAGTGAGAGTAAAAAGAGATATTTTTCCTCATATTTTTATACAAAATTGCATCTAAATATATGTTTGCCATTTTAAAGCGCGCTAACAGACTTTTAGGGAAAAAAAATGGTGTTATTAAGGACAAGATTTGCTAATAATTCAATGTTAAGAGTGTGTTTGGGACACATTATTTTGAAAGAATATATTATTGAATAGTAGATTGATGGAGAATGTGTGGTTAAAAATGAAGGAAAAATTATTGATGTGATGAAAAATATTATTTTATTGAAAAATGTGTGGTTGAAAATGAGTAGAAGAATGAAAATGAAAAAAATAATGTGTACCAAACAGAGCCTAAAGATAAGAATGTAATGAAAAAATTAGGAACATGAATGTGACAATGAATAAATATTAGAGATATTTAATGCATTTTATTGTGGTGCAATAATTATTAAAAAATATGATGTGAATATAATCAGGGGCGAACCCAGAGGGGGTTCGGGTGATCCCCACCCCACCCTCACACCTCGAGAATTTTTATTTTATAAAGTCATGTTTGGTATCAATTGAAATCTAAATTTTAATTTAAATCAAAGTTAACAATTAATTTTAACATCATATTTCATGGAATCCATAACTGTTTAACTTTTATTAAAATTTAGTAAAAATTTGATTTTAATCTCCACTAAATAGGGGAGAAATCACAATAAATTTTCTCTTTTCTCTTTTCTCTTTTCTCTTTTCTCTTGCTCTCTTTTATTTTTTTTCCTCATGCCTTTTAATAAAATCTTAACCTTTTTAATTTTTTAAAATTTGTATATATTTTCTCTACAAATTATCACATTTACTACAAATCTTCACTTTTCAATCAAATTTTCAAGTAATTAGAACCTAAATTTGCATTTTCTCCTATCAAACTATATTTATAGAATGTGTCTGAACTCATTATATCCAATTTGACTTATATTTAACGAATTGTGTTTATTTGATTGATTATTAGTATTGAATATTACTTATATGTTTTTCCTTTCGATTATTTGAATTATTTGTTTATATCAAATACATTATAAGATTTTTGAACGTAAATATGCATTTTCTTGTGATGAACAAAACATTAATAAAATGACTCTTCAAAATCAAATGGATGAAAATGATGGGCAAAATATTAATGAAGAAATATTTTTTTAAATGTAAATCTGCATTAATGTCTCAAATCAAGTATGAATCATTCAAAAATTAAGAACAAAGTATTCGATTTGTACAGAGTTTGATTGTACCCCTAACCTAAAATATCTGCGTCCGGCTCTGAATATAACCACCATTTCGAAGCTAACATTTTACTGCTTTACAAAATGCACTGTCAAATGATGCATATTCTTCCATAATACAGTTTTTAAAATTTAACAAATGCCTAAAACAGCTGTGATTGTTTGACAAGAAGAATATGAATCTAAGAAATTAAGGAATCTCAAACACCACCTAAACATAGAGTCATCTAAACTTCCATCATAGATAAAGGAAAAGCAATAAATCGTATGATACTTCCCTTCACGGCAAACAAATTCAAATGCTTGAGTCATAGAAACCTGAGATAATTGAAATAATTTGAATAATTAATTCAACAATAATATCCATTCATTGATGAAAAAACTACATACTCTTGTAAATTAGCAACCATCTTATCTCAATAAATATTCCACTTAATGAGTATAGTACTTTTCATTGAAATTAAAAACAAGTAAATAAACGTTGGCACACAGCATAGCTCTCATCACATAAACCCACTCATCTAGAAAACCTTCTTTAATATAATTAATTAAGTAGATGATAAGTTGTATAATTGCCAATTAACTAATTTTGGGTTAAACCCATGTCTGGTGTAGCTAAAAATTAAATTTTTAATAAATTTTAATAAAAGTTAATAAAATACGCGGTTGAAAATTTGTAAGTCTCACGAAATGTGTGGTTAAAATTAATTATTGATTTTGAATTAAATTTTTAGTAATTTTTTAATCTTCAACAAACATGGTGTGAATGTGTGAACGGTAAATGAACATTGTTGCATATACCAAAACCATACATAATTATAGCTTTGTATCAAAGTCATACGTGAGCTCACAAATTTTATTCACATTCTTGCATGATTAACTTTCGTCGGTCAAAACTAAAGCAATAATCCACATAACAAATCAAGTGCCTACGTGGTAATGACGTGGTAAACACTTGATAAATTAATTATACAAATGGTACAAGAAATTTACCGCATTTATCAAAATGATACGTGAACTAAATTTTTTTTTTTTTTATCAAAATCATCCATGAACTCACATCCATACATGATTTAGCTTTTGTCTATCAAAATTAATGGAACAATCGGCAAACTATTCAGAGTTCAGGCAAACTATTCAAAGATTAGTAAATGGACTGCCTTAGCTTATCACTTTGAAAAATTTGAGTATTACGTAAAATTTATTGTACCATGAGGATAATAAAATACAAATGGAAGTAAACATTGTGTTTGTCATGTTGATTGTTCCGCTAATTTTGATAAACGGAACTTAATTTATGAACGGCTGTTTATAAGTGTGAAATTTACACTTATCTAAGTCATCAAAAGTGACTTTTATTAGCTTTATTGTGAATTTGATGCTTAACTATTTGTATTTTCAGATTATTTTAAGAGAAAACCAGCGATACTGATCACGAAGGGTGGAATAGAATAAAAGCTGTAATTCTGGGATAAAATTCTACACTTCGAAAATTGAAGGATTTGAATTTAATTAAAGAAGATATGGGTTTGCAGTTGCACAAATAAGTGGACTCAAGGGACTAAATTGCATTATTTGGAAGAAATGAGGCCATGGAAAGAATTATTATATTAGTTGGGCTTTGAAATTGGACATATCAAATAAGTGGACTCAAGGGACTAAATTGCATTATTTGGAAGAAATGAGGCCATGGAAAGAATTATTATATTAGTTGGGCTTTGAAATTGGACATATACCGAGGACGGCGGCGGGAGACGCGGGAAAAAAAAAAGCACATAATTTGAGACAGCAAACACAAAGACGGCTGACACGAGAGAAGAATTCTCTGGATTCCATTGAATTTTGGTGATATCATTCAACTTCTATTTGTTTAGTTCCGACATTATGCTAAACTAAATTAGTTTTGTGCTAGAATTTTCGATGAACCTTGTATCATGAACCTTTAATTCGTGATTTTATTTATTTTTGACATTTAAAGCACGTTTTTAATTATTTGATGATTGACATGAATTTAGTTTTCTCTACAATTATACGTAATAGTTGTATGAGTTTTGTGACTTATTTTACGTTCGAAAGATTAAAAATAAGTTAGACATGGTGTCAATTATCGTGGAGTCCGGAAAGGGATAGAAATATATCTCTAAACTTTACATAATATTTAAGTATTCATAAATCCATTAATGCATTATTGTATGTTTGTATATGTCATAGAAATATAGTCGGGTCACATGTAAACATAGATTTAATTCTACTCAAGAGATTGCTAAACAAATTAGGAATACTGATCTTTATAATTGAATCGTGTTGTCAAATTCATAAGGTTCGGGGTTAAAGGGGATTGATATAAAAGAATTTGGGATCCTAGTGCACTTTCCATCATCATATTTTTATAAAACTTACATTTAATTAAAACCTTACATTGATTTTAATTAATTTAGGTCTTGCATTCATAAGTAGATTATTTAATTTCTAGGAAAAATCACAAATTTCAATAGTTTCGATTAAGATTAAAATAATTTGAATTTGAACTAGTACAATTTCTGTGGGAACAATACTTGTACTCAAAATTTATTTTACCACTTGTTAAGGAATCGTACACTTGCGGTATTTTAAACGAAGAATATTTTCGAGACAAGATTTTGGCGACGTTGGTGGGAAATGTATTTGAGTTTAAGTTCATTTTCCTTGGCACTAATTTGAACTTTTTATCAATTATTTCAGTGTTTCTATTTTCTCTCTTTCAGGCATTTTATGCGAAATTCGGAAGACGGCGAATTGATACTAGTTGATCCAGAAATTAAATATACCTTTCACCGTGGACAAAAAGAAGCTAGAGAAGCACAACAAATAAAGATGACTAATGCACATAATAATCTGATTGTTCAAGTGAATGAAGATGTAGTGGTCGATGAATGAAATATGCTAGTTGGGGATTTCATGACTCCACAAATTATTCAGAGCCAGTCTAGCATTGTTTATCCTCCCTTTGGGCTGCTGAACTTTTAGCTAAAAACCAATTTCATCAATTTATTCCAGAATGACATCACTTCTACGGCTAGGCTGATGAAAATCCACACACATGATTTTTGGAGATGTCCACACTTCAAATTTCAAGGAGTTTCAGATAATGCTATCAAATTGAGATTATTTCCCCATACTCTATGTGATAGAACCCTTGAGTGGCTGGACTCATTGAATGACTTAGCTCAAAAATTTTGCACCAAATTCTTCCCACCAACCAAGATAGCGAAGTTGAAGCATGACATATCCATATATCGGCAAGAAGAAACTGAATCCTTTGATGAAGCTTGAAATAAATTCAAGAACATAATTCGGAAGTGTCCTCATCATGGCATCAGTAAAGGGATTCAGTTCCAATATTTTTATGAAAATCTACTTCCATCTTATAAGAGCATGGTTGACTTTTCATCCAAAGGCTCTTTGTCCACGAAAATAATTGATGAAGCTTTAGAATTGTTTGACAAAGTGGCTAATACCACAGCCATGTGTGCCTTTAAGTGGGTTGTTCACAAGAAAGTACCAAGAGTATACGAGGTGGACTTTTATACAAAATTATTTGCAAAAATTTATTCTTTGGTTCATAAGGTTGAGAGATTATAACAACCAGTCAATGTAGTACAGGCTAAGTGGGCAAGTTGTGAAGAATGTGAGGGAAGATCACAGTACAATAAGCTGTCCAATTCTTACACAAGATATAGAACAAGTTGACTATCTACAAAGGGATCAATGCTAACAAAATAATCCATATTCTGACACCTACAACCCTGGTTGGGTGAATCATCAAAATTTTTCTTGGAGTAATTACAATCCTGATATGCTACAAGGTTCTCAGTTTCAGCAAGTAGAGAAGAGAACTTCCTTGGAGGAAATGTTTGGTAAATTCATGGAAAAGATAGATCAGTACATAGAGGCAAATAATCAATTCATGAGAAAGATTGATACAACTCTTCAAAATCAAAGTGCTGCAACTAAAAACTTGGAGACTCGGATAGGATAGGACAGATGGCACATGCTATATCAGGAAGAGCACTGGTACATTGCAAAGTAATACAAAGGTTAACCCCAAGGAACATGGGCCGTGCTAGACATACTCACGGAATTACTACACCCTTTACTTACTGCTGACATGGCTGAGCTTTGACAATTCAACACAGAAATATATTAAAAAAAAAAAAGAGAGAAAACCAATTAAAAGGCGCCATTTTCCTAAAAACTCCATCATTTCCATTCATTAGCTCCAAAGTGAAAAAGCTCCCAGTCCGGCGAAAATGGAGCAGCAAGAAAACTCAATTGATCGCCGTTGACTTAGACGACGAAGACCACACCTCGGCGAACCCGTTATTTCCCCACCCCACCCCACCCCACCCCCCACACACTGACGCTGAGAGTGTACCTGTAAATGCCATAATTAAAGTCTTTGGTGAAGATTAAAGGAAGATCTTCACGAAGTGTCCTTACAGCTAAACCTAGGTTAACATAAAATTCATCCTTCTAGTTCTGGTTCTTATCCTGCGCACCTGGGGTCCAGTTCACCTGCGCTAGACCCCGAGGTAGAGGCGGCTCAAGCTTGGTCTGAGTATTAACAGAAGAACTTAACACTGGGGATAGGGAACTAAGACAAGAAGAAGAACATTGTTGGTGAAAAACATAGCTGGGGATTTTTCTTTAGATTGAAGCAGAGTTGGAGAAAGATTTGGCAGAATATAGGCCATAGTTTGTTTCTTCTTGTTCAATGTTTGGCTATAAATAGTGATTGTTTTGATTTTGTGTTGTTGAAGTAAAAAGTAGGTTCTTTTGAGTGGTTTTGGACATGGCCAAGATACCAATCTTTTTCTCGTCCGAAACTTTACCAATCTGTTTTCTTGCATTTTCTTTATTTCTTCTCTTTGAACATGCTTGGTTAATAGTATATTGTCAAGTAATTTTTCTATTACAAACAGACTTCAAACAAGGCAAAAATATTTACTTGAACCAAGAAATTAGCCCAACTGACTTCGCATCGGGAAAGTCCAAATTGAAGTGGAAGGAACATAAAGTATACTGCTAGATAGTTTCTAATTTTTTACATTCTTGAAATCTTCTTATTCGATTAAGAAATATTTTCGGTATTTCTTAACTTCCAACACATAAATTATCAAATTCTATCTTCATAAGCTACAGAAAAAAAACACAAAGAACATATCCAATTATCCAAATTGTATAGCCGTAATTGAGCTGGCCCTTTCTTCTTACCACCGCTACCAGTACTCTTCTCAGAGATGTCTAATGCAGCTAAACAACCCATCACAATTTCATCAATGTAGGTGAAATCCCTCGTAACTCAATGTTGATTTCACAAAAAATGTGCCGGGGATTTTACAGTTATCTCAGGCGATCCGCAATAAATTCGGAGGAGGTTTGATTTCACTAGTATGACTTCGACCCGCGATTTCACAGGTTTGATTTCGCCGTCGGATTGCCAGAGATTACATGGATCGTGAGAGAGGAGTGCAAGGGGAATAGGTGAAATTTTTCAATTTTGGGGGTTTATTTCAAATAGCAAGATTATCGCGTGATTTCTCTCCCCCAAGCTGCCGTTATGTTTGACTGAGAGTGCCATGTCAGCAAGAAGTAAACAATTCGGGAAAAGTGTGCAGTACATATAGCTTTTTCCAAAGAACATTTCAAAGCAATTGCTACCAGAAGTAGGGTCTGGTTACCTGAGATTCATGTTAAGATGCTAGTTGCAAATAAAGGAAATATACATTCTACTGATGAAGAGCATGTGGAACAAACTGAACAGACAATAAATACATAGATGTTAAAGAGAGTTCAAATACACCAGGGGTTAAGGTAACTGCTCACATCAAACCATACGAGCCTTCGACTCCATTTCCTCACAGACTGCAAAAATACAAGTTAGACAAGTAGTATACAAAATTCCTTGAGATCTTCAAGAAGCTTTACATCAACATCCATTTTGCTGATACTCTCGTTCAGATGCCTAGTTACACCAAATTCTTGAATGATATCTTATCTAACAAATGCAAGCTAGACGAACATGAGACAATAATGTTGACCGAGGAGTGTAGTGCCAGAATACAAAAATAAGCTACCTCACAAATTAAAAGATCTAGGGAGTTTCATTGTACCCTCTACTATAGGCTATTATTAATTTAATAAAGTTTTATGTGATCTATGTGCAAGCATTAACTTGATGCCGCTATCTGTTTTCAAGAAACTAGGCTTGGGGGAGGCTAAAGCATCTACAGTAACCTTACAACTAGCAGATCGGTCTATCACGCACCCAAGAGGAATTATTGAAGATATCTTGGTGAAAGAGAACAAATTCATCTTTCCAACTGACTTTCTTATTCTTGACATGGAGGAGGATGGGGACATTCAACTTATTTTAGATTGACCATTTAACCTATTGGCAGAGCTCTTATTGATGCGCAAAAAGGTTAACTGATTTTGAGGCTTGGTGAACAGCATGTCGCATTTAATGTGTTCAAGACCATAAAATATCCAACGGTGTCAAATGTTTTTAGATCGGTGTGATTGACAAGGTTAATGACACCTTCCAATTGCATAATCCATCTGATCCATATGAGGTGTGCATTGTACACTCTCAATCCACTCATTCTGATTCTAACAAGATTGAGATATGTGCAAGATATCTTGAAGCTAATCCGGTATATAGGATCAGAATACACTGTGAGGAGTTAGGCATGGGTCCTACAAAGCCTTGGCCATCAATTTAGCAGCCTCTTAAATTAGAGATCAAAAAGTAGTCATCTCATCTTCGTTATTCCTACTGGGGATAATCGTCCATATTAATTGTTATTATTTTAAATTCCATCAATAAGCTTTAAGAAGAGAGACGGCTGTGGGGACTCAAACAAAATAAGACAGCTATTGAATGGTCTATTGCAAACATCAGAGGGGTCAGACCTACACTTTACATGCATAAAATTCTTATGGAAGATCATTTTCGACCAACTATAGATGGACAGATGAGACTTAATCCAAATATGAATGAGGTAGTCAGAGTAGAGGTACTGACGCTTTTGGATACATGGATAATTTATCATATCTCAGACAGTGCATCGATAGTCATGTTTAGGTTGTGTCGAAAAAGGGGTATCACAATAGTACAGAACGAGAAGAATAAACTAATTCCCACCAAAACTGTTACGTGATGGAGAGTTTGCATTGACTATCGCAAACTCAACAGTGCTACTCTAAAGGATCAATTTCCCCTTCTATTTATTGATCTGACGTTGGAGAGGTTGGCAAGTCACTCCCATTATTCCTTTCTTGATGGATACTCCGATTATAATCAGATTCCGATAGCACCCAATGATTGAGAGAATACTACATTTACATGTCCCTAAGACACATTTACTTACTGTAGGATGCCATTTGACCTATGCAATGTGCCCCAGCAACTTTTTCAAAGTTGCATGATGGAATTTTTCTGACATGATGGAGAAATTCATAAAAGTCTTTATGGATGATTTCTCAGTCTTTGGTTCTTCATTTAATGAGTGCCTAGAGCACTTAAAATTGGTCTTGCAATGATACAAGTAAACTAATTTGGTACTAAATTGGAAAAAATGTCACTTCGTGGTATAAGAAGATGTCGTGTTGGGGCATTTGATTTCAACTAAAGGGATTGAAGTGGACAAGGCAAAGATTCAGGTTATTGAGAAATTACCACCACCAACTTCAGTTAAGGGTGTTCGCGGTTTCCTTGGTCGCACTAGGTTTTATCGTCACTTCATCAAGTACTTCTATACAATCACTAAAGAATTGTACAATCTACTAGACAAAGATATTCATTTCAACTTCTATGAAGAGTGTTTATTAGATTTCAATACTCTAAAAGAGAAGTTGATTTCAGCACCAATAATAATTGCACCAAATTGGAGCTTGCAGTTTGAACTAATGTGTGATGCAAGTGACTACGTAGTGGGAGCAGTATTGGGGCAATGTTGAGATAAAAAAAATTATGTGATTTATTATGTAAGCAAGATATTGAATAATGTACAGCTAAACTAAGCTACATTAAGAAGAACTTCTAGTTGTAGTCTATGTTTTTGATAAATTTTGATCTTATCTTGTTAGATCAAAGGTAAGTCTACATCGACCATGCAACTTTGAAGTATTTGATGGCAAAGAATGAAGCAAAACCAAGATTGATCGGGTGGGTACTACTCATTAAACAAACTAATTTCATTAAACATAACAAGTCTCATGCCATAGAGAAACAAAAGTATAGATTGAACTCGCTTGGAGAAAAATAAATGCATAGCCAGAACTAAACTTGCCAAGATTATTTAGCCCTGTGACATTAATGTTTTAGTTCACAATTGTCATTTTTGTCAATTACACGTCTATCAATATTCAAAATTACTCACAATCTTAATTTAGCTACAACAAATAAAACTAAAATTCATATTAAAAAATCTAAAACTCTCACCTGGGACATGTATAATTTGCATTACGCATGCGGAGCTCAACTCCGCATAATGCGGAGTTGAACTCCGCACTTGTGCGCACAGTGCAGAGTCTTGACCTTTTTTTTTTTATGTTCTAACAATAATATAAAATCATTATCTCTTATAATTCCAATTTTTAATCAAGCATGATATTTTGTTTAAATGTACAAGCGAAAAAAATTAATCAACCGACTACAAAAAAAAAGGTGAAGACTCCGCACTGTGTGCACAAGTGCAGAGTTCAACTCCGCATTATGCGGAGCTGAACTCCGCATCTAAGTGCGGAGTCTTCACCTATTTTTTGTAGTCGGTTGATTAATTTTTTTCGCTTGTACATTTAAAAGAAATATCACGCTTGATTAAAAATTGGAATTACAAGCGATAATGATTTTATATTAGTGTTAGAACATTAAAAAAAAAAGTGAAGATTCCGCACTTGTGCGCCGCACTGTGCGCACAAGTGCGAAGTTCAACTCCGCATCATGCGGAGCTCCAACTCTGCATTATACGGAGCTGAACTCCGCATAATGAGGAGTTCACGGAACAAGTGCGGAGTTCAACTCCGCATTATGCGGAGTTGCTCCGCACTTAGATGTGGAGTTCAGCTCAGCATAATGCGGAGTTGGAATTCCGCATAATGCGGAGTTGAACTCCGGAGTAAATAACTTTTTTTTGTATTCTTTATTTTTTTTTTTTTATATTCTTTTTGTGGGAAGATGTCCATTTCTTTTGATGATAGGATAATTAGAGTTTGCTTATTATTTTACCTGTTATATGTTAATGGAGTCATTTACAGATTTGAGTAATTTAGTCTTATTTTTAGTTTGTTTTATTCTGTCATGAGCGTGAATAAAATAGCAATAAAATAACTTGTCATCAATTAGTAGTCCATGCGACGGTTGTTAGAATCTGAAGAAATGCTAACTGCAACTTTTGCATGGTTATTAAACATGTGAGTACCCTGTGATTTTAGCACTAAGCTTTTGATTTATCAAAATGAATTTTGTACTATATGGAAGAGCATGGTTTTATGCCTATATGAATTTAACAGATTCAATGTTTAAAGAATTCAAGCTGGACATTATTTATATTTCCTAATTGTCTGTGGTGATTATGTGGATTTGTACTTTAGAAAGATGCATGATGCTTTTCTAGATTCGTTTCACATGGATTATGAAATCATAATAGAAGTTGTTCATTTATGCTTTTTCTTACACTTTTTTTGTTAGCTCCTTTTTTGTTGTTTGATTGCTGCTGAAGAATATAAATAAAAAAAAAAAAAGATTTGCTCCGCATTATGGGAGTAAATCCTTTTTTGCTCCGTATTATGCGGAGTAAATCCTTTTTTTTGAATTCTTCATTTTTTTTAAAATTCATTTTCTTTTTTACTTTCTTTTTGTAGGAAGATGTCGATTTCTTATGTATTAGATAGGCACATTGGTATTATGGGTACAAATACAACAAACTAATTTTATTAAACATAACAGGTCTCATGCCATAATAGAGAAATAAAAGTATAGGTTGAACTCGCTTGGAAGAACTGAACTTGCCAAGATTGTTTAGCCTTGTGACATTAATTTTTTAGTTTACAATTTAATCAACCTCAACTTCCACCATTAATCCTAACCCAACAGAACTGCAAATAGGAAATGAAAACATTTTTTGTATTTATAGTGTTTTTTTTTTTTTTTTTTTGAAGGGAGACTTGCATTTGCATTTAAAATAATATATGTTTTCCAATTTATAGTCTTAAACATGAAGAAGCATTATCATTTCAAAGGGAGGAAAGAATTGCCTCAGTTGGAACACTCAAACTCCGCATAATGCGGAGAACACTCCGCATTATGCGGAGTTCATGGTTCTTGTTTCTATAGATTTTGGAGACGCATATTATATTTTTTTTTCTCTAGTTTATTTCAAGGTTGCTTGATTCATTCCTTAAAAATAGTTGCTTGTAATCTGAAGCGTACATTTGGCTTAAGTAGAAAAAAAAAAGATTGTAATGATTTTTTTAGATGTACATATCAAAAGTTGCAGAGATTTTTCTAAATAATATCCATATCTATCTGAATAAAAATATCTAGATGTATATGAAGTATATATAAAGTTGAAATTATTTTCTAGAATCTTTCAATAAATATAGTATTTTATTTTGAAATTGTAGTAATCGATGAAGTTAGTATTAAAATAATTCTGGATAAATAAATACAACAAACTAATTTCATTAAAATTGACATCTTCCCACAAAAAGAATGTAAAAAAAATGAAGTTTGCTCCGTATAATGCGGAGTTTTATATTATTGTTAGAACATAAAAAAAAAAAAAAAAAAAAAGAAGGTGAAGACTCCGCACTGTGTGCACAAGTGCGGAGTTCCAACTCCGCATTATGCAGAGCTCAACTCCGCATCTAAGTGCGGAGCAACTCTGCATAATGCGGAGTGAAATTTTTTTTTTTTTTTTTTTTTGTATTCTTTAGCTTTTTTTATATGCTACTAATTTATTTTAACGTAATATAAAATTAGAAATGTGAAATTGAATATTTATGTTACAATTGATATACATGGGAAAGAAAATATTTTTCTCTAACACGATTGCAAAAATCAATTAGTCAACAAAAATGGCTGCTGTAGCGAAAAATGGCCCATGAACAGTAAATGACGGGGATAAAATGGGAAAAAAACGGTGAAGACTCCGCACTGTACGCACAAGTGCGGAGTTCCAACTCCCCATCTAAGTGCGGAGCAACTCTACATAATGTGGAGTGAATTTTTATTTTTTTTTATTCTTTAGCTTTTTTTTATGTTCTACTAATTTATTTTAACGTAATATAAAATTAGAAATGTGAAATTAAATATTTATGTTACAATTGATATACATGGGAAGGAAGATATTTTTCTCTAACACGATTTAGAAGTATTACCATTTCAAAGGGAAGAAAAAATTGACTCAGTTGGCACACTCCAACTCCGCATAATGCGGAGTTCATGATTCTTGTTTCCATAGAATTTGGAGGCACATCTTACATTTTTTTTCTCCAGTTTTTTCCGACGTTGCTTCATTCATTTCTTATATACATAAAATTAAAATTTATGGTAGACGTGGGGTAGCGCCCACGGGGATCAACCTTTATTTATAGTTTGTGTAAAATGTAAATAAATAGAATTTTTGGCAAAAAAGTAAGAAATGAAAAAAAGGCGCAGGTGCGGAGACCCCCATAAATTTTAATTTTATGTATAAATGGAATGAATCACGAAACCTTTAAAAAAGTTGGGGAAAAAAAATTAAAGATGTGTCTCCAAATTCTATAGAAACAAGAACCATGAACTTTGTATTATACGGAGTGTTCTCCGCATTATGCGGAGTTGGAGTCTTTCCATGCCTCCCAAAAAAAAAATTTGTGCTTACAATTCTCATGCCTTTTCCTTTTCTTGTAGCTAATGTATTTCTCCGGGATTTGAAGCCCAAAAACATACGTGCTAATGCCGACTGTAAGTTGAAGATTTGTGATTTTGGTCTTGCCCGCGTCATTTAATGATGCCCCATCAGCAATTTTTTGGCCTGTAAGGCTTTGAGTTTTTACAAAACTTGTGAATTTTCTTTCATTTTGCCCTTCCAAAAGTCATCGTAATCACTTCTTAACATTTTAGTTTCTATTCACATTATTTTATTTATTATATGACTATGTTGCAACCCAATGGTATCGTGCTCTTGAGCTATACGGTTCCTTTTTCTCTAAAGTAAGCTGACTGAACTCCGCACTTGTGCGCACGATGCGGAACAAGTGCGGAGTTCAACTTTGCCTTATGCGGAGTTGCTCCGCACTTACATGCGGAGTTCAGCTCCGCATAATGTAGAGTTGGAACTCCGCATAATGCGGAGTTGAACTCCGCACTTGTGCGAGCAGTGCGAGCAGTGCGGAGTGTCATGTCTTCAAATTCTATGGAGATGTGGTGTCTCCATAACAAGCGCCTAAACACACCAACATATAAATGGAAAAATGAATTGAAAAAGGAAACCGTTTTCTTTCCAACCCTGTAATGAAAAAATTAAAACTTCAACATAGAAAAATCATATAGTAAACTAAAACTCTTTTTTTTTTTTTTTGAAGTTGAGGATGATCCATAATACTAACGTGCCTATCTAATACATTAGAAATCGACATCTTCCCACAAAAAGAATGTAAAAAAAAATGAAGAATACAAAAAAAAAAAGGATTTACTCCGCATTATGAGGAGAAAATCCCTTTTTGCTCCGTATTATGCGGAGTAAATCCATTTTTTTTTTTTTTGTATTCTTCGGCAGCAATGAGAAAAAAAAAGGAGCCAATGATGCCTCCAATAAATAAATACAAAAAACTAATTTCATTAAAATCGACATCTTCCCATAAAAAGAATGTAAAAAAAATGAAGATGCGAAGTAAATCCCTTTTTGCTCCATATTATGCGGAGTAAATCCATTTTTTTTTTTTTTTTTGTATTTTTCAGCAGGAATCTGACAAAAAAATAAAAGAAGCCAATGATACCTTTAATAAAAAAATACAACAAACTAATTTCATTAAATATAACATGTCTCATGCCATAGAGAAACAAAAGTATAGACTGAACTCGTTGGAGAAAAATAAATGCCTAGCCATGAACTCCGCATTATGCGGAGTGTTCTCCGCATTATGCGGAGCACTAAATATGCATAATGCGGAGTAAAAAGAATAATTTATGAGCTGCAGGAAGAAGACAAGCACCATTTTAAAGGGAGGAAAAAATTGGCTCAGTTGGAAGACTCCAACTCCGCATAATGCGGAGAACACTCCGCATAATACGGAGTTCATGGTTCTTGTTTCTATAGAATTTGGAGACACGTCTTTAATTTTTTTTTCCCCAACTTTTTTAAAGGTTTCGTGATTCATTCCATTTATACATAAAATTAAAATTTATTAGGGTCTCCGCACCTGCGCCTTTTTTTCATTTCTTATTTTTTTGTCAAAAATTCTACTTATTTACATTTTACACAAACTATAAATAAAGGTTGATCCCCGTGGGCACTGCCCCACGTCTACCATAAATTTTAATTTTATGTATATAAGGAATGAATCAAGTAACGTCGAAAAAAACTGGAGAAAGAAAATGTAAGGTGTCTCCAAATTCTATGGAAACAAGAACCATGAACTCTACATTATGCGGAGTGTTCTCCGCATTATGCGGAGTTGGAGTGTTCCAACTGAGTCAATTTTTTCCTCCCTTCGAAATGGTAATGCTTCTCTATGTTTAAGACTATAAATTGGAAAGCATATATTCTTTCAAATGCAAATGCAAGTGTTCCTTCCAAAAAAAATAAAAATAATAATAACACTGCAAATACAAAATATGTTTTCATTTTCTATTTGTAGTTCTGTTGGGTTAGGATTAATGGTGGAAGTTGAGGTTGATTAAATTTTTCCCGTCGTATACATGTAAAATAAATAGATTTGGAGTAAGAAAATGTAGACAATTAATTGAAAAAAGTTGTTGATCTGTAAATGACTCCATTAACATATAACAGGTAAAATAATAAGCAAACTCTAATTATCCTATCATCAAAAGAAATGGACATCTTCCCACAAAAAGAATGTAAAAATAAAAAATGAACAATACGAAAAAAATGGATTTACTCCGCATAATGCGGAGCAATGCTATTTCTCCGCATTATGCGGACTAAATCCCTTTTTGTTCCGCATTATGCGGAGTACATCCATTTTTTGTTTTCTTTCAGCAGCAATCAGAGAAAAAAAAGGAGCCAAGGATGCCTTTAACAAATACAACAAACTAATTTTATTAAACACAACAGATCTCATGCCATAGAGAAACAAAAGTATAGATTGAACTCGCCTTGAGAAAAATAAATGCATAGCCAAAACTGAACTTGCCAAGATTATTTAGGCCTGTGACATTAATTTTTTAGTTCACAATTGTCATTTTTGTCAATGACACGTCTATCAATATTAAAAATTACTCACATCTCCGCATATGAGGAGCAACTTGTTCATGAGCTCCGCATTATGCGGACTGATGAAAGGATATGTGTTGACCTTTAAGTTGGGACAATTTTGAAATTAACTTAGCTAAGAAATTGACCTCTGGACTCCTGAATTGTGGAGTTATGTAAGTATGTAAAAGAAGATAAAAGTCTAATGAATTCAACATAATATATACCTAATTTAGACCATATATTAAAAGTAATATAAAAAAACATATATATTAATTATTTGATCATCTACTCTATTTATTTACACATAGAAATGTAAATAGCCAGCTTCCATTTATTTGATCATCCTCCATAAGAAAACTTAGAAGACTCCAACTCCGCATAATGTGGAGTTCACGGTCCATGTCTCCAAATTTTATGGAGATGTCTCCATAGAATTCAGAACCTTAAAGAGCAAAGCTCTCTGGCGTGAATCTCCAACATCAAGACGCCCAAGGGGAATGATGATTGTATCAGAAAGATTTTAAAGTCATAACATCTCGCTCTCTACTTTTTAAACATTTCTTCCGTGTTTTCGCACCCCGTGCCTTTTTTTCATTTCTTTTTTAAAGTTTTCTTGCTCCATTCCATATATATATATATATATATATATATATATATATATATATATATATATATATATATATATAATTAAAATTTCTTCCATGTCTCCGCACCTTGCGCCTTTTTTTTTCATTTCTTATTTTTTTTTGCGAAAAATCTACTTGTTTGCATTTTACACAAACTATAAATACAATTTCACTTATTAATAATATAATTCGAAACATTAGAAAATATTCCGTTCCAAACATACATGGGGTCGAGGAGGCGCTTAATATAGTAGAATTGGAAAAAAAAAATGATAGACGTGCGGGCAGCGCCCACGAGGATCAACCTCTATTTATAATTTGTGTAAAATGTAAATAAGTAGAATTTTTGGCAAAATAAAATAAGAAATGAAAAAAAAGGCGCGGGGTGCGGAGACCACCATAAATTTTAATTTTATGTATATACGGAATGAATCAAGAAACCTTTAAAAAAATTGGGGAAAAAAATGTAAGATGTTTCTCCAAATTCTATGGAAACAAGAACCATGAACTCCGTATTATGCGGAGTGTTCTCCGCATTATGCGGAATTGGAGTCTTCCAACTGAGCCAATTTTTTACTCCCTTTGAAATGGTGGGTGCCTTCTTCCTGTAGCTCATAAATTATCTTTTTTTAACTCATCATTATGCATACTTAGTGCTCTGCATAATGCATAGTTACTCCGTATTATGTGGAGCAGGTGCTCCGCAGAAATGCGGAGCACCAACTGCGCATTTGTGCGGAGCAATGAGTGAATTTAATTTCATTTTCGACTTTATTTAATTTAATCAATATATAAAAATAAAAATTGGAAAAAAAAAAGGTAGACGTGCGGGCAGCGCCCACGGGGATCGATATGTATTTATAGTCTGTGTAAAATGTAAATAAATAGAACTTTTCGCCAAAAAAAAATAAGAAATGAAAAAAAAAGGTGCGAGGTGCGGTGACCACCATAAATTTTAATTTTATGTACATATGGAATGAATCAAGAAACTTTTAAAAAAATTGGGGAAAAAAATGTAAGATGTGTCTCCAAATTCTATGAAAATAAGAACCATGAACTTCGCATTATGTGGAGTTGGAATAAGCCAATTTTTTCCTCCCTTTGAAATGGTGGCTGCCTTCTTCCTGTGGCTCATAATTTTTTACTCTGCATTTGTGTGCGGAGCAATGCTCCGCATTTGTACGGAGCCTGCTCCAGTCAATGAGTCAATTTAATTTCTTTTTCGACTTTATTTAATTTAATCAATATATAAAAATAAAAATTAACAACTTTTTTCAATTAATTGTCTACATTTTCTTACTCCAAATGTATTTATTTATTTTAAATGTATACAACGGGAAAAATTTAGTCAACCTCAACTTCCACCATTAATCCTAACCCAACAGAACTACAAATAGAAAATAAAAACATATTTTGTATTTACAGTGTTATTTTTTTTTTCTGAAGGAAGACTTGAATTTGCATTTGAAATAATATATGCTTTCCAATTTATAGTCTTAAACATAGAGAAGCGTTACCATTTCAAAGGGAGGAAGAAATTGACTCAGTTGGAACACTCCAACTCCGCATAATGCGGAGTTCATGGTTCTTATTAGCATAGAATTTGGAGACACATCTTACATTTTTTTCTCCAGTTTTTTTCGATGTTGCTTGATTCATTCCTTATATACATAAAATTAAAATTTATGGTAGACGTGGGGCAGCGCCCACGGGGATCAACCTTTATTTATAGTTTGTGTAAAATGTAAATAAGTAGAATTTTTGGCAAAAAAATAAGAAATGAAAAAAAGGCGCAAGTGCGAAGACCCCCATAAATTTTAATTTTATGTATAAATGAAATGAATCACGAAACCTTTAAAAAAGCTCGGGAATAAAATTAAAGATGTGTCTTCAAATTTTATAGAAACAAGAACCATGAACTCCGTATTATGCGGAGTGTTCTCCGCATTATGCGGAGTTGGAGTCTTCCAACTGAGCCAATTTTTTCCTCCCTTTAAAATGGTGTCTGCCTTCTTCCTGTGGCTCATAAATTATTCTTTTTACTCCGCATTATGCATACTTAGTGCTCCGCATAATGCGGAGTTCATGGTTCTTGTTTTCATAGAATTTGGAGATAGATCTTACATTGTTTTCCCCAGTTTTTTTAAAAGTGAAGACTCCGCACTTAGATACGGAGTTCAGCTCCGCATAATGCAGAGTTGGAACTCCGCACTTGTGCACACAGTGCAGAATCTTCACCTTTTTTTTTTGTAGTCGGTTGATTAATTTTTTTCGCTTGTACATTTAAAAGAAATATCACGCTTGATTACAAATTGGAATTACAAGAAATAATGATTTTATATTATTGTTAGAATATAAAAAAAAAAAAAAAAAAGTCAAGACTCTGCGCTGTGCGCACAAGTGCGGAGTTCAACTCCGCATGCATAATGCAAATTATATATGTCCCAGGTGAGAGTTTTAGATTTGTTAATATGAATTTTTAGTTTTATTTGTTGTAGTTAAATTAAGATTGTGAGTAATTTTGAATATTGATAGACGTGTAATTGACAAAATGACAATTGTGAACTAAAAAATTAATGTCACGAGGCTAAATAATCTTGGCAAGTTTAGTTCTGGCTATACATTTATTTTTCTCCAAACGAGTTCAATCTATACTTTTGTTTCTCTATGACATGAGACATATTATGTTTAATGAAATTAATTTGTTGTATTTATTTATTAAAGGCATCTTTGACTCCTTTTTTTTTTTGTCTGATTGCTGCTGAAGAATACAAAAAAGAAATGGATTTACTCCGCATAATACGGAGCAAAAAGGGATTTACTCCGCATTTTTTTTGTATTCTTCATTTTTTTTTACATTCTTTTTTTTTTTTGTTACATTCTTTTTGTGGGAAGATGTCGATTTTAATGAAATTAGTTTGTTGTATTTCCCTACTATATTAAAATGGCTGATGTAGCAAAAAAAGTCCATGGACAGTAAATGGTGGGGATAAAATGGGAAAAACGCCTAATCAAAAAAAAAAAATTGATGTGCTCCGCATTATGCGGAGCAAATCAGTTTTTGCTCCGCATAATGCGGAGTTCATGACCTCCGCATTCCCGATATTGATCGCAAGCCACTACCTCAAATCTGTCGCCCAGTTATCAAGTGAGCTTGGTGTTTATTATTCTGTAAATCTTCCTTTTTTAGCAATACTAAACATGTAATTGGTCGATTGGTTCAACACAAATATCCACATCACTGTAGTACTAAAAAAATTTTCCAGTGTTATTTTACAATATAAATGTGGTCTTTTACCAGTTCATTCAAAGTTTGGAAATTCGCTTCAAACTTGTCTAATTCGGTTCAGTTAGACAAAGCTCTCAATTAAGTCAATTAGATTTTAGGTGTTTTAATTTTGTTGTTTTTGTATTGCATAATTTTAGTACAGCTCATCCAAATATTTGACTTTTAAGTGTGAAAAAATGCTATATTATGCATTCAATGTTTAAGAAGAAGCTACCAAAAAAGGAGGGAAATATATATTTTTTGGAACGCTAACATTACCTTCGAAATCACATTGCCCGTGCATTGCACGGGTATCAGACTAGTTTATATATAATTGGCTGATCTTCTAAGTTCTAACCACAACATCACTTCAAAATGACACCAAAATAAATAAATAAATAATATATATAACACTGTTTCCTAACATAAGTGCAGCTACTAGAAAACAAACAATTCTGTTGAAAATGGTACATATTTTTTTTGTAACGTTTGGTGGACAATTCTGAATCGACACGACTCACACTGTGACAACTTTACGGGTAACCTCGTCCGACGAAAGTTGTTGAATAAAGGATTTTATCAACATTGAGCAAAAAGTGATTCAATGTTCAAAATTGACCACATTTTTTGACCAACGTTAAAAATTCTGCGATTAATATATTTTTTGAAGTATCATTTTGAAGTAATTTGGTGAAACACTGTTCATTTAGTGCAAATTTTTAAATAATTTGTCCCTCGTGTCCTAATTCTCTATCCATTTTTCATACGTTACATAGGAACAATTTCAGCAATTTGGTACTTTAAGCAAAAATAGGGAAATGCTGAGACAATAAAGCCCTTGTGTTTTATTGATTTTGGCTTTCACAAGACAGTTTAACCGAGAAATCAAAAGACATTGATGGTAGGGTTGTATTACGCAAAGTTTAGTTGATATGAGAGGTTTTGAACTAAAATGAAAGGTTGGGCAAAACCACTAAAGGTTATAGTGGTATTTCGCTAATTACTGTATTGAAAACAACAATAATTTAAGAATAAATTAGCACTTCAACAACATAAATATTGCAAACTAAAATTTAGAGCAAAATACAACATTAATTAAAACAATAATTTAGTAATCTGGAATATAATTTTTGAATCCTCCAAAACCATCAAAATATTGACCAAAAGGACAAAACGTATTTTGAGATTATTGACCTTCTTGTTGAGTTCTTATTTTGTAAAATTCTTTTTTTGTTCATTTCAAAAAAAACCATATAGAGTTGGATCCGTTATGTTTCGGTGTGAATTTTATTATATGTAATATTTTTTATAATATTGTGATGTTAAATGTAATATTTTTTAGTTGTGGTATTAAGTGTAATGATTTCTAAAGTTTATTAATAAATGCTATATTTTAGTTAATTAAATATAATTTTTAATTTAGTAATAAAATAATTAGTAATTAGATCATTTTTCAAATAAATTATTTGTTGAGAGAATTAAAACGTAAGAAAATAAAGGAAACATTGTTCGTTTGGTGTAATAAATTTGAGATGAATAAATTGTTGGATAAAATAACAGTAAAGTGCAGAAAAACTTATCAATAGATCGAGTCTCGTGACAGCACGATATCCTAAAGCGAAATTACCCGTCGATAACTGCTGCGACCTCTGTGGACAATCACCTTCAGGATACAACGATCAAATAAACCAATTGTGCAGCAATCACAAAAGGTTTTCAGAACTCTCAAGTGTACTCCAAAAATTTGTAAAATTAAGAACAATATTTGTACTGTATAGAAATTTATAATCTCATTTTTCTTATTATTTTCTAATACCCAAAAGTGTGTTTATATAGGCAGAAAGAGATGTAACTTCTTCCACCATGATCTAGTATTAAGTTGCAGATGTAATGGCCAATGGTAATGGGTATTAATATTGGGCAGTTAAAACTGTCATATTCTACTGGTTAGTTGACCCATTAAATAATTCCGAAAATGATTAAAAATAATAATTATTATTTTATTAGAATCAATAAAGCCCAAGATTCAATCAAAAACTTTTTAATATAGTGCGTGAGGCGTGGCTCGAACACTTGACCTCCCACACAAATTCCACACTTTTCACCAGTTGGGCACTTCATCTTAATTAATTATTTCTTTCACATATTATATTTATTGTATAAATATATAACATAAATGAGATGGTTTGAAAGTTGCACCATTTTAGTGCATGGGTTGGAGATGCCATAATGTAGATTTCATTAAAAATGTTGCCGCATTATTTAAAATAGGCATTATGTTACAAAAGTTTATTTCCATTACTGAAATAACGAGGTTCGATTCAAACTACACCTAGAGGGAAGGGGGGTGAATTTGTGATTATGTGGAAATAAAACTTAATGATTAATTAGCAACAAGTCACTAGTAATTATATCGAGATTTCAATTTTTTCTATATCGAAATTATGAAAGCAATAAATAAACACAAGGAATGATCACGGAGAAATCTCAACTGGGTAAAAACTCTGGCACTTTGCTAGTCGGAAATCTACTATAAACGAATCGTGAACTTACAGTCCGTCAGACACGACTATAAACAAATCATGAACTTACAATGAGGACAGCAGTTGACCTGATTAGTCTTTCTCCATCAGTTCCTTTGAATGGTGAAGTTTCAAAGAGCTTTTGAACAGAAAAATATATATTTCTTGATCACTTAAGAGTCTTTGGTTGTCGAGCATCTGTTCATATTCCTCAAGGTGAAAGATCCCAGCTTGATAGCAAAGCAAAACAATGCATCTTCTTGGGTTATGGACATGCAGAATTTGGGTACAGGATGTGGGATCCAGTGAATAAGAAGATTATCAGGAGCAGAGATGTTGTCTTCTTTGAAGAAGAAACCATTGAAAATTTGGATCAAACTAAGAAGCCAAACACAATCAATGAAGAACAAATCAGTCCAATTCCACATGTACCAGATCATGTGGCACATGATGATCACAGAGAAAATTTACAAAATGAACATGACACTATAGGAGACAGACATGATAAAGTCTCTACACTGGGTGATGCAGAACTAGATCAAAGTCAAGAGAATATTCCTCTTGAGGTACCAGTTGAAAAAGGGTTGAGAAGATCTGCCAGAGGTATTCTAGTCCCTCGGAGAGGTATTCTAGTAATGAGTATGTGTTACTTTCTGATGGACGGGGGCCAGACTGTTATCAGGAGTTTCTACAACATGACCGGAAAATGGAGTGGTTGAAAGCTATGCAATAAGAGATTAAATCCTTACATAGGAACCACACTTATGATCTGGTGGATTTGCCTAAGGGCAAGAGAGCACTGAAGAACAAATAGGTGTTCAGACTAAAGGTTGAACCAAATAGATCGCAGCCAAGGTATAAGGCAAGATTGGTTGTGAAAGGATTTGGTCAAAAGAAAGGCATTGATTTTGAAAAAAATTTCTCACCCATGATAAAAATATCTTCAATCCGAGTTGTATTAGGCTGGCAGCCAATATGAACATGGAGGTTGAACAACTTGATGTGAAGATAGCTTTTCTACATGGCGACCTTGAAGAGGAAATATACATGGAGCAACCAGAAGGATTTACAGCTAAAGGCAAAAAAAATCTAGTGTGTAGGTTGAAGAAAAGCTTGTATGGTCTCAAGCAGGCCACAAGACAATGGTATAAGAAATTTGATTTTTTCATGGTTGAGCATGGTTACACCAAAACAACTTCTGATCATTGTGTCTTCATAAAGAAATTCTCCGATGGGGAATTTATTATTCTATTGCTCTATGTGGACGACGTGTTGATTGTTGGTTGTGACACTGAAAAAATTAAGAAGTTGAAAAAGGAGTTGAGCAAGTCCTTTGAGATGAAGGACTTAGGAGCTGCAAATCAAATTCTCGGTATGAAAATCTCTCGTGACAGGAAGAATGGAAAATTACGACTATCGCAGGAAGGTTATATTGAGAAGGTATTACACAAGTTCAACATGGATAAGGCAACACCAGTAAGCTCTCCACTTGCAAATCATTTGAAACTAAGTTCAAAGTAAAGTCCTTCAAGTGAGAAAGAAAAGGAAGAAATGAAGGATTTGCCTTATGCAACAGCCGTTGGTAGCTTGATGTATGCTATAGTTTGCACAAGGCCAGGTATCGCTCATTCTGTTGGAGTTGTTAGTAGATTTCTTTCTAAACCTGGAAAATAATATTGGGCAGTAGTGAAGTGGATACTTAGGTATCTCAAAAGGACTTCTAAGATATGTTTATCTTTTGGCACCAGCAAACCCGAGTTTGTTGGGTTCACAGATGCAGATATGGCTGGTGATGTTGACTCTAGAAAGTCCACTTCTGGGTATCTAATCACTTTTTCAGGGGGAGCGATTTCATGGCAATCCAGATTACAGAAATGTGTTGCTCTATCTACTATAGAGGCTGAGGGTTGAGTATACTCAGCCTCTGTAGTAGATAGAGCAACACATTTCTGTAATCTGGATTGCCATAAAGAAGCTAGCAAGGAACTGCTATGGATGAAGAAGTTCTTACAAGAACTTAGCTTAGAGCAAGAGAAGTATATACTCTACTGTGACAGTCAGAGTGCTATTCATCTAGTAAGAATCCAACCTTTCACTTAAGATCCAAACACATTGAAGTGAGGTATCATTGGATTCGAGATGCTCTGGAGATGAAGAAGTTATAGCTTGATAAAATTCATACTGATGAGAATGGTTCAGATATAATGACAAATTCATTACCTATGGAGAAGCTACAAGTATGTAGAAGGAAAACAGGCTTGGTGGAGTCCCTCACGTAATAGGGAGGAAGAGATTTGTTGGGTATTCCCTCCTAATGAGGGAGCCTATTTAATATTGGTAGGTGGGCTTCTTTGTCTTAGGGCCAAAACCAACTTATAATTACAAGATGGAGACCACACAAACATATACACAACACATACACATGAGACAGACAGAGAGAACGAGAGAGAGAGAGAAGCTAAGGTTCCGGTTTCTTCTTGCCAAAGATCGGAGGTCCATTTGTGGTCCGATTATAGTGAAATTTCAGTATATTGTTCCTGGCAAAGAGGGTTACATTTTGACCAGATCTGATCATCCAGATTCCTCTTTATTTTGTATGGGCTTTGCACACTTCTCTGTGAGATTTTTCTTGTTATAGTGTGCATTTTTCTTTATGATGTTGTTGTTGTTGATATTCAAGGACTAGATGTGTTATTGATGTAGTGGTGACCTTTGGAGTTGGTTTTAGAGAAGATTATTATATATCTCATTATTTTCATAGTGGATGGCTCTTTTGTTGGATTAGGACCCAGAGTTTTTCCCTTCGCAGGGTTTTTCTCGTTAACAAATTTCGGTGTTCAATTTATATTCCTGCTAGTGTGTGCGAGTTGTTGGATTTGCCTATTATAGTTGTCATTTTAATTCTTGTACATTGAGGGATTGAAGTTGTTTCCGCTGCTTGTTCTTTGTTATATTGACTCAATCCTCAACAGAGGCCAACAAATTAAAATTCCACAAAAAGGCTGTGACCTTGAATCAATAAAGAAGAAAATCATCCCAGATTCATCTAAGCCTAAAGCTATTTCACTTCCGCCCCAGAAAAACAGCGAAAATAATCAGTAACACCTCCAGCAACCAACTCGGTCATCATGTTCTCTGCCGACCGTGGCGGCGTTGATGGCTACCATGGCTGAAAAGTGAAAAGAAGATGGTGAACGCCGTTTGTGCTCACCAAGTGCAAGTCAGAACCGATGAGGACGGTGGCGACTACAATGATGTTGGAGTCTTGTTACTAGAAGAATGCTATATTACCCTTCCTTTTTGAAAATAAAATTGACTTTTTGTGTTCAGTTAACGGAGATAAGGAAGGTAAGTGGGTGGAAGGACGTTTTTGACAATCAAATGTGAAAATTAGAATAAAAGTGCCGAAAAATGAAAAGATGAGACATTTTCACAATAATAATGAAAGGTAGAGACATTTTATGCTAATTATCCATATTGTAGTATCGAGCTTCGTTCAACCAATTCAAAATTTCTTTCAAGTGTAATCTGCATGTTATTATAGGGTTCGCATTCTTTGGAAAAAAAGGAAGATTATTCTAGGGCTGTAAATTGATCGGATATGGATCGGATATGCCTATGTCCGATCTGATCCGATAAGAAAATTATTCGATCTGATCCAATAATCCAACGGATATTTGATTATTAAATCCATATCCGATTTATTATGTTATCAGATATCCAATCCGATAATCCGATCCGAAATTAATAAAAATTAGGAAAAAAATCAATGTTCTTTAAAAAAATTTGAACTAACTTGAGACCCACCTTTTTTTTACTAGCAAGCCCAATGGTGACTTATACCATCATGATATTCCTTTTTAAAGGAGAGATTCTCTTCTAGTTTTCTATTGACATTCGATATGGGATAAGGTAAAATTAAATTTCAATTCTAAATATAAATATTTTATTTCATTATTTCCATTAACAAATCAAATTATTTATTACATATTAATTATTAGTTTTTGAAGTTGTAAAATAAATTACAATAATAAATTTAATTAAGAAAAATATAGATATTTATTTACTTTAAATTAGTAAACTAAAAAAAAAATCTATTATTTTTATAATATTTTACATTTATGTGTATAGTTACTTATTCAATTTGATAACTGGTTCGATATCAATTCAACCCCGATTCGACTTTTGACCCTTGACCCTCTTCCTTTTCTGGGTGAATGCCCCGGTCGGTTTTTAACACATTGGTTGAAATCAACTTTTTTTTCTTCAAATTTTTCAATTCTTAAACAGGTTTAATAATTATAAAATTTTCAACTTTTTATGTTTTGAATTTGATTACTTTCTTATTCTAAATTTATTTATTTTCTCATTTAATTATTTTAGTGATAAGTAATATGCCATGAAAATATTTTACTGACTTAATTATTTATAACAAATCGGATCGAATTGTTATCGGATCGGATTGACATATATCCATATTTGATCTATTTAGTTAACGGATTATCGGATTCGGATCTTGATCGGGTTATCGGATTGAGACTCTAAATCCATCTCCCGTTAATTTCGTCGAATTCGGATCTGGTTCGGATCAAAATCCAATTCATTGACAGCTCTAGATTATTCTTTTAATGAACATTTATAAATTTGTGGAATTTCTTGCCACAAAAACAAAATCAAAATCAAAATCAAAATGGGGGGGTCTACTGACCAAATATTGGTTGGTAGAGATTTTGGTATGTTATAATTGGACTAATTTTACAATGCTTGTTTGCGACCAATCCTTGATTGTTGATTCGGAGTATCAAGAAACATACATTCTATTGGTCGCTAAAGGATAGTGCGATCCCTCTAGGGACCATATAGCAAGAAAGAGACCCCTAGTACTAATTTTCAGCGACCAACAGTAACTTGGTCATAATACATTTGGCACAATTTTTTCACTTGATTTTGGGATTTTTGTACTAGTTTTATGTAACCAACTGTAATGTTTTTTCACCTTGTCTTTGCATTTTCGAGCTACCATCCCTAGTATTAGACCCTTCCAGCGAGCACTTTATGGTCGCTTGTACTAGTTTTCTGCAACCAACAATAACTCGGTCGCTAATACACTTGATGCATATTTTTTTTCACTTGGTTATGTTATTTTTCAGCGACCAACTGCTCCAACAAATATTTTTTGTGCTCAAATATTAGAACATATTTTTAGACCTGTAGTTTGTGTTCGAATATTTTTTGCTTCGCGTTGCATTGATAATGAACAAAATATTTAGCATTTGTTTGATTCTCATTATTTCCAAAATGCATTTTTCTTTTTTTTCTTTTCAATCACACATTCTTCAATGAAAACACGAAAACTCAAAATTTTTTATCCATCAATCTACTATTCCAAAATACATTCTTAGCCAAAAATGGGGCTTAAACATGCGCTTAATTTGTTTTCTTCTTTAATAGTGTATTTAAAGAGCATCTTTTTTATTACTAGTCTATTGCCCGTGCAATGCACAGAGTTCGATTATTTTGAACTTTAAATGTGTTGAATTCTCGTGAATTATATCAACTCAATATTTGTTGTGACTACACTGGGATAGACTTTTCCTTATTGAACATACAGAAAAACTTATTAGGTTATATCATTCCAGACCAAGCAAGCAAAAAATTAGCAATATACAAAAGTAAATCATTGACTTATACATGATTGAAAATAGTAAAAAAGATCAAGAAATGAAACAAAATAAATGTTTCAGACATCTTGAAATAAAGACCTAATAAGTGGACATCATTTTCATCGACATTTTATTTTAACAAAATTGATTATACTGAAAGCATCTTAAATTGAACAATACTTTAGCAATATACAGGAGTAACATTTGAGAAAATTATGATGGTATACATGAAAATCAGAGTATATGAAGTTGAAGCTAACCATCATAATGACAAAGTGGTACTAACACAATAATCAATTGTGTGGATAGTTTCATCTGCATCCTGCATATCACAAGAGTCCAAGTAATTTACAAAGAAATGCAGAACAAAGATTAAACTTGCAAGTACTGATGGAATCTAACAAACACAATATCCGAAAATAATTTGTCAATATAGATCCTCCATCTTCTCTGAGATCTCATTGCTAAGGAGTAAAACCTTTTGGTTTTTATCTTTTAATACTTACTAATTTTGGTTTGATGCAAATTATAACAATCTTCTCAAATGAATTATTAAATTATAAAAAAATAATGGGGTATGAAAAGAACAAGTAAATAAAAATCACTTTTGCATGCAAATCAGGATTGGGCTTAATGAACTCACTTCCATAGGCATTCATCGAAAAATCCATAGACAAAAGAAAATTTTGGTCCAACATTAATGACGCCGAGCAAAATAGTGATTATTCTAAAGGCTGATTTCAGCAGATGATTCATAGGGAAAAATACGAGAGAAAACACCAAGAAAAACAAGAGAATTATTTATTATTCATCCAACATTCGAAAACAGCCCACAAGTAGGGCTATATAACTAGAAAAATCTTAATTATCGAAATTTTACTAAAAATAGTCAAATCCCAATAGTCATACCAAAAGAAAGTACATAATAAAATAAATAATATTCAAAAAATTTAGCTCAAATCGAGTTCATAATCTATTTTAAAAAAGCAAATAAAATATTACCAAAAAGGGATAAAAATAACTAAAATTGGGGATTTAAAAGGGAAAATAGCGGATTTTGCCCTCGAAATTGATGCGCACCAAGCGAAGCTGGTGACCACGACGTGTACGTCGAAAAGAGCTTTCCGAATTGAGGTCATGAGCGCAATTCTATAACCGTAGTCAAATTTATGGACAAAATATTAAAACATGTCCAAAAACTACCCAATTAGAAAAGATCTTCGATTACTTGCCATTTCGCTGATCTGCCAACTCATGGTACCTTAGCGCCATCAACGAACTATCGGACAACTTTGCATCGTCTGACTCGTATCCTCCTGCATCAATTAACCACAAAGAATTATAGAACATAGGAATTATATTTAGCTAAATAAGAAAATAAATAACAAAATTATCGTGGTAAAATAAAGACCCACCTAATAACAAATGCAATGAAATAAACAAGAGAAAGAAACAAAAAAGGCCAGACCGCTTGTATCTACGTAAATAACACCAACTTCTACGAAAACTAGTTCATTGATATATTAGATTTCATGAACACACGTTAGAAGTGTCAACAAATTTAATTATACAGAACACTAAACAGGTTGCAACTAATTTACAATCATGCTACATAAATATAATCCTTGACATAATATTACATGGCAACCTATCATTTGACTATTTAAAATACGGCTAGGTTTTTCGTCCAATCACATTTTGTCAACACCTATTATGTCAACTACTATGTCACCTATTTTCTGGCAAAGTAGCATTATTCACAAATTTAACCACACTTAGCAAAAACATTGTCAGGAAACTCAGCATGTGTAATGCTTGTATCACTTTCATCACACTATCCAATAGCACAAGTTATGCCTTAATTGACAAAGAGAAACAAAAAAAGCATATTTTTCAATAATTAGTACCTTCAATATCTTGAGGAGTTACTGCCCGAGACTCTAGTACCTGCTCTGGGGTTTGCATATTAAGAGATATCTCTTTCATTCTTCTAATAACATCAACACTCATAAGCTTGCATAGCCTTCATGAACCATCCCCTATCCTCCTCACTAAATCCATTGAAATCACATTAATTAACATATCCATAAAGGGTTATGCTACATGTACCCTATGGATTACATTTTTGTTTACTCGGGCCCACCCCTTCCCTCACATGGGGGTCGGGTCCCACACATTTATTGGATGTGGAACCCAACCGGGTAAACAAGAGTGTAATCCATAAGGTACAAATAGCATAATTCATCCATAAATTTATCGCAATTGGAACAACAGCTGAACTCCAATAACAGCAAAAATAACATCCATATAGTATATATATGCAGTATTAAATATATCAGTAATCAATAATTGCACAAATCAGAAACAAACCAAACCCCGAGAGGAAATTAAAATACTTATTCAAAATAATGCTATTTTTTTAATCAGACCTTACTGTCCAAACATAAAAGAAAAATTCAAAAATATGGATATGAAAAATAAACAGGTACATTAAATAATTGCCACAACAAAAGAGAATACACAATTTTAGAAAGATTTTTGCAGAAATCTGTGTGTATAACCTTTTCATGCACCACATCAGTCAAATGATATTGAGAGCTTCTGGAACCATAGAACCATGGAAACCATAAAATTGACCATACTAATTATATCCTTAAATCTGCTAAACAAAATAAAATTCAACCTCGTTCTTTGGATGAGCTTGCACTGACAAAACGTAAGGAATTATTGTTGCTTTGTCAATCTATAGAACAAAAAAAATATCATGTTCAGGAAGCATGCCATGGAACTTTAGAGCAACTGCCTAGTTAGATCAAAAACAGTCTAATAATAACCTATTTTTTTCCTGAGTACTTTAATTCAGTATACTATCTTATTATAAAACCTTTACTTCCTCTTTCTACCTCTTCTATTGTTTAAAAGAAAGGTTGAGGGCGAATTTGTCCAACTTTCTATCTTCCACTTCTTTTCGATCACAAACTTATGAAAGAAAGGTACAATATGGGAAGAAAGGAAAAGGAAAATAACAAGCAAAATATGGATAAACAAGTAGTGCATATTTGTTAGACTGAACTTGACCGGATTTAAAAAGAAAATGAAGTTACTGTTATAGTCCTCCAATTCTGTGAATCAAACATTGCCGTGAAGTATTTAATAGTTTCTATCTTTATCTAACCGATTTTCCCACCATCTGTTTTTCTCCATTTTCCTGCAAAATTACCATGCTTTTAGCCATAGCTTGTGAGAAATACAGTCCAAGTTCATGCAATGCATTATGCAAATTGATCAAAGTGGGACAAATATTGCCAAAAGCATTTCAACAAGATGAAATCAAACCCAGAAATGTTTTCTATTTTCTTGGGTTTAAAATACAGAAAACATATGATAATACAAATGAATCATAAAACTATGGCCTTGGCCTTTCTTCAGAAAATCTTGGAAGTTGAACTAAGGAATTGACTCTTGTGACACCTTCCAATCCAGACCAATTCTGATCTTCATTCGTAATATTTTCGCCATTTGAGCCTCCATCAGTTGGTATTCTATTGTTGGGATCATTCTCTTCAGATGATCGGATGGTAAAATTTCTCTTAAGACAGGGCTCGGGGTTTTGGCCATCGTCTGATTCCACAGCATTACCAGAATGGTTGCTCTGGAGTGTAGCAGATGAGAAACCTTGTTCATCATAGTCAGACTCAGGGTCCATCTTCCCGTCCAAAAATAAGCAAACAACTGCACAATCATCCATCTTTGATGTTGGATATTTGGTTTTCCATTCACGAGCAGCATTCTCAACCAGTATCCTTGCAGCTGACGACCTCGTCGAAGCTGATGATACTATCTCGACCACTTCTTCATTGCTCAAGACATCCCAAATCTGAAATGATGTATAGCACACAAATAACTCAGAAGACTACAAGTTTATAATGTTCACGTATCTTATAGCATCAGAATGGTTTTTATGAAAGGAAAAGATTTACAATAGCATCAGAATGGTTTTTATAAAAGGAAAAGATTTACACCAAGTATGCTATCAAACTGTTGGCGAAGTAATCGAACCAACACTGAACAGAGATCCTCTTTAAAAGAATCACTTTCCCACAAAAGTCGAACAACTAATAATTTAGGCTACCACGAGGATGTCCTTTTTCAGATCAGCAACGTCCAGGAGCAATCACACAAAAAAGGCAACATCTAAAAGAAACTTGACTACTCCAAGGAATCATATAAAATTGACTGTTCACTCCTCTTCAAGATTCTGACTAACTAATAGCATCATTTTCCATTCCACCCCACTTTACACTCTCAAACCGAAAATAACATCATAAAAGAATGGGACGAAAGTTGATATCAGGAAGTACAAATTACAAGAATGGTTTTACACAAGAACTCCTTGAAGAAACCTTCTAACAGAAACAATAATTTGCAGCAATGATGACATATGATAGGACGTGAATGAGTCATTATTCGTAGTGCACCTCTACATTTTACTTTTTGTGTGTTGGGGTGGGGGTTGTTAATCTTGTTCCAGACCAAATCAGAGATGTATTTAAATTTAGTCATCAAAGAAGTATTAATCGTTTAATCTTGACAGCAAGATGCATTTACCGAAAACATAGTATTAGGTCTTTGTGGTAGGTTAAAACTTCAAATTGAAACCTTTCATCTTAGCCCATGTTTGATTTTTGACCTTTTCAAAATCACTTTTTTTCATCAAACTCATTTTCAACTACACATTCTTGATGTTGCACATGAACACATAACTTTTTTCTAAATTTTAACCCCACATTCTCCAAAAAAATCACTTGTCACAAAATCACTTATCAAAAAATAAAAATCAAACAAGGGTTTGTTTTCAAATGACCATGCTCTGCTTTTACATCAAGTACTAGTTCAAGTGGAAGTACATTTTCTAAATTCAAATAAGTAGCCTAAGAAGCACAGAACAAAAAATGAGCAACTAATACAGCAGAGAACTCCAAAGAAATCAAGAGGCAGGTTGAAATTCCAAAAGCACAGCATCAAAATGAAGGAACCCATGGCTTGGTCCTCACTGACTTTTTGTAACCAATATGTAGAAGAAAGATGGTGACATTAAACAAGGAATTTAAAAAGATGAAAAGTGAAACGAGACGAGCACTGCACTGCCATGAAGTACTGCACCGCACTATATATATGATTAAGAATGTCTAAGTACAAATGTACAGGACAATGAATATTTAAAGAAAAATGTCCAAGGCATCACAAAATTTTAGATAAACATCCATAGATTGTTGAAGAAATCAGCAGAGAAGTATCAGGTTTTATTATTAGCAATCTCTCATCCTTAGCCTTTACCAGGTGATGTTACATACAGTCAGATATGAATATTTGTGTAGTACGTGAAAAATGTCAGGTCCTTCAATCCTCTTAATCCGGGGATTTGGATAGAGTAATATGTCTGTATGCGTGCAGATGATATATAAAGACAACACAGATATGCAATTTTCTAAATTTCATATGGCAAAAGAATGATTAAAGCTTATATATTGTCCAAAATAAGAACTACTCTGAATAAAATAAATCATAAATGGCAGTATAAAAATGTTGAGATGTGCTTCCTTGTAAATTATTCCATGTGAAATGTTGGACATTTATACCATGCCCCATATTGGGGTGTCAAATGCATTGAAAGAGTTCATTATGTGATTAGATCTCTGAGTGAAGTATAATTTATTGTTTACTCGACCTAGTATGTGCAGTCTCCGAATCATTTTGGATTTAAATTGCTATGGATTTCATACCCTGTTGTCTATGGAGCACGGATGTGGATAGGGGACAAACTTGCTGACACATATTTCTTCTCTTTTTTTTTTCTTCTTCCATCTCTCTCTGTCTACACCAATAGTCTCATTGCTTATCAATTTGTCATTTTAATTCAACTTTCCCCGTTTCTGCACATACCCTTTTCTGCCAATGCTCCAGTATCATTTTCTATAGAAATCAGCATTCAAAGTTCTAAGCATCAAGGAAAAAGTGAATTTGGAGTAGAACATTCTTTTCCATCTTCTTTTCCCATTTTACATACGTAGTGCTTATTTTCCAAGGTTTTATTCTTGTTGAATTTTTTGAAGTGTTTGGTAGAGCGATCGTATAGATTACTGGACAGTAAAGAAGAAACTGCATAAAATCTTGATTGTTATATTGCCATTCCTACTCAAAAATATGCACCAAACATACACTTACTGTTTGCCATGGTTGCAAAATCAGAAAATATGTGATTCGTTGAATGTCCATGTAGTTTAGCTTTTGGATCGGATAGATAATGCATGAGAATTTTATTTTATACAGCAGCAATAAATGAGTCATTGTGCACATTGCATTGCTCCTATTACTAAGCATTTTCACTGGTCTAAGTTTACAGAAAAGCATGAAAGTCTTGCAGAAGAAGTTATAGCAGAGCCATGATTCATGAACCTTTTAGAGTGGTCATTCTCGGATTAAGAAATCTCCCACAACCTCAATTCAACTTGCTCTTGGAGCATCTCTTAAAAGATAACTTCCTTAAAATGGTTTACTTGAATGCTCAACCTAAGTGCATCCCTCCACCCCGCTGTAAAGCCACTCAATGAACCTAGAATAGATTACCTAGCTTTGCAACTAACACTAAAGATGCATTCAGTATTGCACAAGTTAAGTAACTACAAATTTGTAATTAGTTGTTTAGTATAGTATGTCATTTTGCATAGACGCATCATTACAACTTCAAACATGGGAGCCTTTCGGTTTTGAGAAGACCTTCCCCATTGAGTACTGAACGTCTTAAAACCCACACAACGACCCAATCAATGACTCATCAAAAATGTGAAATTTACCATCAAAATCATCCATCCTACTCCTTCCAAACTCAAACATCAGATGAATACAACAAATTGTGTGCCCAACCATGCATGGTAATAAACATCATTTAAAATATATGTAATTATATAATAAGAATTAGAGAAAGCAATATGAGACGCATTCGAAGCCCACAAAAATTAAAAGAAAGGCATCTGATTCTCTCATAATATCATTACTAATCCAGTGTATCAAATGTACCTTAAACATGCATCCGAGTAAGTGAAATAAGGCCATATATACTAAAATTACCACGTACAATTCTGAGATGCATAAGCCATTAACTTAGATGTTGTGTTGAAGCCAGTGCTCTATATCAATATATATATTCACTATATTTTTTAAGGAATCAAAAAGGCAAGAATTCATTATTTCTGTCTCTATTTGCACTTCTATTCACACTTATCATTTCTACTTATGTTGAACTGTACATGATATTTTGCCCTAGAAAAAGGATTAGTATTTTCGATGTAATTTAGTGAAGATGTTTAAAGGGGAAAAAATTTATCGGGTCACGGTTTCCTTTCCTAAATTCCTGAACACACTGTTTGCCATTACTTCAAGTTGTGTTAACCACATATATTCGTTTGTCTTGCGCTTCTATATTTATGCATTTATTCATACAACTTTTGCACCCATGGATCCGTGTCTTGTAACTGATAACTAATAATAACTATGTGAATTCAGTAGCAACTAGCAACTGAAAAAGAAATAGACAAGATGAAGATTCAGAGGTAAAAACTAGGAAACGTACCCCATCTGAAGCAAGAACAATGAATTTATCCCTATCACTAAGAATCCGATGAGAGAATTCAGGAATGGAGATTACTCCATACTCCTTCAAACAAAAATCCCCAAATGCTCGAGCCATTGCTAATCCAGGAGCATCATCAAAAGGCAGCCAAACTCTTTGCACTTCAGGCTCATCTTGCAAAGCAAAAACTCGACCCCTACACCGTTTAATCCTTTCTGACTCCCCTGATTTGAAAATAAAAGGGCGAATGCAATTACTTCATGTAACAGGCGCACTAAAAAAGAGAATCACTCTTATGTAAGAAAATACTTGGCAAATCGGGCTTTAGATCGACAGTCAACTGGATAGCCACCAAAGAATCATTACTGTCTTTAGATCCCAAAATTGCTCGAGAATCACCAATGTTGCCCATGAAAAGATTTGAACCCTGATCAAGAGATCATAAGAAAAAAACTTATTAGATAAATAAAACATAACCAAGTATCACAATTATCACGGAAATGCTTTTCCATACCTGTTTTATTATAGTGACCGCAGTGCTACCACTACAGAAGCAATCTAGATTAGGATGGGACCTCAACTCTTTGTCCATGGCCTTGTATGATTTAAGAAAAGCTTCTCTCCACAATGAGTCCACTTTATCGTCTGCCGGAAAATCCTTTACAGGATCTACTACATCTGATTTTGCATTCTTAGTGCAGCAATTAGCACTAGACCCATTTCTCTTTGATTCGAAAGAATGCAAAAATGTAATTAGCTTTACTGGCAACACATCCCGCACTTTGCGAGACACCAGATGTCCATGCGGACCATGGCCATCAAATACACCACAAAAGATAACATCCTCAGACATAAAATCCTACATAAACACAAAATTACAAAGTTTTCCTTGAAATGACGAAAGAAATAGCAACAGATAAAATTGGACTTACTTCCCACACAATCATGGCATCCTGGTTTATGCCTTTACGGCCCTGTTGAGTGAATATGCAGGAAGACCGGCTCCTCCCATTAGTGTATATCCGACTAGGTATCGAAGACAAATGTTGCAAAGTAGTGACTTGGTCAGAAAATGTTTTTCTACTTCTCTTTCGCCAAAACATATCTATCCCAATACATGAGGGAAATACCCTATCTTCGTTGCTCCTACTACTACAAGTACTTCGACGGCTAATTGAGACACAACCTCCCATTTGTTCAAACCCAGAAAGAGACCATCTGATTGAATATACCAAACAAGGTTCTTCTTCTTGATAGGAACAGATCTCACAGGATATTACAGATCAGATTGTATGGTCATCAAAGCAAAAGGCTGCTGGCAGTCACAAGATTCTTATGCAGCAAACCGTGGGATTTTAAAGCTGAATATTGGAAAAATATGTTCTGTTTTTCTTAGTCAAAGGTCAATTCTGCGGATGAAGACGTGACCTGATAATGAATCCAGCTAAACAAAAGTTGAAGACATTTATCAATTCAATATGTTTAATCACCATTTCAATAAACAAATAAAAATTACTGCATGAAAGTAAACTCACAAATCAACAAGACTTAGTTTTAACAAATTTGCATGTGATCAAAGAGTATAATATAACAAAAGGCTGCCTTAACCATTTGTCCTTTAATGGGAATCTCAATTATTTTAACCACATTAAGAGTTTTCATGCTAATATATCCACAATATCCAATATAAAATTGGAGATAAACAAGACAGAAAACAGAGAAATCTCGGAATATGTTTAAAGAGCACTCCAGTAAACACAAGCATAAAACAATATAACCTTTTAAGTTGCCCAAATTATATGCTAACACTGATTTCTTTAATATAGCCCCTTGATGGGGATTAAAATCAGATTTTCAGTAGATTTTATAAAAGTTGGTGAAATATGTGATTGAAATGTTGTGGATCTCATTATATATGTGGTTAAAATTAATTATTTGACTTAGATTAAAATCTAGATTTTAATCCCTACCAAACAGGGGCATAATCTACTCTTGATAAACTTTATCTTTTATCTACTAATCAGCAGCAGTTCCAAATCCACCAGGTAAAGATATCATTTTAAAAGACTAATCCTTCTATCAATAAATAAAGTAACATAACAAATCGGTAAAATGCTCCTTTAGCGAAAATAAAACTCTGAAAGAGAAAAAATAAAAGAACAAGAGCATAACAATGACCACGACAAACTAGGCCTTGCCTAATTCCCAATAGTCGGCTATGTAAATCCTCCTCTGACATTCCGTTCTATTTATGAATCTGTTTCCCAATCTTAGTATATAGAATCTAATTGCTATTCTTAAAATTCTTAGGACATAAGTGACTTAAGAAAAAAAAAAGTTAAAGAAAGATTAGAAGTAATTAAGAAATATGGTTTTGTTAAAGGTGGAATTATTTTCCATTCGATGCACCAAAATGGAGGGGGCAGTAAAGCTAAAAAAATTGTACGAAGCAGAAAAGGACGAAATAAAGCAAAAGATTCGTCAAAACTAAAATCATATTCGAATCCCAAAAAGCTAATGGGCAGCAGATCAGGCAGTAAAATTTCAAATGAAAGAGAAAAAGTCAAGTATGAAACAGAGAAATACGATGCATTTATACCCCTTTTTAGTACCAATCATAAAATAAGAAAACACCCAGGAAAAAGAAAGCAAAAGTTTCAGAAATTTCAACAACCCTCAGCATATAAAGTTAATCTCAACTGAAACTGGCCCGAAATTGCCCAAAGAAATAAAAAAAAAAAAAAGCCAAGTTCAGAAGATGGGACTTGGTAATATAGCAAAATTGTTCAAGACGAACACCAGTAAATCAAAGGGAGAACAAATGGAAAGTAGTGAAATTAAGGTCTCTAGAATTCAAGAAAAAATCAAATCTTTGAAGAGTTTGACACACATTTCAGTCACGGAAGGAGAGTAATTCATGCGGGGTACCTTGAACTTGATAGGTGGTTCCGAATTAGAAAATTATCTTCTAGATTCGAAGATCACAGGGAAATAACACTGTGCATAAAGAAATATAATAGTTGGGGCAGAAGATGCATTGATTGCCACTGCATGACAAGGGAATGAGATGGGGAGCGGGAGGTTGAAGGAGGTGGACGGCAGCGACTACTCTTTTGATTTTGATTTTGCTTTTGCACGTTGTAAAGTAATCTCCACAGAAAAAGTGGGTACGGGTGGGCAGGGCTGAGGCAGGGCAAAACGGGAATTAAAATATTTAGATTTACCATTCGGTTTCCTTATTGAATTAGGGCATGTTGGGTACAGATTTTCATTTTCTACTGTAAATTAATTCTAATTTTTAACTATATATTCTTCAATAAAATAACATTTTTCATCACATCAATACTTTTTCCTTATTTGTCAACCACACATTTCTCATCATATCACTATTCAAAAATCAATTCTTCCCCTAAAACTCCCTACCAAACACACTCTTAATTTCAAGGTAATTTAAACCCTGTTTGGGAGGAATTAAATTTTTCTACAGTAAATCAATTCTCATTTTCAACCACACATTCTTCAATAAAATAATATTTTTCATCACATCAATAATTTTTTCTTCTTTTTCAACCACACATTTCACATCATATCACTATTCAAAATCAATTTTTCCCTCAAAAATCTCTCCCAAACAAGAACTTATATTCACACAACAAATTTTTATATTTTCACCTTATTTTAGTTAAAGGAAAAGGTTTCAATATTTACTCACTTTTACTTTTATTCTCAACCTTTTTTGATTAATAAATTTTGGAACAATTATTTTTTGAAGACGTGTAATTAAAACGTATGAAAAAAATTTAGATTTACGGTTAAAATTATTTTATTGAAAGAGTGTATAATTAAAAATGAATTTTGAGAAAAATGAGTTTTAAAATAATGGGGCTCTAAGTAACAACAAAATGATTGGTCCAAATAACTTGTCACTTTTTTTCAAGAAAGCTCCAAATAAAATGTAATTTCGTCGATTGCTTGATGAGTGGATCGTGTGGGGTTATGAGAGTAGTGATTTTCACTAGGGTAATTAGCACATAACGTCCACATCTTTCATTGTTATTATGAAAAATATACATATATTTCATTTTTAACATTTTCACCCTTATTTCCACATTTCATTACGCAAAATGTCGTTTTCACATATTTTCTCAATTAAAAACTATGAAATGCCGAATATACCCCTCTTTAAATAAGACAAAATGAGAAAGGAAAAACTTATTGCAACAACAGTCCCAAATTTTTTTCAAAAGCATAAATAAGTCACAAATAAATTATTAAAAGGGTAATTAGTATATAATGTCCTTATCTTTTACCGTTATTGCGAAAAGTGACCCTATCTTTCTTTTCTTTTTTTACATTTTCACCATTAATTACACATTTGATAGCTCAAACCACCATTTATATCCATTTTCATTTAATTTCTCAATAAAAAATGTGAAATGACGAATATAATCTCATATTTAAATAAAAGGCTAAAGAATTAATTACAATCATAGTCCCATTTTTTAAGAAGTGCAAACAAGTCCCCAATAAATTATTAAAAAATTAATTATTTTTTTAAAAAAATGCAAACAAGTCCCAATTCAATTTATTTAAAAATTAAAAAAAACACCAAATAAATTATAAAAGAATTAAAAATTAAAAATATTTTTTTATTTAAATATGATGGTATATTCATTATTCCACAGTTTTTTATTGAAAAATTGGATAAAAATGATAGTTTGCACAATCAAATGTGTAATTAATGGTGAAAATGTCAAAAAATGAAAAATATTGACGTTTTTCACAATAACGGTGAAAGATAGAGACATTATGTACTAACTACCCATTTAATAATTTATTTGTGACTTATTTGCATTTTTTAAAAAAAATGGGACTGTGGTTGCAATTATTTCCTTTTCTTTTTCTTTTTGTTTTATTTAAAGAGAGTGGTATATTTGTCATTTTATAATTTTTAATTGAGAAAATAGATGAAAATAACATTTTGCACAATGAAAGGTAAAAATGTAAAAAAAATGAAAGGTAGTGATGTTTTCCATAATAACAATGAAGGGTGTGGACGTTATGCGTTAATTACCCTTTTCATGAATTCGAACTATTTATCTACGAGTCATTACATTTTTAAAAAACTTTTTTTTAAGCAAAAAGAGTTTCAATTTAAGTTTCTTATCGAGATGTTCCACCCATAAGTCTATGTTTTAACTTGTGTAAAAAACATTACTTTAATGTCAATAGATAAACCGTTGTTTGAAATCTAATTTGAACTATCAAAATTGATTTTAGTTTGGCATGTGAAATGGTTGATTTTTGGTTTGATTTATGATTTTTTTTTTTTTATTGTTTTAAATGGTTTTATATGTAAGAAGGTTTTTTTTATAAAAAAAAATGTCTTTCACCTCATGGCGTATCATCACAAGTTTTTAGCACCACTCCATGTGAACTGTTTCATCATTCAATGAATAAAAATGCATCGCAACAAATTAGATAATATGAAATTCAGATCAACTGTCTACAACTCTACATAGACATATACTAAAAGTATCTTCAATCGTGATATAAAATATATCTAAATCACAACTGAAGTGGTCATAAAGCTCTTTAATGGAGAGATGTAAAGAAAATATAAATTACATTTTCCAGAAAAAAAATGTAAAAAATATTCTTTTTTTTATATATCTAAAAGAGACAGAAAAAAATGAATTGAGATCTACATGGATGTAAATGAGGATGCAAAAATGGTTATGGAGATGTCATTCTACACCCAATTTTACAACAATATTGCTACAACTACAGATTTATTTATTTTTACAGTTTTACAGGAAAATACATGGCAAGTTTTCATTATTTTTGACACAACAAATACAGAAAATATACTATACAGATGCTATCAACGCAGCATCTGTATCATTTCTGTCAACTATTCATTGTACTAATGGAATTATTCATTTTACAGCACCATTGGAGATTCTGTAAGCACAAAATTTTGCTATATAACAATACTCGTATCTTAACACTTTGACACGTCGTCTCTTCTTAAAAAATAAAAAGATAGCAAGATTTAATGTGTCGATATGTCAAAAAGTGTGTTTTGTATTCCCATATCCAAAGAAGTGAAGAAATGCCAAGTTGTCAAAATGCATTGGAGGAAAGAAATTTCTAAAACAACGGATTTTGTTTCTTTAAGATGAATTTTCCAATTAAATTATTAGATCGAACAAAAGAAAAAATAGATTGAAATGAATAGTGAATAAGTATAAAGTACTTTCATTGAAATGTGTTATTGAAAATAAAATTTGACAAATTTATAATTGTTAGATGGAAAATTGATTAAAATTTATCGACTTTTAGTGAAATGGATCTAAAATAGAATTTTCCTTCAATAAATTTTAAAGTTAATGATCCAAAATTTTGAAACTGCATATCAGGAATTTTTCTTTTCTAAGTGAAAAACGCCGTTGACTGAGTAAAAATGATTGACGTAGGGTTTGACACTAAAGTAGAACGAGAAAAACATTCAAAGTGTACTTTTAAAAGAGAAAGAAGAGGAAATTACAGCAGATGTCATTTTGTCATAATGTAATTACCAAAGTGTCACATTTTAAAACTAGTTGCAAGAATGTCACAATTTGACATTTTTATCCCTCTGCATAATTTAAATGCCTTGTATGTCTTGCATTGATTGAGATTTGACTACTTGTACAATTTGTCATAACCAAAAGGTCAAAACAAGAAAAAAGAAAGGGGGAAATTATTTTAATTTGTAAAATCTTTCACAACCCTCCTCTGGCCATAGAAAGAGAACGAGAAAGATGAAGACAACCTTCACCACCCACCGTGAATCACCCACTACCGACCAAAGCGAAAGACAGAGAAAGAGAAAGAGAAAGATGAAGAGAGAACTCCACCGCCCAACGAAGAAGAAACTGACTTTCCACTCACTCCTCACTCAATCGACTCACCGGAAAAGGTTGATTGTGTAAGTCAATACTTTGACATTTTTTCCCTAACTTCCTGAAATTTTGTGATATGCATTTTTTCATTTGCATTTGGGTTTGTTGTGAAGTAATGACTTTGGTGATTTTGTGTAATTTTCTGAATCTTTGGCTCTCTCTATATCGATTTTTGCATATGAGTTTTTTGAATTATTGGAGAAAATGGTTGTGGAGGAAATTAGAGGAAAAAGTGGGTGTGAGAACGAAAATTATGACAATTTCCCAATAGGTATGTGTGTTCTTGCGGTTCATGATGATCCAACTTGCTTGAGGGTATTGATTTGGAGAATTGTTAGTTGGTAATATAGATTTATGAAGAATTGTTTGACCAACCTTTTTTTTTTTTCAAATTTTAAGGGATGTCTGAATGTTGTTGGCTGTTCACCCATACATGGCTTAATTGAAATTATTCAAAAATGTGATTTCATTCATTTCGAGATTTTGTTTCTAGCTTAATTGTTCTGTTACTTCAAGAGATCTTAGCTTTTAAATTGGGGGTTTTTGAATGTAAATGCCACCAACTTATGAACCTTCTACCATATTTGTATGTGTCACCACTTCGTATGCAATGGTTTACCTCAGCAAATTATCTGCATATGAGTGACTTGTGAACATGTGTTCTGTCGTTCCCGACAGTTAGCTGTAGTCGATGGGTAAAATACGGATAGGCAAACTGCCATTCCCGACAGTTAGCCTCAGACATTCTCGGCAGTTGAGTAAATTTGGTACAGGTCAACTGTCGATCCCGACAGTTAGTGCAGTAATTCTCGGCAAATGACTGCTTTAAGAAATAATGTGAAGCACATATGTTCCATTTCTCATTATATCTTCGTCACATGTCCTTTTACAGATTGTTCATGTTGCATTGGGTCAGTAGTTTCACGTCGTTATATGGTTGACGTACATGTTGATTGCTATTTGTTTGCATCCGTGTGTATTGGCTTCAACATTGATGACGTGTGATTAGCTTACCCTTTTTCGCCTTCTTATTCATTGCAGAGTCCATGGAGTTCGAATTCTTGGTTCCGGAAGATGCAAGGTTGCGTGCACGTATATCCCAGCGAAGTAACCTCAAGTACGTGCAAAGGATGTTTGATCACTTTGACAAACGACAGCGCCACGACTACCAAATTGTTTTGTGAATTTCTATGTAATGTGACTTAAATTTTCTGGTTTTGTGAACGTTTCATTTAATTTCATTCTTCACAAATTTGAGTTTAAGATTGTTTTGTAATGTTGATCCTGGTTAATGGCACCTTAAATTTTGTGTTTAAGTAAATTTTGTGGTAGGATGTGTTACAAATACGTCTTAAACGACGGCCTCGAATTATGTACGTTTTATTCGTGGAGCCCTTATTTATGTTAATATTACATACATCCAAGTATTTTGTGCATATTTAGTAATGATCATTAATCAAATCCGAAGGTAACAATGTCCTTTCTGCACTGTGTTTGCCTCGTGAAAATTTGATGTCTTGTTCAAACTGTTGAGAAATACAGAGAACATCTGTCGGGATCGATAGATTAAATGTTGGGGTGTGCTGCAAACTATGTATGTCATGTCGATTTAAGCAAGCACAACCATAATTCAAAATGAGGACACAGATGATCACATGCTATACGTTAGAGCAATAATGAAACTAAAATGCACATATATGATGAGGGGATGCCACTGAAATGGTTAGGTGGCCAGTACATTAACAGACAAAACAACGTAATTACATATGTTAATTCCCTAGTACATTAAAAGACAAAATAACGTAATTACATATGATAGGTGGTCAGTACATTAACAGATAAAACAATGTTATTATATATAAAAACGTTAACTGGGTTGCGTTACATTGGTGTTCGTGCATGTGGTTCGATTATGACCAAATCTGCCACAGCGAGTGTAGCGCCGTAGTCATTGCCATGCCAAGACTTGAGGGCTCGACTTCTAAAACAGTAACGCAAATTGTAATTTCCTTATCAACCGATATGTACCAACTGAAGTCTTCGTCTTCGCGTATTTAAGCTAGAGGTATATTCAAGTTCAGGACTCTGAACTTCAATTCAAGTTCACTGCGGGGATCAACAATATCGAGTTTTTTCTTCAACTGTAAAGTAAGTTCGACTACCGTAATATTTGTCGGCACTAAAATGGAAGTGGTTTGGTTGTTCCCTCTCCACTTCCATTCATCGTCCACATTTGTGAAATTTCCCCCGTAAGAGACGATGAATCTCAAATCATCACTCATACCTGAAATGTTGGGATTGCAACTGTAAGGGGTCTGCACAATCAAATAAATGTACATTGAATACCATCAAATGTGGAAAACTACTAATCAAGATTTTCAATAGTTCTCAAGTGTCAAAATTAACAGTTGAATTGTGTATCTCGACAATTTGTAAACTGTCGAATTTGGCAGTTTAAGTGTCGGGGCCCGACGGTTTGAAACACTATATTCGACCAGTTAAAGTACAAACAGACGGCTGTAGGCTTCAAAACAGTTACTATAGAAATTTTTAGGAGGACATCAGTGTAGAATATTAATGGTGATAATCAATTCCCATTCAACAACACAATGTCTTTTCAAAATAAATACGTCAATGCTCCATTAAATATCACCATGTTTTATTTAACATTTACAAAATAATGAGTTAAGAGATGAAATTACAAACAATTTGTAATAGCTAACCTCTTCAAATGGATGATCAATTAAATAGTCATGTGTTCTTGAAGAATAAATGAAGAAGATAAAGTTTTTGGAAGAAATTATGTGTTAATGAAAGAGGATGTATGACTTAGGGTTTGGGAGCATTAATAGGTTTTGAATTTCTTTTATGTATTTTTTGGAAGAAAATATGTTTTTTTAGCTAAATATACATATATAAAATGAATAAAATAATCAAAATATAATCATCATATCAAACAATTAATGACACTCCAATCAAACATTAATTGCTCTTACAAAGGTGACATTAATGATAGTTTGGACATTTGACAACAAAAAAGTGACATTTTTGAACAAATTTAGTGCACATGAATTTTTTTTGTACATTTTCAAATTTAGTGACATTTATGAAAATCTTCCTTAAAAGAATTAATTGTAGGTGTGCTAAAAAGAATCAGTTACAAAAAAATTGTTTCATACAATTTGTTGGAAATTAATATATTAAAGCAATATATTCAAGTTAAAAGAAATTGTAACGACTATTTATAGCTTTCAAGTCTAATCAATTCTATAGTTAATTTGTATTTGAATTGGTTTAATTTCATAATCAATTTGTGGTTACAAATTCATTCATGACTATTGTATCATTATTTTTTATAAAGGAGGTGTTTTCCCCCTTATTCTTCACGCCAAAAAAAAAAAATTACTCTTAGTTTCTCTCTTCTCTTTGTTTCATGAGTTTAATTTTAGTAACTTAGATAGTTTAGTTATTTGTTCAAGTTTTGTGATAAAATTGTGAACATTCTGAGTTCGCCTAAAGTAATGACGAGGTGCTAGTCAATTACTTTCAATCGTTGTATCCTGGAAGGCTGGCGACATCGTCCTCTTGCATCACAGTGGAGGCGAATCTGTTTTAAGATGTTAAGAAAAATACATAAAGAAAATTAGAAATACTGTTGAAATTGTATAAATAAAATAATAAAATGAAATATTATAATAAACAGAGTAACAATAAAATTAGAGGAAATTGTTATTGATGTGGTAATTGTCTTGAAAGGAACAGAGACGTGTTGCACACGATTTCCTTAAGTCTATAACTTTGGATAAATGTAGTGAAGAGACTAAATGGTTACTTAACTTTTTAGAGGATATTCCGAGATAGTCTAAACATGTGCCAACAATTTGCACACTGTGATAGTTAATCTGCGATTGGAAGAGCACAGAATAACATGCAAAATGATAAGTCTAGACATATGCGTTGTAGACATAATATCATAAGGCAACTACTCTTAACTAGAGTTATCTCAATTGACTGTTATCTCAATTGACTATGTAAGGTCAAAAGATAACATTGCGGATCCACTAACCAAATGGTTAAATTGAGAGTTAGTTGGAAAACTATCAAAATGAATGAAATTTAAGCCCTTGAACGAATGAGTTAATATAAAGGAAACACAACCTAGTTAACTAGAAATCTCAGGATCAAAGTCCAAATGGACAACCTAATTGTAAAGACTTGTTTGAATCACTGTAGAGGATATAATCTCATGTCCATTCATATGATGTAACGGTGATGCCTCTAAGGATGAAGGATAAGCAATAAGTTTTTAATGCTTCTTATGCGTTGGAGATCGGGGAAAGTAATGTAGGTTATTTATAATGAGAAATCACATATGTGAGAGAAAAGTAGGGGCCGCTTCTAAAGGAATTGTGTGGAGCTCAACTCTTAGAAACTTTCACAAATGCAGGGAAATATTCATGGCTAAAATGAACATAACTATGAGAACTGAGTTATGTTAGGAAGAAGCCTATGTGGAATGTGTCATCGTTTACACAAATGGCAAAATAGTTCAAGTACATCACGTTTACTAATTAGTTAATAAAGTAAACATACTTACACAATGGAAGGTTCAAATGGTAACACCTACCTGTCTTATGCAGATTTCAACCATTGAATTCTATGACTGTGTATGTCTTCATTGTTGTTAATTTTATTCATGTGGGGAAAATATTATATTAAATCAATATATTCAATTTGAATGAGATTGTAAGAACGATTCATAGGTTTCAAGTTTAGTCAATTTATAGTTAATTTGTATTTGAATTGGTTCAATTCCATAATCAATTTGTGGTTACAAATTTGGCTATTCTAAAATTATTTGTATTAAATACAAAATTGTCTAATAATTTGAAATCCCCCTCATCCTAGTATTATACAAGGATATGTTCTCCTTCTTATTCCTCACACAAAAAATGTGGGAGTTATTTCTTCACTGTAGGTTTCTCTTTTCTCTTTGTTTCAAGAATTTAGTTATTAGCAACTTAGATAGTTTAATTCTTTATTCTAACTTGATGATAAAATTGTGAACATTCTTAGTTCGCCTAATTTAGTGACAAGGTGCTAGTTAACCACTTTCAGTCATTGTATCATAGGAGATAAATGATATCGATCATTTTATACCATAGTGAGGGCGAATTAGTTTTAAGATGTTAGGAAAAATACAAAAATTAACTTATAAATTCTACTACAATTGTATAAATAAAATAATGGAATGAAACATTATAATAAACAGAGTAACAATAAAATTAGAGGAAATTGTTGATGGGGTGGTAGTGATATTGAAAGAAATCGAGGCCTATGTTGGATATAGTTTCATTAGTTTATAGCTCTAGAGAAATGTGATAAAGAGATTGAGTGATTACGTGACTTCTTAGAGGATATTTCGAGATGGTCAAAATATGTGCCAGCAATTTACATACTGTGATAGTTAATCAGCGATTGAATGGCATAGGATAACATGTATAATGGAAAGTCTAAACATATATGTTGTAGACATAATCCTATTATGTCTCGTCGTCGAGGCTCCAATTGGAGACCACATCATTGTCTATGTGGAGATATGAGTTAGATCTGACAAAGTCAATAAGGACCAATTGGTCAAAATAAAGAAGCCAAATAAGAAGTTGATGACCTTTGCTCCAAAGCTTTCCTTGACCGAAGCCCCCGTTCAGTACGAAGCTCCCTTTAGCTAAAGCCCTTGCTTTCTTTTAGAGGATCTACAGGCAATGTTTAGGAATGATTGATGTAACATTTATAATAATGAATGCTAGGATTGTCAGCTTAGGGTATAAGATGATTGACCTGTTGTCAATGTATTAAATGCATTATAGACCGAGTGATGTGGGGTTTCAGCCTAAGAGATGGAGGCCATGTACTCTTTATCCAATGGCTACCACCCAAAACTCTATAAATAAGCGAATCTTGTAACATTTTTTTTTTCTAATGCAACTCTTTACACTTAAAACCACACTCGATCCACTCTCTTTCTTATTTCATACTTGTTTGCCTAAGTTTAGATTATTTTTACTTTGGTTGAGTGGTTTATGATTTTTTTTATATGCAATCATCTTTAATCATATTGTTGGTGTTTGAATATTTTTATCTCGTGTCGTAAAGCGTCTCCATGTCCATAAACACCTTTCTTTTTCGTCCAAATCTCCGGTCAAAATGTGTTAGAATTTGCTTGCATGAATTCAAGTAGACCCGACATCTATTATACACAAGCATTACAAAAAAATGGGATCAACAGATTGACATCGTATATGAGAAAGCCACACATTTAACCACGAAAAACCCAATAAAAAGCTATAATGAAATATATTTCGGGAGTTTTTTTCCCTTTGAAGAAAATTGGTTATTTTTTAAGAAAGAACCGCTAAAATTGCAGGACAAATTGCTTGTTAAGGTCCAATTTATTCCTTGAAAGAAAGGAAAATCATTCATATATAAAAAACCAAGTCACTATTGGAGAGGAAATTTTATCATGAGTTTTGACAATGAAGAGTCAGCGCCTCGCAGAGTTAAGGAACAACCTGAAGAGGGGAACCCTCACATGATGTTCCAGCAAGCCGCCATTGATTTCATCAACAATGTCGAGAAGTCAGATCAAGAGGTAGGTCCAGAATAACTGCCAGACTTAACATGGAGGTAGCCACAATAGCCACAAACATGAGGGATATTACCTAGCAGAAAATTGCCATGCAAGAGCTGTTTAGAAATATGTAGAATCAAGGAGGATATCTAATCTCTCCATATGCTGCTCAAGAAAATGATTTCTTTCACGACCCTTAGTAAGGGAATTATTATCATGGTGAAGAGGATGTCCAAAGCCAAATGGATGATTATAAACTTTATACCAAGGAAGATGTCGCACAAGAGAGGGAAGTTGAAGTTGATACGTCCACCAACTATGCCACTAACTGACCCAATGATGACAATTTACCATTCTCTGGGAGAATTATGGATACCTTGACCTAAGCCACTTTGTACTTCCTAAAATTCCCAATTTCGATGGAAGAGGTAATCCTGCGAAGTACCTCAACAACTTCAAAACCCATATGATCCTAAGGGGTTCCACTTTTGCTGAGAAATGTAGAGCCTTCCACTTGACCCTAACTGGGACAGCTGAAGTACAGTACACTAGACTTCTACAATGAAGTGTTAGAAGTTAGTCAGACTTCAAAAAGACTTTTCTTAAGTGTTTCGCAAAAACCAAGGAAGGCGAATGGCAATGCAGCGCCTCCAAAACATGAGGTAGCAGTAAAGAAATTCATTGAAATTTTTTAAATCTTGTTTTACTAATAAAATAACCTACTACGTGTGAGTTACCTATAGAGAGATGTTATCGGCCCTGAGGGAAAGGCTAGACATGAATTCTTCCTTTTGAAGAGACATGCAAAACAAAGATCCTACCGATTAAGATGCTTTACCGAATATGATAAGGCGCGAGACTGTCAATGAAGAATTGAAGGATTATTGCAATAGGTCTAACCAAAGACTTCCATCTCCTTAGGGACAACGAAGAAGAGGTCCCGCCTCCGATTCGATTGAACATCAGGTCAGACAGTCAACCACCCTCAACCTAGGGCAAACACTGGTTACTACAATATTGAATGTAGTACCAGCTTTGGCTTACGCAAAGAAGAAGGGGTAGAGTGTAAAGTTTTGAATCTAAGAATAGGGATGAGACACCCCTCACTCCTATAACCATAATATAGCTAACTATAGGGACATTACCTTACAACCACAACCTAGTAATAAAAAAATGAAGAGATACTCATGAGGAGATGCACCTCCTAAGCAAGATCGACAACCTAGGAGGGACGAAGTCAGGCGTCCCGTTCGAAATGACGCTCATTGGAGACGAGAAAGTAATGGAGAGAGGCCTAGGGAAGGTTAAAGGCAAAGAAGGATCCCTCTAACTAACACTGGTCGAGAATCTATTCGAGAGATTGACACAATCTTTGGAGGTCCGTATGTGGGAAGGGAAACTAGAAATGCACAAAAGAACGATCTTATATTACGAAGAATATTCCTATCCTATAAAAAGCCAGGAGTGGAGACTCTTGTAACTAACTGAGAGGGTCTCTACCGCATTAGAGAAGATGTTCAACTTGGAGCCTATAGGATTGAAAGTTTAGATGTTAAGGTATAGCCTCACCCTTGGAATGTAAAACATCTAAGGAGGTACTATCAGTAGAAATGTAAATACCTGATTCGTATATGGTTTTTTTAATTCAATAAAAGTAGCCTTGTTAAAATTTTTGAAAGAAAAGAAAAGTATTTCCCAATGACAAAGGTCTAGGTAAAGCCTCTGCATGACGAGCCATCCACTAGGTAGAGAACTGTACGCACTTTGATGAAGTGATGGATCCCAAAAGGGACCACCTTCTTACTTGCGGAAGTAGATAACACATGCCCCCCAATGATAAAAGTCATGGAGGAAGTCTCAAATGGGTGAACCACTCAACCTGTGCTAAAGAAAGAAAGTAAAAGTAAAAAATCATATGAACTTCTAACACTTGTAAAAAAAATTTAATAGAACAAATCTTAATAAAGGCTGAAGCACATCAAAAAAGGGTAACGTATGTAGTAAACATTCAGAAAATTAAAACAAGTATAACAAAAGAAATTTTATTCATTGAAGCTTGTTAGATTGGGGGAAAAGCCAATTACAATTGAGAAATAAAAAAGAAATTACAAAAACCTAAGCTAAGTAGTTAGGTGAAGCGGATTGGTGCTACTGAAGGGAATGATAACATTGAGGCCATAGTTTCAGCGTTTCATAGTCCTCGATTTTGATTACGTGGCTAACCTCTTTCAGAGTCTAAGGCTCTTCTTGCTCTTCCTCCTCCAAGAATTCTCACCTTATCTCAGTGGTGTTGAAAGTTGAGTGCACCTGAATCCATTCCACCATCTCAGTGTAAGCAAATCTCCTCCAATATTTGGTGAAGCTCTAATACTCTTTGGTTAGGTGAAATATAGCTATATACTACATAACAGTGTCTTTCCCAGCTGATTAGGCTTTCTCCCTAACACACTTCACTTCTTCAATAAGGCCAACAACACTAGAATTGAGCTCTCCTACCTGCTGCTTCAGTGTAGCATTCTCTTTATTTGACCTCTCCAAAGCTTCGGCAGCCAGCTTCTGGTGTGCATTAGAAGTTTCCACTCACTTTGTCATGGAAGCCACTTCACTCTGGGACAAGTGGAATTCTTTATTCAAGTTTTCAATCTCAGCTAAGGCAGAGGCAAGTTTCACAGACTCTTCAGTCTTCCACTTCTTAATGGCCTCAGCATCAGCCTTGAATTTTTTGGATGATTCATCGGCTTGGGAGGTCTTATTATAAAGGACTTTAGCCTCTATGGCGATTCCAAATGCCCTTCCTGTCTAGCTTACCATTGTAGCAAAGATGTCACTCGAGTCATTAGACTCGACGAATTTCTAACATATGTACGCCCAATACTTGTGGAATCTGATAGTTACTGTTTGGACCTCTGCAGGAAGAATGGATAAGGCTTCCAAAGCCATTTCGTCGCTCTTCTTCGATAAGAAGAGCTTCATTCGGGGAGGTGCTATGAGGCTCTACTACAAATGGCTTCTTTTGCCCCCTTATTCAAGCAATTGACAAGGCAATCAACTTTTTCCCAACTGTGACTTCAGACTGATGAGGTAGAATAAACTTCCTTCCCCGATGGAAGAGAAGGTAAATTTCTCTTGGGGACCTTCTCCACCTTGTTCTTTCCCTTATCCTTGGAAGGGGGTCGTCCCTCACTTTCATGATCAACAACCTTTTTACTGACCATCTTCACCTTGTCCCTCACTTGCTTGACAATAGCAGATAAGGGCTTCAACCTTTTCTTTCCAATTGTGGAGGTTAAGGCCGGAAGCATAAATGTCACTTTACAATCAGTAAGGAAAATTTCTAATGTTACCTCTTCGGGCCATTAGCCCGAATTCCTCAAAAAATTGACGGGCTAATATTAACCGGTCGAACTCTCGAGATGATAAGGGAATATGATAGATGTCCTCTACAACACCAAACTCTAACTCAAACTGATATGCCGACCCTGCAAAAGAAAGAGCAAAAGTTGGAATCAAACTAATTATAAGGAAAATGCAACTAAAGGTGGGACACACACGAGCTTCTCAGGAATCATGTCCTTTTCACACGTCTGCCACTGCTCCCTCACCCAAAACCAAGTTTTATTCTATCCTTTGATGGAGGAGAGAAGGCCTATGATGATTGAAGAGTGAGTCCCCAATGGACACAAGGAATAACAACCTTTAAAGTCCACTTTACGTAATACTCTGGGTTGAAAGATGGATTAGAAGATATGAAGGGGCATATCTTCATCCATAGAAGTCTCATTGCACAAGAAATAGGTCCACACTAGCTAGGCATAAGTATTGGTGACAAGTTAGGTCGGCGCCAACCCGTACAACCGAAAAACAACTCTAAAGAAAGGATGAAGGGGCAGATGAAGTCCCCCTTTCAGAAAAAACTCACTGACAGCAAAGCAACTTTGTAGTGCAGGGTATATACAATATCTTTCCCTAATTTCTGCCAAGTCGAAAGTAGTTTTGAAAAGAATTTTGATTGCGCATAACCTGCTCGTAGTCTACACGACTTTCTCCTATGGGTAACACACTTTGACCAACCCTAATGGCTTGGATAAGGTCAGAGGTGTTAGTTATTGTGACCCCTATCTCAGAAGCAACTATAATAATGTCTACGTCCCTCCTAGAAAGTGATGAAGTCATGAAATTCAAAATCACATAAAGTGAAGACACTCGGAAAGTTGAACAACAAAATCACGGAAGAAAAATTGTCGGAGTTCGTGAAAGTAGCCTAAAGCAAATTTCAACAAGTTGAAGAGTTAGAGAGTTTTGGAAGCATGAAAATTTCCTTTTTGCAAAATAAATAATCAAGGAATCAAAGGATTTACCTTTTATAGGTGGAGGTCATCAACCTCAACTGTTGGATCTGGATCATAACCATCCAACCATCCATTTTAGTTTCAATCTAAGTTTCTCTTTGTTTCAAGAGTTTAGTTCTTAATAATTTAGATAGTTTAGCTTTTTTGTTCTATCTTGATTTTGTATCCTGGAGGTAGACACCATCAATCCTCTACACCACAGTGTGGACGAATCTATTTTAAGATGTTAGAAAAAATACAAAAAAGACATTAAAAATATTGTTGGAATTGTATAAATAAAATAATGGAAGGAAACATTATAATAAATAGAGTAAAAATAAAATTAGAGAAAATGGTTATTGAGGTGGTAGCGGTATTGAAAGGAACCGAGACTTGTATTGGACACAGTTTCCTTGAATTTATAGCTCTAGATAAATATGGTGAAGAGGTTGAGTGGCTACATAATTTTTTAAATGATATTTCGAGATGATCTAAACATGTGCCACCAATTTGCACATTGTAATAGTCAATCAGTGATTTGAACGGCACATAATAAGATGTATAATGGTAAGTCTACACATATACATTGTAGACATAATACTATTATGCCTCGTCACCGAGACTCCAAGTAGAGACCAAGTTATGGGCTTAGTGGAGATATGAGTCAAATATGACAAAACCAACAAGGACTCAATTGGTTAAAATAAAGAAGTCAAAGAAAAAGCTGATGCCCTTTGTTTCGATGCTCTCTTGATCGAAACCCTCGCACAATTCGAAGCTCCTTTTGGCTCAAACAGTCGCTATCTTTTAGAGAATCTGCGGCAATCTTTAGGATGATTGATGTAACGTTTATAATAATGAATGTCAGCTTAGGGTATATAGGGTAGCTCACCCATTGTCAATGTATTAAATGCATTGAAGACTAAGTGATGTGAGGCTTCGGCCTGGGAATGAGGCCATGTGGTCTTTATCTAATGGCTACCACCTAAAACTCTATAAATAAACAACGCTTATAACATTTATTTCTAATGCAACTATTTACACGTAAAGCCACATTCAATCTACTCTCTTGCTTATTTTATACTTTTTTTCGTCTAATTTTAGATTATTTTTACTTTGGTTGAGTGGTTTATGATTATTTGTTTATAGACAATCATCTTTGATCATATTGTTAATACTTGAATATTTTTATCTTGCATCGTAAAACATATTCCACGTGACAACCTTTTCCGTTCGAATCTCTGGTCAAAAGGTGTTGGAATTTGTTTGTGTGAATGCGAGTGGGCCCAGCATCTATTGTCCACGTAACCATTACAAAAAATGGGTCAACAAATATCATAAGGCAACTACTCTCAACTGGAGTTATTTCAATTGACTATGTAAGGTCAAGAAATAACATTACGGATCCGCTAACCGAATGGTTAAAGAGAGAGTTAGTTGGAAAATTATCGAAAGGAATGTGATTTAATCCCATGAACGAATGAGTTAATATAAAGAAAACCCAACCTAGTTGACTGAAAATCACAAGATTTAGGTTCAAATGGACAACCTAATTGTAAAGATTTAATAGAATCACTAAGGGGGATATAATATCATGTCCATTCCTATGATATAACAGTGATGCCTGTAAAGATAAAGGATAAATAATAGGCTTTTAATGATTTTTATGTGTCGAAGACTAGGAGAAGTAATGTGGATTACTTGTAATAAGAAATCATCTATGTGAGAAAGAAGTGGGGTCACTTCTAAAGGAATTTTGTGGGGCTCAATTCTTAGAAACTCTCACAAAAGAAGGTAAATGTTCATGGCCAAAATCTGAGTTGTGGTAGGAATAAGCCTATGTGAAAGTGTCATCATTTACACAAAAGACAGAATAATTCAAGGAGATTATATCTACTAATTAGTCAATAAAGTAAACATACATAAACAGGAGAAGGTTAAAGGATAACACCTACCTATCCTATGCAGGTTTCCAACGTTGAATTCTATGTGAGGAATTGTTTGAAAATAATGTATTAAATTAATATATTATAGCAATATATTCAAATTGAATGAAATTGTAACAACAATTTATATGTTTCAAGTCTTGTCAATTCTATAGTCAATTTGTATCATAACCAGTTTGTGGTTACAAATTCATTTATGGCTATTGTAAGATTGAAATCTCCCTCATCCTAGTACTATATAAGGAGTAATTCTCCTTGTTATTCTTCACACAAAAAGTTCGAGAGTTCTTTCTTCATTCTAAGTTTCTCCTAGTTTCAAGAGTTTAGTTCTTTGTTCTAGTTTGATGATAGCATTCTTAGTTAGCATAATGTAATGTGCTAATTTGTTTTAAGAAAACTATATGCAACACCAATCTCGGTTCCTTTCAATACCACTATTCCCTCAACAATCATTTATTCTAATTTTATTGTTACTCTGTTTATTATAATATTTCCTTCCATTAACAATTCCAGCATTATTTTTAATTTTCTTTTTGTATTTTTCCTAACAGATTTTTGTTTCAAAAAATTTGTATGTTTTAAAATTATTATTTTAACATTTGATAAACAAAATTGATTTATTGATGTGTGTGTATATAATTAATCAAATAAATATTGATTATTCTTCTTTATTATTATTATTATTATTATTATTATTATTATTATTATTATTATTATTATTATTATTATTATTATTATTATTATCATTAGTAGTATTTTATCATTTGATTTTGCTTTTATAATAACAACGAATATTATCAAATATTTTTCTAAGATAATATAAATATGATTCCATTTATACAATGAATTCCTGTTTAGGTTTATTTTTAAGTTGTTGAAATTATAATACGATGGAAATGAGTTATGGAAAAGTGGTAGGTATTTTGGATTCAACGAAATTTGTGGTTAAAACTAAAATGTACTTTTGTAACTTAAAATTATAAAGAGATCATTACGAAATGCAAGCAATGCTTGTTTGGATTTACTTACAGGTTAATGAAATTATAATGCGGTGGACAAATGAATAATAATTGTAATCCTATGAAATATATGGTTAAAACTAAAATTTAAATTTGACCTTTAAATTAAAATTCATTTATTAGTAACAAAAAGACAGTTCGGTAGAGACCTTTGAATTTATTTACTTGATCGTCGAAGTGCCTGAGGATGCCTCCCCCACTTTCGAAGAAGGCCACGTGCTCTAACAATTTATTCAAGTGTGTAGGCGAAAGGTAACACGGATGTGAGTGGAGTCGGGATCTATTAGTCATGTTATTCACATGAGAATCGAGGACAACGTGTTCCACTAAAAAAGTGGATTAAAATTCAATTCAACGTCAATACTTAATTTTAACAATACATTTCATGGAATCGATAACTAATTTTCAACCATACTTTCAATCAACTTTTATCAAAATTTACTAAATTTTATAAAATATTATTGCACTGTTTAATCGTCATAGCTTTAAAGATACCAAGACGGATTGACACTTTATATACTTCTAATATCTAAAACATTTGACATAATTTCTTATCTATCATGATTAGGAAATATCAATTAATGATTGAGTTTAGTATCCTTGATTGAATAAGTGAGATGATAGTAAAATTCGAAGGTTGATTGAATGAGGCAATCTCCTTTGCACCCTCACAAGTTCTATTGCAATAGAGACAAAATTCTTATTTATATTTAGCGTTAGGAAATTGACAAATTTATAGATAAATGATCATTATAGGAAACAAAAAAAATTTAAATTGTTGAAATATATTTCTTTTGCCAATGGCATATGGAGTTTGTTGTCGTTCTTGAGAAAAAGATAAATGAATAAGTAAAAGACTAGTTCGTAAATGAAGAATGTCCATATAAACAATTCATCATCTTGATAATGAATTAAAAAGTTTGGATGAGTTTGTGCATGAAAAATTACGTGGTGCATTTGTATCATAACCATCTTCTTTATATAGATTTTACGGATCGGTGTTTGCTTCTTCACTTGGGAGAGAGTAACCAAGATTGGTAGATAAGGAAAATATGACAAAAAGATTCATTTATTGTTCAATATGAATGACCGACTTGGTCGCTGTAATCTCAATCGACGAAGCCTTGATATCTACATAACGTTAAAAGACGTACAATTAAAGGTAGGCCTAAAGACGAGATTCCTTGAGACTACTCTTAAGAGTTATATTTCTCCAATCAATCGAAAAGACAAGACAAGGTAAGAGAGGTTGGTGAAGAGCTCTCTTTTAAATATAGTAAAATATTTACCATTTTCCTACGTTGAGTAAGAAAATTTGTTTTCTGGTCAACTAGACAGAAAATGATGTCATCACATGTAAAGTTTCTATGGATAAAGCTACTTGTACATAATTTCTTGTACATAAGGGTGTTCACCCTCTCACATGAGGTGAACCCCACATGAATAAAATAAGAATTTTAATTATGCGGGGTCCACCTCATGTGAGAGAGTGGACACTCTTATGTACAAGAAATTATGTACAAGTAGCATAGTCCAGTTTCTATTTCTATATCCTCGTCAAGACAGCCATGCATTACATCTAATCTAACCGTTCCAACTGTGAGCACAATTATTATTTTCTAGAGAATCCAAGGAATTTATTTGTATTTTTTTTTAGAATTTTTAATCACAATATTTGCAAATATTTATTCCTCTAGTTAATTATTATTTGAACTAGTTTATTTAAAATTTAAAACAATTATATATATATAAATTTTTTTTCCCTACACATGTTTAAATCTTCAACAATACGAAAGATATTTAACTGCGAAAGATTGAAATTTCAAATTTAATGATAGATGGATACAAATTTTAAAAAAAATGTTTAAATGTGAAGGAAAAGGTAATAAAAAAAATAAAAAATACAACTGGGTTATTTGTAATGTCCGAAATTAACGGCTTTATGCTAAAAGAAAATCCCCCCAACAAACCAAGGAAGTGCATTATAACATATGCTAAGAATGTAAAAGCGCGAACATAAATGAAACGTAGAATTGTCTTTTAAAAATTATTTCATAGTTAATATTTTGTATTTAAAACCTTCATTTTAGTTCATGCATTTTCGTTATTTTACTAATACACTACGATAAAAGTTGAGTTTTTAAAGCCCAAATTATGAGTTCTGTGTATACGAGTTGGCCAAGTAGGATTTTTTTTTTAATACGAGTAAACTTTTGTTTTTTATTATATAATAAAAATATATATTTGACACGAGTTTTACAAAAATAATTTATTTTTTTAATTTTCTGTTATTTTCTAAGAAAAATTAAAAAAAAAAATAGAAAATATCATCTAATTAATCTTCGGAATTCAAGAGTTTGATTAGGGATGGCAAAAAAAACCGCCCCGCCCCGCCCCGACGGTGCCCCGCCCCGACGGGGTTGGCGGGGCGGGGCGGGGCGATATGGGGTGCCCCGTCGCGGGGCGGGGCACGGGGCGGGGTGGGGATGCCCCGCCCCGAACCCGGCCCGTGAAAGATTTAAAAAAATAAAATAAATATATATGTGGATTTTTTAAGGAAAAAAAAATAAAAAAATAAAAAAAAATTAAATGGGGCGGTTTAACGGGGCAAGCCCCCGCCCCGCCCCGCCCCGTTTAAGGCGGGGCGGGGCACGGGGCGGGGTGGGGTGATGGCGTGGCGAGGCGGGGGTGCCCCGCCCCGAACCCGCCCCGTTGCCATCCCTAAGTTTGATCGAAATGACTAAACTAAGTATTCTAAACTTAGTCCATGTTTGGTGGTCATTTTTTTTAGGGTCAGTTTGGCTTAATTAAAATCTGATTTTAATTTAAGTCAAAGTCAAACAATCAATATCAACTATATCTTTCACGAGTCCCACATCTTTTCAACCACACATTTCAAAATTTTTTTATCACAATTCACTAAAAATCTAATTTTAATCATCACCAAACACCCTCTTAAAAACATTGTTTTAAATAATGATTTTTTTGGATTGTCCTGAACCATGTAAACCTAGAATGGATTGTCCCAAGCATGGGGGAGTCAGAAGATTCAGAACCAATTCCAAGCATAGATTACTCCTCTAATATGCACTATAAATTTTTGAATTTAATTCGAATATTTTGCAATTTTTTGTTTAAAAAATAAAATTCGTTATTCTTATTATTTTTAATTTTTTTGCCTTAGTGTGATCCAACCTTTGTGAAGCGAGCCTAATTGTGAGGTGCTTTCACTCCTAAATCCAAAAAAAGTATTGATGTGGCAGATTTTATGTTGACCGAGGCCTGACGAGATCGAGCCCCGTGTCTGTGCTACTAGGATCGTGGTAGCTCGAGGACTCTATAGCAAGTCCGAGGACCAAGGGTAAACAGACCAAAGGCAATCAGCTCGAGGACTCTAGGCACGACCTTTCCTCGAGGACTCCAGCCAGCCGTCTTTCCATGATTTGGTGGAGTAGTCCTCGGGATCTTGCCTAGGCCTCGAGAAAACATAGGTTCTCGAGGTAAGTCTTAATAAGTCCTCGAGGTAAAGTCTTCTACCCCTACGTTCTAGCACTTACAAGAAGGATGAGTCCTACCTCATCAAGGATTCTAGCCTAAAAGTCTAATCCATGTAGGACTCTTCTAGATAAGGACGTTAGATCAGTTACCGTTCTATCAGGAATGAACCACACAGTCCTATTAGGACTCTACCACCTAGCCCTATAAATATGGGCTCCAAATTCGGTATTAAGGTACGTTCTACATTGTTTTACAGCATATAGCTTTACGCATAAAATCCCCTATCTGACTTAAGCATCGGAGGGGCGACGAGGTCATACCTCACCGCCTTTGTTGCAGGTACTGGAAGATTACGTTCGTGCTCATCAACAGTCGTTGGGGTCGGGAACAGCCAGGTACGATTTTTGGTAGATCAAGTATGATTAAAGTCTATCAGAATTGAGAGGAAAATTGGAGAAGGGAGAAAAGAACTTTTATTCAACGGGAATGAGAAATGAACACAACATGAATATAAATAAGCAAACACTACTGTAAAACTAACTAATCAACTAACATTCAACTACCTAACTGATTGATGAACTAACAAAATATTACAACTGTACAAATGTATATAAAAGTTGTATCTATTTCTCTAATACTCCCCCCTCAAGATGTTCTGTAAATGTTTTTGACGGACATCTTGGACAATAAGGAATGAGAGCCGATGCCAGAAGTGGTTTGGTGAAGCCATCAGCGAGTTGGTGTTTTGATCTGATTGGAAGAAGCTTAACTATTACTGCTGCAATTTTATCCCGAATGAAGTGGCAATCGATCTCCATATGTTTTGTTTGTTCTTGAAAAATGGGATTATTGGCAATTTGGATGGCGGCTTGATTGTTACAAAATAGGACGGCTGGTGCCTGGTGAATGTGTAGAACTCTGAAAATCTTTCAACAGTTAAGCGATCCAAATAGTTTCACTAATGGTTGCAGCAAGAGCTTGATATTCTGCTTCATCAGATGAATGAGACACTGTGGACTGTCTCTTAGCTTTCCAGAAAATCAATGAATCACCCAGAAAAATGCAAAAACCTGTTGTAGACTTCCTTGTGTCAACGCATGATCCCCAGTTAGTATCAGAAAAGGCCTGCAACTTGATAGGCGAAGATGGAGATGTTGAGAAGAATAATCCTTGACTAGGGTTGTTCTTCAAGTAACGGAGAAGATGATGTACTGCCTTGAGATGTGGCAATCGAGGTTGAGATAAAACTGACTTGGTTTGTGGACGGCATATGTGATATCAGGCCTAGATATCGTCAAATAGATCAGTTTTCCAATCAAACGTCTATAAAGTGATGCATCAGGCAGTAAATCCCCTTCATGTATGCTAAGATATGACTTAGGATCCATAGGTGTATTAACCGGCTTGCAATCTAAATACCCTGCATCTTCCAGTAACTGTAATGCATAATATCTTTGAGAGATTACTATTGCTGATATGGAACGAGCAATCTCATGCCCAATAAATATTTCAAGCAACCCAAGTCTTTCAGCTTGAACTAAGAATGTAGGAAATCTTTCAAAGAATCAATAACCTGTGAATTTGGACCAATGATGACAATGTCATCAACATAGACCAATAGTGTCACAAAATCATGCCATGAACCTTTCGTAAACAATAAGTAATCAGCTTTTGATTAAACAAAACCAAACTGAATTAGTGCTTGTGAGAACTTGAAATTCCACTGTTGGGATGCTTGCTTAAGCCCATATATCGATTTGTGTAGTTTACAAACTAATTTTCCTCTTTCTGGGCATCTTTCTGGACTTTATACCCAAGGGGAAGGTTCATGTATACCTCCTCAAATAAATCTCCATTCAAGAAGGCGTTGTTGATCTCTATCTGAACCAATTTCCAATTATGAAATGCTGCAAATGCTAGAAGAATCTTGACAGTTACAATTTTTGCCACTGGAGAGAAAGTTTCAAAGTAATCGAGACCTTCTTGTTGAATATATCCTTTCGCCACAAGTCGAGCTTTATGTCTTTCAACTGTGCCATCTGATTTGTACTTTATTTTGTATACCCATCGACACCCCCACAGACTGTTTATCCAGATGGTAAAGGAACCACTGACCATGTATTATTCAGTTCTATGGCATCAAGCTCAAGATTCATGGCAGCACGACATTCAGGATGTTTCACAGCTTGGTGATAAAAGTTTGGTTCAACTTGGGATGAGATGTTTAGTACTAAATGTCTATGATTAGGTGATAGTTTCTGATAGTATATGAATTGTGTAATGTTATGAGCGGATTGAAGAGAATTTTTGGAATATTGAGAGATTAGGTTACAATGATAATCTTTGACATATTATGGAGGATTGATGACCATATGGGACTTTCTGATATAGTTGGCTGGAATGAGTTCAATAGGTGGTGCAACATGTGAATGATCGCCAGTAAGTTGCAAGGTTTCATAAGGCTCTATTTGGGATGATGCATGATTATCAGTAGTTTGTAAAGGTTCATAAGTTTCTATATGAGATGAGGTATGATCATTGATAGGTGTTCTGATAGATGAGGCATGATCATTGACAGGTGAATTAGAATCTGGAATATGGCCAATGGAATCTGTACTGATTTCAGCATTGAAATGTTGGGGAATGGTTAGTGAAGAGTGTGGCAGGACTAGGTCAGGAAAAGGGTAAGTAAGAAGATCAGAATTGATGACAATATGAAAAGGGAAAATATTTTTGTGGAATATGACATCTCTTGATAGGAAAATTTATTTGGAAACCACATCATAGAGTTTGTAGCATTTTACTCCAGATAGATATCCTAAAAACACACACAATCTAGCTCGTGGCTGGAATTTATTTCTGTGAGCAGATAAGGTAGAAGCAAATGCCAAGCAGCTAAAAACTCTAAGTGCAGGGTAATCTGCAGATCTGTTGTACAATACCTCATAAAGAGTCTTGTGTTTCAAGATGGGAGATGGAGTTCTATTTATCAGGAAAGTGGCAGTCAACACATTTAGACCAGAACTTGATTGGAAATATAAAGCTCTAGCAACATTCAAAAGATGCTGGTGTTTGCGCTCCACAACCAAATTCTGCTGTGGCCTTTCAACACAGCTAAACTGATGCAATGTGCCGTTTTCTGCGAAGAATTCTGTGAATGCCAATTCAGGAGCATTATCTGATCTCAAGGCCTTAATTTTGGCATTGAACTGAGTTTCCACCATATTGAAAAATCTGGGGATGACACTAGTTACATCTGATTTATGTTTCAATATATAAACTCATGTGAACCTCGAACAATCATCCACCAAAGTTAAGAAGAATCTGTGTCCTGTGTGTGATGTAACTTGATATGGCTCCCAAATGTTACAATGTATAAGATCAAACGGATGATCTGAGAGATGGTGGTTTGAAATCAAAGATAGTCTCTTTTTGTTTAGCAAGAGGAAAAATGTAGCAAGGAATATTTTTATTGAATTTTGTAACATCACAAAATAAATGATTCTTCAAACTGTCCAACATTTTGAAGGAAAGGTGGCTCAATCTATTGTGCCAAACATGCACAGATATATTATTTACATAAGCATTTGAAACAAAATTTCAAACATTGGTGTCAAGAACATATAGGTCCTGCAAACGATCACCCCTGCCAATCATCTTCCTGGTTTTGGATTCCTGAATAACGAAATGGTCATGTAAGAAACTAACAGTGAGTTGTGACCCAAGAGTTAGAGCACTAACAGAGAGCAAATTGAACTTGAACTGAGACACAAATAGAACATCGTGTAGTATATATAATGTTTGGGATCAGTTTTAAATCACCACATAATCTAACCGGGATTTGTGTGTGGTTTGGTAATGTGACAGTAGAATTATCAATGATTCCCATTGAGGTGAATGCTGCAGTAATAGAACATACATGCTTAGTAGCCCCTGAATCAACTATCCAAACGTCTTTGAATGACAATGTAGGTTCTACTGATATGAAGTAGCATTTACCTGCAGCATAGGAATTGAGATTGCTGTGCTGTTGATCAGTGATGTTGGAGCTTGCTGATAAATGATTAGATAACATAGACATTAACTGCTGATATTGGTTAGGATTCAAATTTTGAACAAAGTTTCCAAAACCTGGTTGCTGTTCTTTCTTATCTTCATTCTGAGCACTAACAGAGGCAGAAACCCGATTCACGTTGTTTGTTCCAGGCGCATCCCTTGATCCCATCTTATATCCAGGGGGAAATCCATGAATTTTATAGTACTTATCAATCGAGTGCCCATGGATTTTACAGTAAGAACAGTAAGGCATTTCCTTCCTGACTTCCTATTAGCTCTAAACCTGAAGTTAGTGCCATGATTGCGAGCCCCACTCACCGATATGATGTTATCAGTTCTTAATGCAAAAGCAACAGCACTACTCGAACAATCTCCAACATTAATTTGTGTGCTTATCTTCCTCTGGTTTTCCTCTTGAGCTATCAAGGCAAATATCTTATTAATTGGAGGTAATGGATCTGAAAGTAATATATGTCCTCTAACTTGAGAGAATGAATCATTCAACCCCATAAGGAATGACATTATGTATTCCATTAAATAATAAGCATTTAACTCCTTTACACCACCACAAGTGTACTTTCCACAGTTGCAATTAGGACAGTAGTTGCTCAACTCTTCCCAGATTGTTTTGAGTTTGGTAAAGTACACGCTAACAATCTAATGATCTTGAGACAGGTTCATCAATTCCTTCCTTAATTGAAAAATTTGTGGTCCATTTTTCTGCTGAAATCTATCCTTCAAATCATGCCATATCTCATATGCGGATGTTGCATAGTTCATACTAGCAAATATATCTTTCGAAATGGAGTTCAAGATCCATGAAATGACTATATTGTTGTTTCTAGTCCATGTATTTATCAGAACGGTTCAGTACCTTCAGATTTGGATATTTAACCATCAACGAAACCAAGTTTATTCTTTACCGACAATGCGATGGCCATTGCACGGCTCCAAGAGGCATAGTTTTCTCTAGTTAATTGCTGAGAAACCAGAGTCAATCTGGGACTATCCAAGTGATGAAGAAAGTAAGGGCTAGAAGGATCATCAACATCAGACTTCACAGATAGCCTTGGCTCTGATTGATTTTCAGATTCCATATTCTGATCAAATCAAGCAATGAAATGTTCGGATTCGTGAAGAAGCAACGAAGGCAGATGTTGCTCTGATACCATATCAGAATTGAGAGGAAAATTGGAGAAGGGAGAAAAGAACTTTTATTCAACGTGATTGAGAAATGAATACATCATGAATATAAATAAGGAAACACTACTGCAAAACTAACTAATCAACTAACATTCAACTACCTAACTGATTGATGAACTAACAAAATATTACAGCGGTACAAATGTATATAAAAGTTGTATCTATGGCTCTAATAAAGTCATCATTGAACTCTACTATAACATAAATACATTTTATTACAACATAATTTGATACAAATTTTACATGCTATAATTTGTTATATTTAAATTTTAATATGATGTTTATCAAAATGATAGATTCTCAACCTGTGCATGGACGAAACAGATGACCGGAGACTGGGGTAAGGTTGTCTTAGTTTTAAGAATGAATTGCATCGACTTGAAAAATGATTTTTTTTACAAGTTATGTATTTTGTCATCATTTTGTGAAAAATAGTTAGGTACGAGTATGTTAGATACACGTGACTAGATTGGTAAAAATTGAAATAGATTTTTAAAAATCTCTTATATAACCTTGCTACTTTATTTGCACTTTCTGAAATAAAAATAATTAAATTTTATATTTCATTACGGTAGACAAATTAAGCATCACGAACATATCTAATACGATGAATTCAATAATACTAAACATGATAACAAACAAACATTTTGTAAGTTGTCCATCCTAACATGCCAATGTTATGTAATAAGGAAACAATGAAATGAATTATTTGTTAGACAATCACAACTTCAATTTATGCTGTGGACTTCATTTCTCTCTTTAATAGCTTGGTTTTGACAAATTAATTCAATCCTATTGAATATAACTTTATGTTATTTAGTCTAAAACTATACTTGAGTTAATCTAACCAATATATTGAGCCAACGGATCGGTAGTTCAACCGATGAGTTACCAATTTGCGAGCTGGGCCAACTAGTACAATTTCATAACTATGTCGATAATTGGAAAAAAAATTGGTATGACTAAAACAATCTATTAGTATAATTTTAAATTCAATAAATATGCTCGATCAATATTTTACTAAAATTTTCTCTTAAAAAATATGAGTCAGCTTTTGAGCTTGTGGGTTGACTCTGGCTCGGCTCGTGTCCACAAGAGCTAAAGCTCTAAGTCAAGCGGAGCCTTGTTTGTTAACATGAGTTGAGCTCTACACGTCCTTAGGGCAGAGCTTGAGCTCGACTCAACGATTGTCACCCCTACCACCTCCTACTCCACTGTTCAAATCCCCCCTCCCCCGGCCCCTCTTCAGACAAACTTGCGTCGAATGGAGTATGAAAGTTCAAGTTTAATACCATCTAAATAAATTACGATTCTACCTTATATAATTTACAAAAAGTGAATTTGTGAAGGGATAACTAAACTAAAGCAGGCAAATTTAAAACTAGAATTTAAGTTATCAAAATTATCAAGGCTTTAGATTTGCCAGTCTTTAACTTATAAACTATTTAATTATCGATTAATTCCTGAAGTTAGTGACAGTTCAAAATCAGTACATTATTGTTATCTCAAAGAATTTAATAATTGACTCAAAAATTAATATAATTGGAACGAATAAGATAATATGTTTAAAGAACGAATCATATAATAATAATAATAATAATAATAATAATAATAATAATAATAATAATAATAATAATAATAATAATAATAATAATAATAATTTTAACTTTTAAAAATACATGACCTAAAGATAAAATAAAATTTGAACTAACTTTTTTTTTTTTTTTTTGTGAAGCAAGAACCATAAACATTGAAAGCAACACATGTAATTATTGAAAAAAAAAAAAACTTTATTATACAAAGCATCATCTTCAAATTTATTCGAAAATTCAAAAACACATAGATACCAAAGCAATAAAGTAAGAAGAGGTAAGAAGTAAGAAGAAGAACCACGGATCACTAGAGTTTAGCTGTACACGTTGATTTATGTTTGAAAATTCTCTAACAATGGTGTGACAGTTGCCCGTTAAAGGATAGGAGCAACCCCTTCATTTTTTGCTATGCACCTATTACGATCGCACTCGCTTTTTTACATTTATAACATTTGATATATAGTATTAGATGTAAAAAGAACATTTTAATTTATTCACTTTGACGTTGAATCGTATAAGTTCCATTTCATTGGAAGGATCTTGCTATGGGTACATAGCAAACAACATAACATTTCACATTTATGTGAAATGTTATGTTGTTTGCTATGGGATGAGGAGCCACCAGTTGTCCATTATGTGAAATGTTATGTTGTTTGCTATGTTCCAATAGCAAAATCCTTCATTGGAAAAACTGTCCGTATAAGGCCCATTATGAGTAGCTAACATATGGTGGTCCAACCCATTGGCGAAGGGCAAAAGTTAAATTGGGCCAAAAACTATACAACTGATGAATATGGGCCTACAATCTAACCTGTTCTGTTAATTAATTATCATCAATAAAATTAATTAAAAAGAATAAAAGGGTAAAACAAGTAACAAAATAAATCAAATTCAGATTGAACCTAATCAGTGCAGCCGGTACATAAAGCGGTGAACCGGACAATGTTATGGTTCGATTACCTACAAGTTTATGCGTTGAATATCAATTTCCGCCACCACCAATAGCGATAACAATCTTGAAGCTACCATTTTTTCAATAATGTGTCTAGTCTAGATTAATTTAGCCTTTATATGAGGGGCACTTTTTTTTATAGCCAAAATGCATTTTAAAATATTGTTTTTATTTTTTTTTTGTTGAATATTGTGAAGTTAAAAAGTAAGAAAAAATTGTAGATTTGCGTATAAAATTATTTATAGGAGAATCAAGAGTGTATGATAGAGAGCAAGTCGATAGGTGTGCTTCTTTTTCAAGCCGCACGTGCACTGATGATCATTCTCCATGATATCTTCTCGTCCATCGATAGTCGAATGCCACTGTCTTTGGTGGTGTGGACTAGTAGTGATAGTGCCGTGGAAGCTAATTAGCTTCTTTGCGGGAATGGTGATTGGGGTCTATTTGGGTTGGTCTAATTTTAGATTATCCAGCATTTTAAAATGAGGAAATTACACCCACCCCTACTTTTAAATTACCATTTTCAAAAATCATGAATCAAGTTTCATACTACAAAAATCAGGTTTTAATTAATAAAATAAAAACATTTTTTTATTTTTATTTTTATATCTATTTACAATAAATTAATTTATATATACCCTAAAATCAATTAACTTATATACTCTCTCTCTCTCTCTCAAAATCTCCTCTCCACCGCCTCCTCTCCCCCGCCTCCTCTCTCTCCGTCGTCGGTCCGACGACGTAGCGTAGGCGTCGCGCTCCACCTTTCTCCTCTCCTCCCCTCCCTCCCTTCTCCACACTTCTCCTCCCCTTCTATAGCGGCCGCCGCCGGCGGAGCGATGCGGACTAGATGTTCCGGTGGAGGTGGCGACCGCCGATTTTACGAGACATTTTCTCGCGGTGGTGGGAGTCGTTGCAGCGTTGTGGTCGAGATGTTGCTGGTGGAGGGCGACCGCCAGTTTTCTGAGGCATTTTCTCGCAGTGGTGGATCTGATGGGGTTTCGTGGTGTTGAGGCGTGGTGTTGGATCTGGCGGCTGAGTCTGGTTTCATGGTGTTGAGGCGTGGTGTTTGTTGTTGTTGGCGGTGCGGTGTAGGCGATGTTGCTGGTGGAGGGCGACCGCCAGTTTTCTGAGGCATTTTCTCGCAGTGGTGGATCTGACGGGGTTTCGTGGTGTTGAGGCGTGGTGTTGGATCTGGCGGGTGAGTCTGGTTTCATGGTGTTGAGGCGTGGTGTTTGTTGTTGTTGGCGGTGCGGTGTAGGCGATGGTGTGGTGGTCACAAATAATTTGAGGAGGTGCAGATCTGTTCTGTGTGCGGTTGGCGGCGGGTGCGGTTGGTCGTGTGTGTTCTGTAGTTGTAGTTGGGGGGTTTTTGAATTGTCGAAATCGCCCATTTTGTGGTGAGATCGTGGTTTTTGTCGTCGTTGGAGTGGTAGTGGTGGCCGTGGTACCGTGTTTGGGTGGTGTTGGCGGTGGTTGTGTGATTTGTGACTTGGTGGTGGTCACAAACGAGTGGTCACAAATAATTTGATTGTTTGTGACCATTTTGGTGGTTCCGTGTTTGGGTGGGGTTGGCGGTGGTTGTGTGTTCTGCGTGTGATTTGTGATTTGGTGGTGGTCACAAACGATTTTGGTGGTGGTCACAAATAATTTGATTGTTTGTGACCATTAATTATTAACTGTGACCAAAAAATTATTAATTGTGACCTAAAAATTATTAATTGTGACCAATTAATTGATAAATTGTGACCGTAAATAAGTATTGTGACTTACAAATTTTGTGATTTGTGACCGATGAAAAAATTGTGACTTTTAAATTTTTAAGTTGTGACCGATGAACAAATTGTGACCTATGAAATTTTTGAATTGTGACCTAAAAAAATTCGAATTGTGACCAAATTGTATATATATGTGACCGTTATATATTTATTAATAAAACATATAATTAATTAATTAATTCATAAATAAATTTAAATAAAAACCTGATTTTTGAAATTTAAAACATCTAACCTTAATTTTGAAATGTGTATAAGTAAAAGTAGGATTTATGTATTCTTCCCTTTTAAAATGTATGAGATATGTAAGACGATAATATCGAGTCTCAAATTTTACGAGTCTAGACATAATAAGACATTTTCCTATTTTTAATATAATTTTAATTATTGTAACCACTAACAATTATTTGATAAGATCATTATTTTCATTCTTTTTATAATATTTCTTATTTAATTGGTATATTTAACTTCAAAAAATTGAAAAAAAAAAAAGATACTCGTGATTGGGAAGTCAAAAATAGAATTGACCGCATTTTTTCGCGCCTTCTGCATTTGCATGGCTTTTTTCTTTATGCCTCGTGCCTATCGTCGAACTTTTAGAACACTATCGTTAACACCTTTTACACTAATATGCAGGTCACTTTTTTTAAAAAAAAAAAAAACACATTTTACACTTCTATATCGGCCACCTTCGTGTTTTGCACTATAAACCTTAAAACATCATAAAAATAAATGATTCTTACCTAAATTCTTCTGAACATAAAATAAATTTACATTTGCTAAGAATTCGGTTGCACTAATACCCGACAAAAGTCAAGTGATATTGGATTCTTGCATTTAATTTCTTATTTAAATAAAGTAGGTAGATAATCACAATCGTTAATATAATGCAAATTGCTAAAAACTGTAATTTGTTAAGTTAATCAAAGAATGCATGCATGTCAATTCTTAATTAATTTACGTTATCTTTTGACAATACATTGCGTGCCCTTCCTTCTTAATCCAAAACCAATGGGGGTAACGGATGGCGGTGCTTGGTGCAAGTGTCAGAGAAGTCAGAATTTTCATACAATGGACAAGACCTCTTTGACGAAACAGATGGCGTGTTCGATCGTACTTAAAGTTCAATTAAAATTAAAAATATAGTCGTTATTGGGTCTCACTCGTCTAATAAAAGTCAGCAATAACGATTAATTTTTCAATTTTAATCCGATTTTAATCTCTATCAAACACGCTCTTTATATACATGTATTAGTCATATGTAAAAAAAAAAAAAAAATCAATATGGAACTTTCAAAAATTTAAAAATGTTGCAGGGTCGGCATTCGCCCCACAACTTGTAGCTCTGCCTTTGGATTGGGTTATCTTCCTCGTTTTCTCTCCAGCATGACAATTAGTATGGGTGAAGAAAAGTCGTGTATAAATATGAGCAATGACTGAATAATGTAAAGAGAGACTATGCTCCACGCCAGTAAAGTCCGCTCCCTTTATAAAGAAACTCACACGGCTAACATTGCCTTGGAGCCGTTAGAAATGGAAGGACGCCTTTCCTACTAGAAACGTGAAATAATTATAGTACATTGCATCTCCTAATACTAAAGTTACAATATATATATGGACATGGGCGGAGTTAGGATTCAGTGAGACGGGGGGCTAATGAGTTAGACAATGGCTACTGGGTTGGACAGAAAAAAAAATGCTATAATTTTTTTTTTCTAGTAGAATTTGGCTTGGGCAGCCCACCCCAGCCCACCCCTATCTCCGCCCATGTATATGGAATATAAAAAAATTGAATCTTTTTAACTACTCGATCGACTAGTCAACACTCAGCTACTAGGTCAATTTCTCTAGCACTAAATCGACTTTAAGGCCAATATATGAATTCTGAACTAACCAATACGATCGAGTGTTTGTCTTCTTTCCTCCTTTAATCCTCAATAGGCTACTAGATGAAGAGGAGTCATAGATTGATAAGTAATTTGTTGTCTATAAGTAGGCCATGAGTATCCATTACCAATTAGAGACACCTTTGGAATAAAATTAAGGAATTTCTTTGTTGTGTAAAATTGTGCCAAATGGCTTGAATTAGAAATATTGGAGCCTATGGTTTTCTTGACACATTCTATGAACCGAAAAAAGATTAATGTTGGAAATATCAATTTTACTCTTACTAAGTTTCATGAAAGAAGATATATTGAAAAAATAAAGTGAAAAAAAGGCTTTTTTTTTTTTTTTTTTTTGAATTGAGGTGTTTCTAGATTAAAAAAAAGTATGTAATTTTTTTATCAATGTATGTATTTGAAGTTTTGATTAAATTAACTTAGTGGTGGCAATAGGTCGAACTGAGCTTACCCATGAGCTCGACTCGTCAAAGTGACGAGCTCAAGCTTGTTTGAGCACGAGCCGAGCCGAGCACACGAGTTTTTTTTTTTTTTTTAAATAATTTTTTTAAAACTTTTTTCTTCACATTTTTTACAAGCTTGTGCTCGTCCCGAAACAGGCCCGAGCCATCCATCGGCTAAGTTTTGATGAGCCGACAAGCTACTCGGTTATTTTTCCACCCCTAATTAACTAAGGATACATGACTTCTACCTTTTGTAAAGTAGTTTTTTGAGGAAATTATATTAGGTCAACTAATTCTAAAACATCTTCTATCTATGCAAAATACGTACAAAAACTTTTTCAAATATGTTCAAAAGTAATTTCTAAATCTCAGAAGTAGTTTTTGCAATTTCTAAAGTGTTGTTAAACAGTCCTAAAATATCTCAAATTTTTAAATACTCATTTATATGGAAATGCTTTTAGATCTCATTGCTATGATTGAAGCACGATAAATATTTTTATTTATTTATCATATTTATAGTTTCGAGCTTGGTGGCGAGGAGGTTTGTGATAGAGTCGTGTAGTGAAAGGTAGTGAATTTAGAAGGGGAAAACTAGTTTGTGTATATAAAATTCATCGAACTCCCCTATTTGAGTCCTATTTTTAGAAAAAAAAAAAAAAGTTTTGGAATAATGATTTTATTGGGAAAATACGTGGTTAAAAAATCGGGAAATTTTTTTAATTATGCATAAAATTATTTTATAAAAAAATGTGTGGTTGAAAAAGAGTTTTGAAAAATGAGATTTTAAAATAAAATGGGAGCCAAATATTGAAATAAACGACACAAAAACGACGAAAATTACGACAAAAAACATATAGCACATTCCCAAATGAAAAGGAAATCTTTTTCATCACTCAAATAGAATATACTACTTTCATTACAAGACATAGACCTATTTTATTGACCATTAAAATATAGAAGTCAAATAAAGAAAACAAAATAAATACATACATCTCATTGAAGATGAAAGTTGAAAGAGACATATATATATATATATATATAACCACCGTTTGGTTTAAATTTTTGAGAACGAATTTTGTGAAAAAATAATTTTTGAAGAATATATTATCAAAAAATTGGGTAAATTTATTTTATTAAAAGAATGTATAATTAAAAATAATTTTTTATTTTTAAAAGGAACTTTGAAAAATGGACCCAAACATCGACGTACACACATGTAAAGCCACATAATCAATAATCTTCATAAACAAAAGTTGCCTTTAAATTGTGTCCCACCCCACCCCTCCCCTCTTACCCCCACTTGAGAACCTTCAACTTTTCGAATCCCAGATTATGACCAAAATACTGGTGTGAATAAATAAAGAGAAGCCATGGATTATGACCAAAAAACTGGTGTGACTAAATAAAGAGAAATTGATTCCCCTTTATCAGAAGCCATGGATTTTCTTTTTGAGAATAAATAAATTTCATTATTTTATTTTCTTGGCTCATAAAAACGTCTGCCTTCGGTTTCTACGCGTGTACAAGGAACAATCTTTTTTCTCCATTTTAGTCCAGCTTTTTCTCACTATTTTCTTCTCTTTCTCTCAGAAGGGGAGAGAGAATTTGTGAGAATTTCGATAGGGATTATCTTGGGTTTTTTCTTAAAGGAGATAGCATGTCATTCTCCAGGAAAATGAAAAATTCAAGATCAGATGAATGTAGATAATTTTTTATTTTTTTTTTTTTCATTTTTTTTTACGCTGAAACAGTTTTTGCTTTGTTGGTTGTTCTTGTTTTGCATTGAATCCAAGGATAGCTTCTCTCTTGAAATTGAAATTCTTGAATTTTGACTCTGTTTCCCATCAGGAAAATGATTTCTGGGTTTTGATTGAATTTCATAAATTTCAACATAGTTTATTTTTATTTTGTTTCTTAAGAGAGGGAGAAACACATTGAAAGACTTCTGTTTTTTAACGTCTAGTTGTATTCTGACTGTTCCTTCTCTTCTCCCATTAATTTCTTTCTTTTCTCCTTCTCCAGTTACTTTTTCTCTCTGTTTTTCCTTTCCTTTCCTTCTCTCTCTCTCTCTCTCTCTCTCTCTCTCTCTCTCTCTCCATTGAAGAGCCAGGATGTTTTTTCATAAGAATTCAATGCAATCAAATCTTGACAACCTCTTGGATTACACAACTCCTTCAATCCTTTCTAAATTCCTATACAAGGTTTGTGTATTTACAGTTTTTTCCTTAATAATGTCTACGATCATGTTTATGATTGTTGAAGTTTTTTTAATATGATCTTTTTTTGTTGTTGTGCAGAGTGAGATGAGGAAACTTAACAGGCTGTGGAATCCATTTGAAAGAGAAAAAGTAGAGTATTTTTCATTGAGCGATCTTTGGAATAGCTATGATGAATGGAGTGCATATGGGGCTGGCGTCCCAATCCATCTTGCGAATAGCCAAAATTTAGTTCAATACTATGTGCCTTATCTATCTGCTATTCAAATCTTCACCAGCAATTCAAGGTAATGAATGCCATTCACAAATTTGATCAGCTGTTCACAGTTTATAAAAAGCTGCTGTGGGAATTGTTTTCACCTAAAATTCTAGTTTTTGTGCGTTGTTGATGTTAAAATCTCACTCTTAGCAAGTAAATGGATGGATATAAATTATAATGAAATAGAGTCGCTTTGAGGTCCCCTTTGAAATGAATTGGAGTCAAGGAGGAAGCTTTGAGCTCATATTGGTCATGGGTAGAGAAAGGGAATCGAACTCTGTGAGATTTAAACCCCCGTTGTTCCTCGATGGCTAAGTGGTAGAGTGGTCCAATGTCAACAATGTGGTTGTAGGTTTAATTGAACTTTCAATTTTTTACTGCCAAAATGAGATGTTTATTGAGTTTCTATATGCTCAAAAAGCCGAAAACAAGCGAAGCATTTATATTATTTTGGCAACTTGTATGGTTTTATTCAGTATGGACCATTGTAGGATGCAAATTGAGTGGTACTTAATGAGATATAACATGGTATTGCTTTACGTTCTCTTTCTATTATTTTATCCTGAAAGCAAGATGATTTAGTTGGATTATGATCATATGCATAATAGGGAAGAGGCTGAGTCGGCATGTGAGACTAGAGATTCCTTTAGTGATTCATTCAGCGACGAGAATGAAAGCGTGAGTGAAAAGCTGTTGACATGGGATGGATGTTCCTCCGAGGAAGTAGTACTCGAGCAAGATAACTTCTGGCATCCCAATGAACAATTGGGTTATCTGAACTTTGAGTACATCGAGAAATCTTCTCCTTATGGAAGAGTTCCTCTGACGGCTAAGGTAATCCTTTTTCTTGTTCATGTTCGTGTACATGGTTCTATTCAAGACAATGATCGCTGATATTGACAATAACAGATAATGGAATCGTTTAAATTCCTTTTGTTGACAGGCATCCTTTTAAGATGTACTACTACTTTTGACAATGAATCAGAATTTTTCTCTCTTTTGTTTTTTTTGCCATTGCTCTTATTAGAATATAGAGACTTGTCTCTATTGGCTATTTTTCTACTCTGTCCCTTGATTTAATTACAAATTACTCTTCTTGTGTGGGATATAATTTCTTATCTTCATAACAATATGTTCTTCCTTTTCTACTTTCTTATTCCTGTTATGTGCATAGGAAATGTGATCCCATCTGAAACATGATGTTTTAGTACCTTTTCAGTTAATTTGACGTTTTTAGCTGAAAAATATAATTTGACACCATTACTTATTTGCTTTCTAGATAAGGGGCATAGGACGAAGATACCCAGGATTGATGTCATTAAGAAGTGTAGATCTTTCCCCTGCTAGTTGGATGGCAGTTGCTTGGTTCGTCTCTCTTTGTCACAAACAAGCATTCGGCCAAACCCAAAACATCAACATTTTTCGGTCCGAGTTTCTGTTATTTTGCATGTTTAAACAGTCTAATGGATGAATAACATTCAGGTACCCAATATATCACATTCCCATGGGAAGGAGCAATAAGGACTTGTCGACTTGCTTTCTCACATTTCACACCCTTTCATCTACTTTTCAAGGTATTAATTTACTTGGTTCAATTAAACTGAGCCTTATATTGTGCGGCAAAGTGCAGTTTCACACCAGTATCCATTATGATTAACAGATATGGAACTTGAAGACGACTCTGTAAGTACTGAAAGGAAGAAAAGAAAGGAAGGAGATAGAATCTCTCTGCCTCCATTTGGTTTAGCCACTTATAAGATGTACGGTGATGTGTGGGTTTCTGACAAGGACGGTGAGGACCAAGAGAAACTGGTATCGTTGTTTAACATTGCAGATTCATGGCTAAAGCAACTAAGTGTTGATCACCATGACTTCAAATACTTTGCCCGGAGGCTTGGCTAAGTCGACAAACAACACCCCTTCTCCTCGTGTGGACGGGGAAGAAGGTGGATTGGATTCCCGAATCCTTTTTTGTCGCTCTGGTTTATTGTTTGCTAGGGAGACCGAGAAAATGAGTGGCCTTAAAAGTGATAATATTGTAGTTGGATATGACTCTTTTGTTAATATTTCAGCACTATGATCTCATAACACAAAAGACGTGACAGTGGACCAGACTCCATTTTTTGTTTCGAGTACTACAACTTCGTAGTTGAGAATTGTATGTATCTTTTATGGAATGAGATGAAAAAAGAGGGATGCCCTGGGGCTCTTTAATTGGGGAGTTATTAAATGGTGTCCTTAAATTATCTTGGAAAGTTGAATTTCTTTGTTTTTGCAATTTTTTGTTGTTCTTTTTTGTGCAACGTGCTTATTTTTTGTGCTTTTCTAGCATGTTTGGTTTGGACAATGTTAGACATGATTAAGGAAAAATAAGAACTTTAAGATCTCGAGTGTGTTTCTTACAATTTTTTTATTTTTATTGTTCTTTTTTAACATGTTTTGTATGTTGGTTTGGACAACGTTTGATATCATCAAAGAAGAACGAGAACTTAAAATCTTGTATGTGTTTTACGTGACATTAATTTCTTATGTTTTTATGATATGCTTGGACAATACTCAACATGAATAAAAATGAATATGACCCAAAAACTTGCCCGTGTTCCGCCCAATGCTCTATTCTATGTGTTTCTTGTGCTTTTCTCAATGAATTGATATCCTATATTTGGGGGAAATTAATATATTTCATTTCATTCATATCAACCAAAATTTAACTCAATTAATCTCCATAAAAAGCAAGTAGATATTATGAGTAATGTCATTTGTAAGCACGACTAATGGACAACAGTCTAGGTGGCAATGAGGTCCATCAATCTGGATTACAAATATCATAAATTATTATTTTTAGCAACAATAAGTAGTTAAAAACATAATCGAACGTAATTAAGGCCGAATTTTCGTATATGGTGGTACTACACTTGTTGTAAATCTTAATAATATTATATACGTAAAGTTATCTTAAGATATAAAATATATAGTTGTATAGTACTGTGTGATTCTGTATAATGATTAAAAAGATGTACATAATATGAGTTGTGCATGCATGTATATTCGCTGCTTAATCATATAACGATGATGCACAATGTTCGTTAAACAACAAATGAATTATATACTCATCTACTTGTCATAGAAGGAATGCTAAAGTTTTTATCAAACGACAAAAAAACATCATCACATGAATATCCTTGTCTAATTAGTCGTAAAACGGATGCATATATTTTTTTTGTCAAACGACAAACGTGCATTGCTAATGCATGTGTAAGCACGTCGACTTAGTCTTAGAATGATAGTAAACTACTTTTTGCCTAGCGACACACATGCTAGGAACATGTGCATACTTGACGAGCTAATTGTATGATGACAACGTGTTACATTTTGTAAAAGAAACTATAAGTATTTCTGGTTAGGCACTTTAATGTACGCGTGAACATAAATATACTAATCCACTTAATCGAAAAATAATAAGGCATATTTTTTTGTCTAGAAATACTCAACAAACAATCATTTTAATGGATGTATATAGTCGAGAAATGTTGACTCTTCACTTTTTGTGAAAGGAAATACAAAAAATTACACCGGTCATGCCCTTGAATGTACGTATACAAATACATACATTCATTCACTTGTAGAATAATAATACATAATATTTGTTTTGCAAAACAACACTCGTCCACTTAATTTGTTTGACGGCTTTTTGTCAAACAACAAACATGGATTCAAGGGAGGATTTACATGGGATCAGCCAAATATTTGATTTTAAAAAATTTTTTTTTTTTACTTTTCCCTACTGCACAAGTTTTTTTCTTTCGAAATTTTGCCTCCTAACTTCAAGTCTCCAATCTCATTATTTCCCCATGGTCTAGGTTTGTTATTTTTACCAAATAATTCACCCTTTTTTTAAAATTTTTACTTAGCTCATCTGTACCGAATCCAGCTAGCAACCACGTTTTTTCTCCACCTCAACATTAGAGGTCTCAAGACCCCACGATTTGAACCCCTGTCCTTTTTTTACCGACTCTACTGTTTTTAGAATTGGTGAAATATTTTTATTTTTTTTTTTCCTATTTTTCCCCAAAATTATGGAGCCAACTGTTGATAAAACTGTTTGTCACGGACTTATGGTCCTTATAGGTTTTTTTTTTTATGAATTTTATTGAGGTATATGCTTGAATTCCTAGATCATTGAACATTCAGCTGACTTATTTGTTAGAAAAATGAGTTCGTGCTCTGTGCTTGATAAATTAAGTTCTTACTCTATAATTTTTCAGCATTATTACGTCTTCTATTAGGCCCTGTTTGATGGCCTTGATTTTCCATGAAAAATATATTCTATTTTCCCACTTTTTGGCTGTTTGATGACAATAATTTTACATGGAAAATCCCCCCCCCCCCCGCCCCGCCCCCCAACCCCCCACGCGCGTTATTTCCTTGTTTTGGAGGAAAATTTTTTCCCACCAAAATGGTGGGAAAAAATTTTCCATGAGGCTGTCAATTTTTTTTTTTTGGCAATAGAAACAAATGTCATAATCAAGTGTAAAAAAAAAAAAATTTACTTTAATTGACAATTTTCATGTAAAACAATGTCAAACGAACACTAAACTTTGATTAAAAAATGATTTTTTAGGAAACAATTTTTTTTTCCTTTTTTTTTTTTTTGACTTTGGCAATTGAAATAAATTTTATAACCAATTGTGAAAAAAAATATCACTTTAATAGACACTTTCCATGTAAAATAAAGCCAAACGAATAGAAAATTTAAAAATTTTTCGGGTGAAAAATTATACAAATCAAACACACTTAATTACCAATTCCCTGCAAAATATTTTCTTGGCAATTGTTTTCCCTGGAAATCATTTTCTTTCCACTCATTTTCCACCATTGCAATCAAACGCACCCTTAGTTCTCTATCTATCTAGATGTATGTTTTGAATATGTTTATCCACAATCATGAAATTCATAATGTAAATATATAAATGCAGTATTTGTATTTTTGTTAAAGACATTTGTGCCAATTTTAAGTTCCGACTTTGATTTCACTTGTAAGCAATGACTTGCCTAACTTGGCGGTTTCGAATTTTATGGAATATTGAAATTTATTGTTGAATTTTTGTTTTTATGAAGTTGATTGTTTCTATTGTGATCTAAATGGAATATTCGGACTTTCATTTGTCTATTGAAATTAATTTTGTTTTCATGGTCGGAATTATTATTTGGAATAAATTATCATTCATTTATTTATTAAATTTCATGTCAAATAATTATGAAAAAATAATTTAAACGAAAACCTCCATTTTTGAGTGAAAAGTAAAATATTGATGAAACGAGTGTTCAAGAGAAAAAAAATATTTAGGAAAAATTATTTATAAATTCATTTTTTACCGCACAATGAAAATTGTGTGGTACCATCACTGCATGGATGGCTAGTGTACGTCTATACTCATTCATTAGGACAAAGAATAATAATGCATAAATTTTGCAGAAAGATGGTAGAACGGATTCAGAACCGAACTATAAGTCGGACTAATTCGTTAAAAAAATGAAATTACACAACAAAATACACAACTTCTACTCAAAAGAAAATGCAAACATTATCGGACACCTGTCATGAACTTACATATGCCAGGCCACTTAGTCGTACAGTGATAATGCATTTAGTCAACATTATCACATGCATGTAGTCATCTGCTTAATTGTCAAAGTGATGATGCATAAATAACAATCATGCATTTGCCCAATGTACTCTTTTTCCTCCGCTAACCCATATCTCCTATTTTTTACTATTCATGGGCATGCACTATCCAATTTTGAATGTGGTACAGCAGGGTTGAACCCTAGACTAGCCAACTCTAACTCCATCTAGTTAGTCATAATCCTAAGGGCTTGTTTGTTAAAAGATTTTTTCAAAATCATTTCAACTACACTTCCTATGAAACTCTCTGCAAAAAAATAAAAATAATAAAAAATAAAAATTCTTGAAAGATCTGTGGCAAACGAGTTTTAGATTTACTTTCTACATAAAACCTAAAAATAAAAAAATATTTAAATAAAAAAAATAAAAAATAAAAATGTGATTCATATATTTATTAGAGATGGCAATGGGGCGGGACGGGGGACGGGCTTGCTCCATTTCCCGCCCCGTTTATTTTTATTTTATTTTTCAAAAACTTCTAATTAACTATTTTTTATTTTTAATTTATAGTTAATTATTTTTTTTAATTCTTCACGAGGCGGGTTCGGAGCGTGAGGCGGGGCACCCTGTCCTTGCCCCGTCCAACCCGTCAGGACGGATTTTTTTGCTATCACTAATATTTATCTACCCATATAGCTCCTCAAAATTGTCAAAAGTCAACAAATGCACATTTGGAACTTTTAAAATGGCAATTTAGTCTCGATTTTTTTCAAAACTTCAAATGAAGTCCCATTTAGTTTCCTAGCACTTATTATCTATTTATATTAACTGCAAATAAATTTATCATTTTTCCGGTCAAAATAATATTTCAATATTTGCACCGTAAGTCGTTAAAAATCTAAAAATTGCAAATGGTCCAAACCAATTAAATCCAACCAAAACTTCCTGCCACCACCGATTATTCCATTATTCAATAAAAAAGAATAATGCTATTTATAAATAGCATTACTCAATAAAAAATCAATCATAAAATACAGTAATTACATATAATAATAATAATAATAATAATAATAATAATAATAATAATAATAACCGCGTTCATTTACATAAACACGTGCTTATTTATAGATGAATTTTGCAAAATGCAGATGACTCATATGAGTTGATGTTTTAGATCTATCTATCGATATGAAGCAAACCCACTTCTTAGTTGAACCAACGTACTAGAACTAGTAGATGAGATCCATATTTTCTTGAGGGTTGTGCTATTCGTACAGAAGTGCTTGACAGAATGACGTGGCATTTATTATTTCTTTCTAGAAGGTCTATACTGCCCTTAATAAAATATTTTGCAAAGTAAGTCCTATATTTTTTAGTTGTTTGGTCCTTCAAGATTATTTCTTTCTATACTCCTATTTGGGTCGTAGGTTCTTAGAGCTAAATCTGAAAATCTTAGTTCCGTATTTTCTTGTAATCAAATCAAGTATTGTTGTTGTTCGTATTGATGATATTTTATAGTTTTTACTATTTTATCCCACTTTTCTGTATCTTCTGTATCTATTTCCCTTCTTAGTTCTTCTAAAAGTCTATTAATTTCTCTAGATCTTATTTTACTAGTATTTTCTTGAATTTTTTCAAATCTTTCAATATCTTTTCTTTCTCCTTGATTCATTAATCAGGATCAATATGTAGTTTCTTTAATTTTTCAAATTGTTCTAAATATTCTCTGTATTTTGATAATTTTTCAAAAGTTCTAGGTTGGTCTTTTTCAGTTATATATCCAAAAACTATTCCTTATGAGATTTCTTCTCCTATGTCTTTGTATTTTCCAATAACATGTTCAACCTTTTTTATTTCTTTGCTAATTTCTACAGGATCAAATCCTATATTATGTTTACAAGCATAATCTATTTCAATATATATTTCTTTAAGTTTTTCTTGTCCAACAGGGATTATATCTTCAGATTTTTCAACTATACTAAGCAGAAATGAAATATATTTTTTATCTAAATATAGTCTAAGACAATCATCATTAGATGTGGATGCTTGTGAGGTGTTCATAAAGATTAATAATAATTAAAGCCTAAGCATATAAAAGCATGTAAATGACTTACGATGTCAATGAAAAATGAAACAGAGGCTTTCCCTCCAGGTATGTTCTTATAGTAGCTTTGCATGTATTTGATCATTCTTAGAGATCGAGATGAACATTTAAAATGTTTTTGAAATCATTTGGGTCCACAGCTTCCGCAAAAGGCTTTTCAATTAAGGTTGCATTTCTCGCTCTAGAGACTAGCCGTATTGTTATCATGAGCTATCTCGCGGTATCCGAGTCTCTGTTTTCACCTCTATTCAAACTCTTTTCAGAACAAGTTCTTACTTAAAACAAAACTTTAAAAGATAACTCACACACGAAGTGCTACAAATTTTTGTTAGAGATCTGCCCTTTTCCCCTAAAACATTCATCAAAGACGGGTACTTTGGCATGGCTAACATCCATTCAAAAACAATGTTTTGAAAATCTTTTAAAATTTTTATTTGTACTGCCGAGGAATCATGAGAAACTTAACGAAATCCTTTTAAAGAAACTTTGCTAAACCATAATAAACTTCATCTTTATATTCATAAGATTGAAAAATACATGCTGGCTTACTATCTTTACATACCTTTGGTACTCACCTTATGAAGTTTAAAACTCTATAAGTAATTACCTTATTACAAGCTTTCCTATCTTCAAAGCTATCTAATTTCTTTTTTCTGAATACAAGTGGTGTATACAGATATAATGATAGAGAATTCGAGATTCCAGATATGCCCCCTTATCTGTAGACCTCCTTTCTTTTTATAGAGGATTTTTCTTCAAGTGGTTGGGAATCTTATCTTCACAGTTGTCCTCCATTATTTCTTGTTCTGCCATCTTCTTTTGTTTAGTAGCAAAGCTGTCCTTCTTTTGAGCTAGTAAGTTAGTGAAGTGTCATTGTCATACCAAATTTTCTTATCTTCAACAGTTACTTTGCGTCTTTTTCTTCAGTAGTTGGTGGGGAGTTAAGATCTCAGCTATTTTCTTTGTACTATCTTCTGTTTTTTAGTAGCTAGGTTTTTAACAATAAGAGACTTTATTAAAGTAGTGATAAAGGGTCACTGTCCTTACTCTATTATTTTTCCATCCTTGATTCAAAGAACTTTGCAGGGAATTCTTCATCATCGAGTGAGACTTGACTCATATCTTCTACCACACAATGTACACAATAGTGATCACTGTAATCCCAAAGTAATTTGCATAGTTCTTTCTCCATCTTCTCAGATCCACTAACTTGATTAGAAATTATTTTGGATAATAAATGATCAAGATAACAGATGTCTTCCTCTTTTGTCTCTATTCTGGCATTAGAGTAGATTATATGTTCCTCAGATGGGTAAACCCATATTTTTTCTTTTTCAGTGATTAGCTGAGTTAAATGTTCAAATATTTCTTTGTATCCCTTGGCTCTTCTATATGCCATCATGTTAATGATATCTTGATAACCATTTTTAACAACCTTTTGACTGGTTGGTAGAAAATGTTGGTTTGTGAGCCCTAATTTGATAACATGAAATGCTGGCTGCATATATTGAAGATCTGGATCCCATTGCATTGTTGCGGAGTAGAACCTGATGTATATGTTTGTAGTTTTGACAACTTCAGTATATCTCTTTATGGCTTTCTTGACGTTGGCTGGAAGTTGGGCTATCTCCTTGAGATCTTTACTAGGATATATACATAGTATATTTCCTAATTCAAAACAGTTTTTCACCAGATTAATTTGAAGAACACGGATAAAAATTTATCTTGTTGTATCTTCCATAGTGGAGAGTCTTCATCCACTTTCCCACTTCTAGATACCAATCGGATAATATATTGAAAACAACAATAAAGAAAATTATTTCTTCATAGTTATCATTTTTGGATATCTTTGTCACATGGCATATCTTGACAATTTCTTTTGGATCAATTTTTTCAATATTTAGCTCAGGTAAAGTATGGCTCTGTGAAGAGCTACCTTTGTTATTTTTGATATCTTGGATACTAGTAATAGGTTCAAATTTTCCCTGTGAAGGGGTTCCTATTACCTTTTTTGATTTCCCTTTATCCTCGGGTAGAGCGCTAGTATTCACAAGTCCCTGTGAAGGGATACTAGTCTTGGTACAAGTTACTTCTGCCTCAAGGGTTATATTTTTGTCCCGAAGACTATCTTGTACATTTTGAATTTGAGTTTCCAAATAGGAAACTTTTATCTCAAGTATCTGGACTTTCGTCCTTAATTACTCTAGCTCCATCCCCGCTAAGATAGTCAGGAAGAAAGTTAGCTTTTCCTTTTATATGCTCAATATCAAATTTGAAGTAAGAAAACCAAATTTGGATTCTGATAATATATCTGTTAGCAATAGATGGATCAACATTATTTTTCAAAAATGCTTTAACTTGAGTATTATCAGTTCTAATTAATAACTTTTTTGGTAGTAGATAATCTTCATATTTCTGAACTCCTCGCTTTACGGCAATGAGTTCTTTTCGGTTCATCTCATATCTTGTTTCAACTTCTTTGAATGTTCTTGATGTATAACCTGCAAGTATCTCAGGACAAGAACAATCCTTTGTACATTTATATTCTTTATGATTCTTTTTAACTTTTATCTTTCGCAATAATTATCTGATGCATCAGTTTCAAGGATAAATAAATCTTCTTCTTGTGGAATTACAAGTTTAGGCAAAACTTTTAATTCTTCTTTTACCTTTCTTATATTTTCACAATCTTGTTCTTCCAAAGATCACATTACATTCTTTCTTAATTTTGGAAGAAAATAATTTTTTAACTTGGCACAATTTTCAATAAATCCTTCAGCATAATTCAATATACCTAGGAAGCTTTGTAACTGTTTTTTATCTCTGATTCTTTCAGGAAATTTTTGAAGTTTTTCACTAATATGAGACTGCAATTGCAATTCTCCTTCTTTAATAAATAATCCTAAGAATTCTATTTCTGTTTTGGCTATCTCTGCTTTCTTTTGAGAAAGTGTAATACCATGTTTTTTCATAATATAACAAAATTTCTCAAGATGTTCAATATGTTCATTTATATTATTTGAATGAATCAGTAAATCATCAACATAAGCAATACAGAAGTGAGCAATTGGTTTGATTACCTCATCCATCCTTCTTTGGAATATCTTTGGTGCATTTTTCAACCCAAATGACATTACATTCCATTCATATTGTCCTAAAGGACTGGGAGTACTAAATGCAGTCAATGATTTACTTTCTTCTGTAAGCATGATTTGCCAAAAACCTGACTTACAATCAAATTTTGAAAATATTTTCTTGTTTTGTATTTGTTTAATAAGGGTGTCCTTATTATGCAAGTAATATTCGTCAAATTTAGTGACTTCATTTAACTTCTTATAATTTATCACCATTCTGGCTTTTCCTCTTTTTATCTCGCTATGTTTTCTTACCATAAAGGCTGGACTACTATGTGGGCTTTTACTATGCCTAATTAATTTAGCTTCTAGTAATTCTTTTATTTGATTCTTAAATTCTTTTTGATCTTCCACACTATATTTCATTGGTTTGACTCTAACAATAGTTTCTGGATTGATTAATTCTATTTTTGCCTTTACTTTATCTGTGTTCCATTTTTCTAATGGATTTTCAGAATATGTTTCAGAAATTTCTTTCTTCAATTTTTCTAACTTATTTTCTGTTGTCATTTTCAAAACTGTAATTGGTTTAGTTTTTTCTATATTCCAACATCCACTTGTGACGGGTTGAGAACTACGATGGTTAATTTTCGTGTGTGCAATACTAACAGCTTTAGTTATTTTTGGTGTAAATATCTTATGTGCACAAGGAGTTGTGAACATATATCTATCTATATATTGAGTAAATGGTGCATATTTTAGTAGGAAATTTTGTCCTAATAAAATATCATATCCAATTGTGGAAGACATATATATTGTATCAACAAATACTTCTCTAAAGGAGATTAGAAAAGGTACTTGTGTAGCATATTTGCTATATATCACCTTATTTCCACCTGCTGTTGTAGCAGCAACAATCTTTTTTGAATCATATTTCCAGTATTCATTTGGAAGTACATTTGGTAAACACAAACTTATCGTGCTTCCCGTATCTAGATAAGCATGAAATTTAATTCTACAGTTTCCTTTTATTTTGAGTATAATTTCAATATATGGACTCATGGGATTAGTATTAATTACTCTTTCCATGATAACAATGTTTTCATATTTTCATCTATTCTTGATATGATGATTGGAATATCATCAATTGTTATTTTTAGATATCCTTGACAAATTTTATAAGGACTAAATTTTTCAAGGAAGTTCATTCCTAATAATATAGGTGAACGTTTGATTCCATATGATTCATCTTTATATAGAATTATTTCCTTTTTATGTTCTTTCTGATCCTCTCATACAAATATAAGAGGGAATTTAACATATTTCTTAATTTCAAGATTATTTCCCAAATAATCTTTGAATATATATGGTTCTGTTAACTCAAAATCTAGTAAATGGCTAACAAATTTAGCATTTACATGACTTTGTTCTGCTCCAGTATCTATGAGGACAAGAAGATTTTTCTTGTATCCTTCTTGATTAACATACCTTGTTTTGATATAGTATTGTGAATTTGTTGGTTCAGCAATACTGAGTTTTTTAACTTGACTTATCTTAAGATCTTGTCTGGGGGAAAATCTTGCAATAAGATCATCTCCTACTAGTCTCACACTATTTCTTCTTATTAATTTTCCTTCAAAATTAATTTCTCTTGCTTGCTTATGAAAGTCAAGCATTATTTGTTGAGATATTGTTACTTCATGGTCTTGGTATTTTCTAGGGGGTATATACTGAGCTAGTTCTTCAAAATCTTTATGTATGATAATATTATCAGTTATTTTTCTTAAATTGTTATGGTGGTTAGTACTAAAAGCAAATATTGATTTTATGCTTATGCTTACAGCCTTACTTTTCCTTAACATTTTCAAATTTCCAATCCTATAATATAGATTGAAACTTTGGTCAATATTTTCATCAATTAATGAAACTGCATAATTTGGTTTTACTGTGAATATTATCTTTTGATAAACTAGATTTCCTACAATAGTTCCTAATAGAGCGTCTACAGGATCTTGTAAGATTCTATTGTCCATACAATATATTTCTATTGGTATATTCATTCCTTCCCTAAAGAATCCTTTTACCATAATTTGAACTCCTCCTATCTCAATACATTTGAGTTTGCTTCTTACATTTTCTGGGATTTTGGATAATTTTTGCCTTACCCATTCTTTTGTGATTATTGGAATTCTTGCTTTTCCCATTGTATCTTCTATGTTAATAGATATTTCTTTGTAATTCATACTTACAATTGTTTTATTTACTCTTGGTAGTATTCCTAAAAATCCTTGATGGAATACATCTTTTGCCTATAAATCTAATATTTTCTTTGTTATTCCTTTATATTTTCTAGCATCAAAGGTAATTTCTTGATTTATACCTTCTACTGAATCTTCAACTTCCTCAATTGTTTCTACCTCTATTTCTTGATCTATTTCTTGTATTTCTTGGTTCATATATACAATCTCTTCAGAGTCTTCTTCCGAAAATGATGTATCTAATTCATAAATGCTACTGCATTCACTACTTAAATCTTCAAAATTTTCAATTGGTTCTATATCACTATCATTTTGAAATTCTTCATAAATTCTAAGAGTCTTTATATTTTGTTTATCTTTCTTTTTAGGACATTGGGGAGTTATGCGTCTTTCTTCATTACAGATAAAGCATCTGCATTTCTTGATATATTTAGGCTTGGGCTTTTTAGTCCAGTCTTTTCTTTTGAAATATTTTTTATGAGGTTTAAAAAATCTTTTCTTAAACTTCTTAAAGTTTTTAAACTTTCTTTTATATTTCTTGTATGGTTTATATTTCCTTTTATGACAACCAAATTGTTCAATTTGTCCAATATCTTTGTAACAATATAGAGAATTTCTTCTCATTTTATATGCTTTCTTATTTTCTAAGGCTTCTCTACACCATATACTTAACATTCTTTTTGTGAATTCAATTCTACATCCTAAACTATCTTTGTTCACTCTATCCTCTTCTCCAAGAGGTAATAATTTTTCATATTCTTTTAATAATTTCATTCCCCATGGGAATTGTAACTTCATAAAATAAGACATTAATATATGTTTATTTTCTTGATAATTTCCTTGGTTTAATATATAATATATTTCTTCGAATTTACATGTGTATCTTTCTAGTTCACACATATCACATATCTTTAAATTTTCCATAGCTATCATTCCTTCATTATATTCTTCTTGTTTTCTAGTTTCTTCATCTATTGTGAACTTATTTCCTAAGAATTCTGTTCTCATGATTCTTTCCATTCTTTTAAGAATTTCTTGTATATTTTGTTCATTCAAGGCGTTCCTATTATCTATTATTTCAGTTGTATTTTCTCCATATTTAATATTCTTTTTTATATTTTCTGGTAATTTTCTCCACTAGTCAGATGCAATTCCTCTAAAAGTATGTTCTATAAATCCAAATGCTGTATATGTTTCCCATTTGTTAAATTGTATAGCTAGATCTGTACTTTTTATCCATGTTTCAATGGCTTTATTTTTATCTATACAATCTAGATCTAACCATATTCAAGTTGTATGGATTGGTTCACTATAAGATTTCATTGGGTTTATTTCTTTAATGGATTGTTTTCTTATATTTCCAGTGTATCTTTTCTGTGTTTTCCTATATTGGTTAATACCTTCCTTATTTGGTATTGGTGTACCATAAGGATAGTTTTCATATTCTTCATCACTACTAAATTCTGTTTTTATATTTTGACTAGTTGATGGATTAGTATTCATTTTTGTATTTTCTATTTTTTCAGTTAATTCTTCTAGCTGTCTTTTATATTCTTCATATTCTTCACCAGTAGATTCTAAGAATTTTTGTTCTAATTCTTCTACTTCTGTTATCATATATTGTTTTATTTCATGATTTTTTATTTTATCTTTTCCTATTATTCTAAAATCTTGAGGTGGATTAATTATAATCTTATCTTTTCCTTCAAGTTTTTTATCTAATAGGGCATTTCCTATTTATATATTATATTCTAGATTTTCCAATCTTTTATGTATGTCCTCAAAACTTTCATTTGTACTATTTTTAGGTAGGTAAGGATAACTAGGTTTTTTATGTTTTTCAACCTTTTTCAAAAATTCTTCAATTATATTTTCTTCATCAACTATGTTCATCATTATTTTTGGTTCATAATATTTAGATTCGTAATATTTATCAGGTTCATACATTTCTTTACAATAAAATTCTACTTCTTCTTTTTCAAATTCTATCATTATCTTTTGGTGTAAATATTCATCTCTTATATATCCTGATGTTAGTTTTTCTAATATTTGTTTTCTTGTTTTTATTGGTAACTCTTTTGTTATAATTAATGCTAATATTTTTAATTTCTTAGGTAGGGGTTCTAACATATAACTTAAACCACATTTTTCTCTTAATATAAAGTACAAATTGTTTTTAATTATTTCTATTTCCATGATCTTAACATGGCTCTGATACCAATTTAACCAGGGTGCGCAGACGGAGTTGTAATTTTTAACTAATAATTCTTTTTAGGGACTAAATTAGAACTTTTCTATTTTTATGATGGTTTTATATGGAAATTTTGTATGAAGGGTATTTTGGGGAATTAATACCTTCTGTAATTTTCTGTTAAAGGAATAGTTCTGTACAAACAGAATTATTCTTTTCTTGATGTGGTGATGCACCTTGCTAGTTTAACTAGAACATTTGACAAGCATCGACTAAGAGATTGTAAAAATCGAGCAAAAAAGCCAACGCACAATCGCACACTATCAATTAGTAAGGCTTCACTCCTCTTTCTTTAACAAGATTTTCAAGTAGGGTTGAACAAAACTCCTGAATTGAATCGAACTAAGCGATTTTTTTTAAGTTAAATACCAGAACGGGTATCTGAATCGAGAATCGACGGATTTGATTAGGTTGGTTCTCGGTTCTAGACCTTGAATCGAATAAGAATCGAATCTTTCCAATTTTTATCTTAAATAAGTCAAATTATTATTTTTTAAATAAATTGTTAACTAATTAATTTAATCCAAACCCAAAATATGATTTTACTATTTATAATTTTCAGTCAAACCCAACTTAATCAAGTAGACATAAGTTTTACTCAAATCTCTTATTCTACCTAATGTCATTTCTACTGTTCTATTATTGTGAACTAGTCATCTTCCTCTTCCTTTGATTTTAACAGTCAAATCTATGAAGAACTCAACAAAAAAGAGGTTTAAAAGATATCATGAGATTTGACTACGTTATTTTGTAAGAGTTAAGATTGAATATGTCATAATCGAAGTAATGTAGTGTTGTTGTAATATAAAAAAAAATATAATTATTGTACGAAATCCTGGAACTGAATAGAACCGAATAGAATCGAACGCGAACGGTTCCATAATAAAATTTAGACCCGACGATTTTATTTACTAAATACCCAAAAATTTCGAGTTTAGTTCGATTATAAAGACCATGCACACCCCTATTTTCAAGGCAAAAGGGCGTTGGAGCATCATTTTAAGGTGTACCTCTCATTTTAACCCCGCTCTTCTTTTAATTGATTTTCTTATACTTCTCGAATCCTTTTATTTTAAAGATAAAGAAACCAACTAATAGACTCAATTTGGTGCATTCAATGTTATAAGGCTCAATGTGTTCAACTCTAGACTTATTAGTCATGTAATATGTGATATTTTTTTTTCTGAAAGCTTGATATAGCACTATGATGTTATATGAAATATCATGTGTATATTCACAATATACAAATAGTGAAGTCCTATGATGATCGAATCAGCGTTTTGCTCCAATCGAGCGTCTGTAAAATATAATTCACCGATGGTTTCGTGTTAAGAAAGTCTAATCTTCCCTTGGATTGCATAAGGGCTTGCATACTACCGCCAAGGAGCGGTATGTGTAAGGTTAAAGTTGAGTTCGACGAAAACCCGAGTTGGTAAAGCAAAACAATAGCTTTTTAAGGTACGGATAACATGCAGGGGGACAAATAGAGGTGTTGTTGGGCAATGGGTATTCGATAATTTTGCTAAATTTGTAGGGTAAGAATTTCAAGACGTGTGGTGTAAGGGTTTAGATCTAGTGCTAGGGTTTTGTTATTAGGGGATTTGATAAACACCATTTTCGTATGTATTTGAATGTATTCTAGTGTATTTTGTGCGTGTAACATTGCAGTGAATAACGGAGAAATCCTCACCGGTGGAAATCGAGAACTTCCGGCAGCGAGCAACTTCAATTGGGCCGAAGTGCGAATGGGAGAAATAAGAGTTCTGTACCACTCAACCCGACCGACCATTTTCGGGTGGGTTTACGAGGGGAAATAATATCCATTTCAAGATTTCAAACTCGTAACTTTCTTCATAAAATAATATCCATTTCAAGATTTCTTTTTGAATTGATCCCAGATTCAAACTATGCTATTTAGAGATAATCGAAAAGTTCAAACAAAATTCTTACGTCGATAACATTGTTACAGACGTTTATATGACCAGTTTCATCAAGAATGTAAAGCATATATACTCGTTAAACTACAAAAACTGTCAACTACTACAAGAATCACCAATACAAACAACGAAAGAAAAATTGTTTAGGCTGCTACTTGAGATGTGACAACCTCTTCCCAATATTCATCATGCGCACTTCGTTGTCATCTCGGAACTTTTATTCATCTGCTTGCCTAAAAATCCAAAAAGAAAAAAAAAAATATATATATTGTAGCTTTAGTATTTCCTCCTGACTAACAAAAGAAACATCAAATGAGTAGAACTCCCAAAGATGGCAATGGGCATTCCTGCCCTTCAGCATTAAGAATTAATCATTCCATCTGAAAAGATTTTCCAAAGTCAAATAGACTTCTGTAAACAATATTGTATGCATTTTTTCTCATTTACCAATCAATCAATACTAGAAAATAAACAGTATACTACTGTGTGAGAAGTTCTAAAATTTTAAAATGGTCAAAAAAGGCCAAGATCGAAGATGTGCGTTAGATGGACTAAGAGTTGGACAAGCGATGTGAAAAAGGACATAACTATTCTGTCCATCGTGCCTACTCCAAAGTAAGACAATACTAAATGAAAAAATGATGAATATCCAAACCAAGAGATCATGACTATTGGCATGTTCGGCATACTCTCAACAATGCTTTGATTAAGGGGTTTATTAGCTTCAGTAAATCCATGTAAAATGATGTTGCTGGAGTACAAGTGCCAGATAAAGGAGACAGGAACCAGTGTCAGGACTTTGATACCATGACCACTATATTATCAAAGCAACATATAATGTGCCAAAGGGCCCTTAGGATGTTCCTTCTTCTCTGTATAGCAGACATAATTCGCTTAAATGCATAATTATAATTACCTTACTGTTAATCCTTGTAACTGAAGAACCATTGTTGGTCCCATACAGCTGATCACCAGCAACATGAGTAGGTGGAGGGACATAATTCCTCAATAGAGGCACTCTTTCGGGTGGGTAATCATCATCACTTTCGTAATATCTCTCAGGATGAGGTCCCAAAGCTTTAAGAATTATGGCCATTAACATACTTAATACCTGCACATGGAGAACATATACAACTAGGATAAGTACCAAGAAATGTGATGTAAGACAAAATGTAGCAATTAACAAACTGAAAAAGATAAGAAGGAAGATTAACTTGGAAATTGCGGGTGCTACAGCATGAAAGCAATCGAATGCCTTTCCAAGGTGTAGAGAATTTAACTTTGGAAACCATGAGTCCTTTTATGTTTTTCTTGCCAACTCGTGTAGATTCTCAAAAGGGATCTTGACAAATTTGGACTAGTATTTGTGTTGATTTTTGGGAAAAAAATCCGCTCTTCTTTTCATTAATGAAACCTTTATGAACTCAAATCAACAAGACAATTTTTTTTGTCACGAGACTTCAATTTAATCCAAGAAAAACTATCGTGTTACCGACTTCTTCATTTTTCATCTTTGCTTTTACCTTTTCTATTTATTCGTTAGATGTGATGCCCCTTTTTAAAGAGGTAGCCTTGGTAGTATCGTGATTTGGATAGCTCAACAATATGGATAAGATTCTGGGTATACAAAATGGATTCATAATACAGATTGTAACACAGAACTTGAAGATGATTTTTATATTTAGGTATGATCAGTTATGTAAACCTATTAGAGAATATAGCAACAATAAAAGTTACTCAAGGACATCATCTAAATTTAAATATTGAAATAAACACAAACATCCATTAATTCTGATACTGCAAGACATTACTTTTCTTAATGCATGATGCAAACCGAAATCTGAATTTGGGAAGCCTCAAATCTTGATTTTCTAATAGGGCCTTGTAAACTAGTGTCAGTTCAGGTAAAGATTTCAATGCTGAACCACAATCTCATATCATAACCAGTTTCCAACACCACCTTCCAGGATTTTTCATTTAAATGAATTACAAGCTAGTAGTTATGCTCTTTACAAGTAGGATCTTCCATCGTTGTTTTAGTCATAAATACAACCAACTGATCCTCATTGCAAAATATAGGGCACGTTTGATTCTTATTATTGTAAAATGAGAATGAAAAATATAGCCGTTATTAGGTCCCACACAAGATATAGAAATTCAAAATTGATGGCTTGTTGTGATAGATAACGGTCATATTTTTCATTTTTATGAATGAAAAATGAGAAACAAACGGGGGCATAATAAAGGACTGTGGACTACTAAAAATTATGGAAATGCCTAACGGGCCATGGTCCACACATATCAGATTATCAGTGTATGATCTTGAGTACCTCAGTATTCCTCTTACCTCAATCTTCATATGTAACAAATGCATGATTAAATAACTAGGTTGATGACAGTGATAGTTAGTTTAGTTGTGAGGGACTCAGTCAGACTGATCTTCAAACTAATATTGCAATAAGAAATTAGAGAATGTAGTTGTAGTGCAAATGTACACGTCTACATGGGTTCATGCACGGGTGTGGGAAAGAGAAAGAGAGGAACCTCCAATGCCACCACTGTGAAGCCAATCCATTTAATTGTGTCAAAGTTCTGTCTGACGAAATCCTTTAACTGATCAAAATTCCCAGTTTGATCATCCGGGAAGTCCTGATATCCAGTTAAACTAGAATACAATCAATAACTAAAATTTAAAAATCCACAGGGTATTAATTTGAAAGATGCATAATTTGGTCACTCCCATGACCCACCTCCTCCCAGTCGTGGTTAAGAAATACATCTGCAGTCACTGCAGCTTCCAGCACAAGAAGCAGAAAGACAAAAACCACATACTGCTCTAGTTAAAGTCAACAACAAAGTGATCCATACATCGTTTTGATGACATTACATTCTGAGATAAACTTCAGGTTTTGGAACTAAGGGTGTGTTTGATGGATATTATTTTGGAAGAATGTATTTTAGAATAGTAGATTGATGGAGAATGTGTGGTTGAAAAAGAAGGAAAAATTATTGATGTGATGGAAAATATTATTTTAATGAAGAATGTGTGGTTGAAAATGAGTAGAAGAATGAAAATGAAAATTTGAATGGGTACCAAACACACCCTAAAATAGAATCAATGCTCTATCATCATGCCAGTATGAAAAAGCAGACAATTTGGATTATGGAATGTACCACTTTAAAAATGGCAGAACAATTTGAACAGAAAAAGGTGACCGTTGATATATACTCAGATGGCACTCTTATTAAACTAGCAGCTGGGATTTGGGAAGACAAAATTCTTCAGTGAATAACTTATGATAAATATCTGAAAATTTCAATTTTTATATTTTTACCGTAGAATCAAAGCCTGTCCTGGTTAAAAGTGCTGACTATCTATCAGCACACATTAGTATTTATTTGCATAGAACTAGAAGAAAAGGTCCTCTTAAAAGACTTCAGAAAAGAGATAAACTTCACAGTCAACTCGACAGGGGCAAATAGTTTAACCTAACATTCTATATCCTGGAATCTGCATAACATCTTGTAAAAGGGTCAAAAAAGGTCCCATCAAAGCGGAAAAGATTGTGAAGAGCTTAATGCAATAAAAGGCTACAAGGCTACCTCGTGCAACATCTCTAACATGAACGCTAAATGACATTATATACAGTTTGATTACTTGTGAAATGGTTCAAATTAAACTCGGCTCGGAAAAGAAAAGGAGAAGATACACTTTATGTAAGATGGAAACATCCAAACGACAAGAAATCCTGCAATAGTACAAAGTATTCTGGATGAAGTTGGGCTACTTGCAGATGAAAATGAAGATAAAAGATAGGCAGAAATCAACAACTTTAGTCTTTCCATATAAACAACAAAATCCTTATATCTATTGAGTAAATCTCAGAAAACTAAATTTATCAAGATAAACCAATTATGATTCCCAAAAAAATTAAAAGATCAAGTTCTGAACCAAAATAAAGAATAATCAAATGATATATATACTGAATCAAACTATTTCAATCAAGAAAAACATCAAATATTATCACAGACACTCAGGTGTGTGAGGGAATACTAAATATCTGTTTCAAGCATGACAAAGACCATTCTGCTGCATTAAATGCTAATAGGCTGAGCCGCAAACAATATACATTCTGAATGAGTAATCTTATTCACATTACATAAAAGAGAGACTAATGATGTTCAACAATACCTCCATCTCAGATCCTCAGATGATTGAGAATTCGTCAAGCATGTTAGAAATGATCCCTTATTTCAAAATATGATGGCTATAAATTCAACAATTTTCAAGGCCAGGCACAAATATCGGTAAACATTTTTTATTAGAATCACATCTTTCTCGATTCTCAAACATACTTAATACTACATGAGCAATTAATAGCATCAGCTGCAATCTTGCAGATAGAACTTTGATCATCCAGGCATCTACCAATATAAACAACTCACAGCTCTAAATCTATTACTAACAGAGCATGGAGTTTGTGTTTCACTTATCTATTAATTTCTTTAAACAAAAAAGATATGGAGTTGAGCTCATATCTGCCAAAGTTCATTAGTCAATGTTGCACTTCATAGATTTCTTATCATGCATATTAAACACTATATTACTACCACGAAAACATGGTAATAATTTGAACCATTAACAACAAAACACCATATGTTTCCTCACCTTAACAATTTACTTTCTAAATCTTATGTCAGGACATCGATTAATCAAGAGAGGATACAATCCACAAGCAGCAGCTATTAGCAGTCTCTGCAGCAATATGACCGGAACAAGTGATCAAACACAAAGTGACCCCAATCCCAAGTATTGTGTATATGAACCTGAATTCCAATTTCAAATAGTTAACCAAACAAATAAATAAAACAGTAAAAGCTTTTCCTTTTACGATTTTCCCCTAATAAATAAACAAACTAACTATCACATGAATCTTAAGCTAATTACATACCAAGGGGCGGAAGAATCGGAGTCAAGGTGTCGATTCCAAACCCTAAGCATCCAGAGGGAGTATATAATCATGGCAATGCCGACCATTCCTATTCCAGCATTCACCACCTTCAGCATTGATTGTAAGCAATTCCGTGCAATTGGAGCCATTTTACTGATTTTCTTCTGATTACACCCAAAACAACTACTTGATTAACGAAATCCTTGGAACAATTACCATCAATGGATTATCCTAACGCCACAGAATCTCAGTTAGGGTTACGCTTGTAAAAGCCGCCAAAGTTGAAATTTTGAGAAGGGCTATTTTTCATATCATTTTGGGAAAATTGCGGTCGCGGTCCCAAACCTTTCATTTTGTTGCAGATTACACCCAAACCTTTAATTTTTGCAGCCGAAGTCCCAAACCTTTATATGTAATAGCAGCGTCGGTCCCAAACATTTACTTGTTGCGGTAGAAGTCCCAAATCTTTGTACATAATTGTAGCGTCGGTCCCAAACCTTTGTATGTAATTGCAGCGTCGGTCCCAAGCCGTGAATTCTGTCCATAAAACCGTTAGTCAACGTTGAAACAGTAATTTTGACTAGGAAAAATTACATCACCGGTCCCAAACCTTTCATTTTGTTGCAGATTACACCCAAACCTTTCATTTTTGCGGCCGAAGTCCCAAACCTTTATATGTAATTGCAGCGTTGGTCCATTTCCAGCTCTTTTTTTTTTTTTTTTGCAATGGAAACAAATTTCATAACCAATTGTAAAAAAAAAAAAATCACTTTAATGAACAATTTTCATGTAAAACGAAGTCAAACGAACACTAAACTTTGATGAAAAAATAGTTTTTGAGCAAATTTTTTTTTTTTTAACTTTTTGGCAATGGTAACAAATTTCATAATCAATTGCAAAAAAAAAAAAATCACTTTAATGGACAATTGTCATGTAAAATATGTCTATTAAAGTGATTTGAAGAAGAAAAACATTTTTTTAATAACTTGTTTTGACAATTTTGCGCATCAATTAAGTTATCATTTGAGTCAAAATTAGATTCCGTTTGATTGCAATTGTGGAAAATTGGTGGAAAGAAAATGAATTTCAGGGAAAGTAATTGCCTAAAAATCATTTTCTAGGGAATTGTTAATTAAATGTGTTTGATTCGTATAATTTTCCTCCCGGAAAAATTTTGAAATTTTAGATTTTTTTTTGTTCACGTTTGACTTTATTTTACATGAAAATTGTCTATCAAAGTGATTTTTTTTCTTTTTTACAATTGGTTATGAAATTTGTTACCATTGCCAAAAATTTTAAAAAAAAAAAATTTTGCTCAAAAACTATTTTTTCATCAAAGTTTAGTGTTCGTTTGACTTCGTTTTACATGAAAATTGTTCATTAAAGATTTTTTTTTTTTTAATAATTGGTTATGAAATTTGTTTCCATTGTAAAAAAAAAAAAAAAAAAAAAGCTGGAAATTGACCAATTCTGCAATTACATATAAAGGTTTGGGACTTCGGCCGCAAAAATAAAAGGTTTGGGTGTAATCTGCAACAAAATGAAAGGTTTGGGACCGGTGCTGTAATTTTTTCGAGTCAAAATTACTGTTTCAACGTTGACTAACGATTTTACGGAAGGAATTCACGGCTTGGGACCGACGCTGCAATTACATACAAAGGTTTGGGACCGACGCTGCAATTATGTACAAATATTTGGGACTTCTACCGCAACAAGTAAAGGTTTGGGACCGACGCTGCTATTACATATAAAGGTTCGGGACTTCGACTGCAAAAATTAAAGGTTTGGGTGTAATCTGCAACAAAATGAAAGGTTTGGGACCGCGGCCGCAATTTTCCCTATCATTTTTACCCTCAAACATTCTATTGAACCCCTATTTGATTCCCTTTGCTTAATTTATTTTGGGGGTTATTTTCAATTACATATTAATCAAATATTTTAAACATAAATTTAATTCATTTTCTTACTTTTTAATATTTTTTTTCAAAAAATACTATTCAAATTTTTTTTTTTTTTTAATAAATTAAAGCCACCGAACGGGGGCTAATTAACATAATTTGCATTTGATAACAATTCTATATTCAAAAGTTTATTAAAATAATGTAAAATTACTTATTTGTTTATCATATTTTAATAAATAAATAATAAAGTGTAAAAACTATTTTCACCTTATTTCAAAGTATAAAAATAAAACATTTTAATATAAATTATTAAAGATAAAACATACTAATTAATGAAAGGTTGAAAACAATAATTTAACGAAAAAAATTAAAAGGTAATTGCTATAATAAATAAATATTGAGAAATTTAATTGCAATTAAAACATATATATCAAATAAAAATTGCGGTGAGGATATTATCAAGTTTTGGAAATCAATTAATTGACCGTAGCATGTATACTTGGCTGATAACTGAATACTTATAATATTAGTTGTGAGACCTGCTAGGGAGAAGTTGCTGTGGTGTAGTGGTTATCACGTTAGTCTTACACACTAAAGGTCCCCAGTTCGATCCTGGGCAGCAACAATTTCTTTTTTCCCCTTTATTTATTTACCCAACAAATTATCTCTTCTATTTTCTGCTGTTGATTGACGTTTCATTTGGAGGTGCTTTGAAGCTGAACACCGATGTGTTATCTGAAGAGGAAAGGAAATTTGTGGAAACAGTGACGGAACTAAACATTTTATTAGGGGATCAAAAAGTATATATATATATATATATTTTTTTCTTTTTTTTCTTTTTTTGAAACAACGTGACAAGAGAGTATAAACTCGAGAGATTAGAAGAGAGGTGATCTGGTGGCTAAATATCTGTGGTCAACTACTGCATCGACGAGTTGGGCTATGATGTATGTTAGATTTTGATAGAATGGACAAACCTAAAATATTAAGGAGGAATTAAAATTAACTAGTGATTTCAAATTTTTTTTTTTTTAAATAAAACCCATATATTCCATGGAGCAAATAACAGGATACAAGGAGAGAAACTTCCTACACTATACTCTCCTAAAAGACATTCAGTGCAACCATTGCAACAGAACATACAATACACCAATCAAAACAAAAAGAAAAAAACAAGGATTGAAGCTAGCCGACGGGAATGGACACTATCTGAGAGTGAACCATGGACCAAGCAGTGAAAGCAACACCAATAGCCTTCCAAACGAACACCACAACCACACACCAGCAGGGGCTTGAAAGATAGTAGCTGGAGACCGAACTTGAGCTTGGACAGAAAAGAGAATCTGCTCACCCGCACTCGAAGAAGGCCACAGCAGTAGGAGAACATCTGAAACCCAAGAACAAACCCAAGCCAACAGCGGAACACAATCGGCATCACCCAACCACAGATCGCTTCCACAAACCCACAGCAACCAAAACACCACCAAACCGGATTGCAAGTGTTTTTGGGAGAAGGAACTAGTGATTTCAAATTTGGGCCTATAAGAAAAAAAGAAGTGCACAATAGTCAAAAGAGAGGAGTAAAAATTTAATTTTTGATAAAAGTATAAAAAAAAATAAAAAATTGAAATTCCTAAATTTCCTGGGTCAATGGACACCACATGATACCATGTCTATTCGAAAATGATAATCAATTTGATTTTATTATTATTATTTTTTTTTACATTGAATTGGATAAATTATATAAGATGATAGCATATTTCTTTCACTTGCTACGTATATGAAAAAAATTTAAAAGTTACGTATAAGCAGCGTTCTAAAATATACGCATATCATTCACTCTGATTATATTGCATCAAAATACTTCAAAATTGTTGGTTTTTGATAAGTGCGAGTTTTTGCACTTATTCGGACCATTAATTTAGATACTTGTGAGTTTTTACTATCAATTTATTACTTAATTTAGTTATTTTTATTTTGTAGGTGAAAACCCGAGTTTGAATGATGATTAGAAGGAATTTACGCGAGAAATGAGCAAAAAGACCAAAAACGCAAAATTTCAAAGTTTGGGGACCAAATTGTACAAGTGCCGGAAGATGGAGGACTTGACATGAAATTTCTGAAACTTTGGCCATAATATCAGAATTTTTGGCAGATAAGGTGGCGTCTCTGTACTGTAGCAGTTTTTGGCATTTTCAAAAGGCTAGGGACCGGTTTTCATTTTTTCCAAAGTTTGAGGGCTTGGGTTGCAATTAACCATTAGGTTTTGAATTGAAAAAAGGAAAAACCTTCAGCCCCTGTTTTGACGTGAGACCAGGCTGCTCTCTTCAGTTTTGCTCTTGATTTTCTCAATTTTTTTTACTTTCTTCTCTTTTAATTTTCCTTTGATTTCCATTGGAGAATTTTTGACAAAGCTTGGAGCTTAGCAATGGTGAAATAACTTGGAGAAAAAGACCCATTGATATTCTCTTTATCAATAAGTTTTTCTTTTCCCTAATTTATTTTTCATTAATGAGTTGTAAGAATTTGTTAGTTATTTTTGAGTATTTAATGAGTAACTAAATATATTTGTGATGGGGGGTGATTCCAAACCCGAATTATGATTTTCAATTAATTTGTGTTTTATAGTTCTCTTTATTGATGTATTTAATCCATTGATTAATATGTTTATTTTGTTTTTGTTGATTGTTTAGGTGTACAACAAAATGATTGAGTTTGTTCCATGAATGCTATTTTAGGATTTATAGTACGTAATCGTTAGTTATTCTAAAACCTTGTGGCAATTACATTTCAATGGATTATGAGAAATTTTCAATTGATTGTATGTGGATTAACACTTAAGTAAGTAAACCGAGCTTGTGAGTTTGCCCTTAATTCAATTAATCTCTTTTGTCATAATGTTTTTGTTAAATTAAATCTAGAGAGTTTGTTCTAGGTTGTTTAATGAATAGGGTTGAGTAAATAGCTTGTTTTATTCAACTAACATGTAAGAAGAGATCGAGATAATTGAGCTTGTAATTATTCTCGAATTGTTGTTAATCTAGAGAACGAAGATCTATTGTGTAATCGATATGAAAATCATTCTCGTGGTAACGAAATATCCCTCCAATCACATTCTCACATTTTTGATTTAAAAACTCCTTGTTTATTTTCAAATTCAAGTCTTTACTATTTTGAATTTATTGCTTTTTTTAGTTCAACGAACCAAACCCTCCCATTTAAATCACTTTAGTATATAATTGTTAATTTCAATTTCTAGTTTGCAATTGATTAAATTGAAATAATCCTCTGCGGGAAATGACCGTTACTTGCCATATTACTATTTAAGACGACACATTTAAAGCTTAGTAAGGAAAATTAGTTGGTACGTCTTTTGGACGGTATCAATTTTGGCGACGTGTCGTTGGGGATTGTTCTATCAATTTGTTAATTGCAATATTTTATTTTTATTACTATTTTCCTTATTTTTGTCATTTTCTTGTTATTTAGGTTGTGAATGAGCAAAAAGCCTACTACATACTACAACCTAAGGTCAAGAAAAGAGGTTGACACATCAAAAAGTGGAGAAGATATTTCTCCAACTGAATTTCTAAGGCAATTGAGCATTGAATCATCAAGTGAGTCTGAGCACATAGAATCCGAAATGGCGGATGCAAATCGAACGTTAAAGGAACTTGCCGCTCCAACTTTTGTTCAACAGCCTCTATGCATTCAATACCCTCAACTAGAGGTGGGATTTGAACTAAAGTCCGCAATGATTCATCTATTCCCCACATTTCATGGATTTGCCGGAGAGGACCCCAACAAACATTTGAAGGAATTCCATGTGGTTTGCTCAAGCATGAAACCGACTGGTGTACCAGAAGAGCAAATGAAATTGCGGGCATTCCCTTTCTCTCTTGTAGATACTGGTAAGGAGTGGCTTTACTATTTGCCTTCTGGTCTTATTACCGCATGTAATGAAATGCAAAAACACTTTTTGGAGAGGTATTTCCCAGCTTCAAAGGCTACAAACATCAAGAAAGAGATATGTAGCATTCGACAATTTCAAGGGGAAAATCTCTATGAATTTTGGGAGAGATTCAAAAGACTTTGTGCTAGTTGCCCAAATCACCAAATCAGTGAGCAATTACTTCTACAATACTTCTATGAAGGATTACTCCCGATGGAGAGAAGTATGATCGATGCAGCTAGTGAATGAGCTTTAATGGATAAAACACCAGCAGTTGCTAGAGACTTGTAGCAAAAATTGCCGTCAACTCACAACAATTTGGTAGTAGAGAAGAGGCACCGATTAAACAAGTAAGTGAGATAGGAGCAACCTCTCAAATTGAACGACAATTGGCCGGTCTCACTTCTCTTGTACAACAAATGGCACATAGGACAATTCAACAAGCAAAAGTATGCGGGATTTGTTCTATTGCGGGACATCTTATTGATGCATGTCCAACACTACAAGAAGGAGCCTCAGAGCAAGCAAATGCCATTGGGGGATTTCCAATGCAACAGAGAAATAGGTATGATCCATTTCTAACACAAATAATCCAGGATTAAGAGATCATCCTAATCTCAGTTATGGAGGAAATCATTTCATAGCTCTACAACAACAGTTTAATCATCCACCAGGTTTTAATCAACAAAGGCAACTACAATACTCTCAACCTCGTCAACAAACTCCACCTCCAGTTTCAAATATGTCTCTTGAAGATATGGTTAAATCCTTAGCTTCTAGCACAATGTAATTTCAACAAGAGATAAAGACCTCAATCAAGAATTTGGAAACACAAATGAGTCAATTGGCCAACACGGTGGTAAAATGGAGGCTCAAGGATCGGGAAAACTCCCTTCTCAAACAATCAACCCCAGAGAAAATGCTAGTGCCGTGACATTGAGAAGTGGGAGGATTTTAGAAGAGGCACCAAGGAAGATGAAAGATCATGTTGAGGAGTCAATGCAAGAGAAGAACTTATCATGTGATAAAGATGAAACTACGACTCCAATCTCGAGATCTAAGGTAAATTCTAAAAGTTCTTTTTCTACTAAAGTTCCCTCCCCTCCATTTCCTAGCAGGTTTGCAAAGTCAAAAAGGGATGAACATGAGAAAGAAATATTGGAGACCTTTCGCAAAGTTCAAGTGAACATACCACTTTTGGATGTCATTTATCAAGTGCCCCGTTATGCAAATTTTATCAAGGAATTGTGAACTAACAAGCGTAAATTAAAAGGTAATGAAGTGGTAAGCGTAGGGGAAAATGTCTCTTTGGTTTTGCAAAGGAAACTTCTACCTAAATGTAAGGATCCGGGAAGTTTTACTTTTCCTTGCATTATTGGTAACACTAGGTTTGAAAGAGCAATACTAGATTTAGGTGCATCTATTAATGTCATGCCATATTCTATATGTGCTTATTTAAATTCAGGATCACTCAAGAAACCAGTGTTATTATTCAACTTCCTGATAGATCTAATGCATTTCCAAAGGGTGTGTTGGAGGATGTTTTGGTGCAGGTAAATCAGTTGATTTTTCCAACAGATTTCTATGTTCTTGACTTGCAAGATGATTCAACATCTTTGTCGCCACCATTACTCTTGGGGAGACCATTTATGAGGACTGCGAATACAAAGATAGATGTATATGATGGTACTTTGACAATGGAGTTTGATGGTGAGATTATTCCCTTCAATATCTTTGAAGCAATGAGGTATCACAGTGATGTGCACTCTTGTTTTTCAATTGATGTAATAGATTCATTGGTACAAAATATTTTTGAATTATCAAATGAAGATGCATTGGATACCACTTTGATTAAAAGCATTGATGTTAACAATCTCACCGGGTTAAGTACGAATCTACAATTGTGTGAGGATATTGTAGAAACTGTGGCATCACTTGAGTCACTACCGAGTATTCCACCAAGGTATAATCTCTCTTACATTACTCTTCCAATATCTAAAGAGAAACTTTTACCTTCGGTGATGCAGGCCCCCACTTTAGAACTTGATAAGTGTGAAAAAATACACTTATTTGACACTTTTCTGTATTTAATTGGAAATGAAATTGAGTTTATTTCTAAGCATAATTGTGTAATTTTCACGTTTGCAGGTTAAAACCCCGATAAGAAGAACGGAGCGAAAAAGGATAAAAATGGACTAAAATTGAACAAAATGGTGAAGTTGGGGACTGAAATGCAAAAGCCTGAAAGTGCAATGTATAAAGGGCCTAACTGAAATGAAGGTCAAAAATTCAAGGACCAAATTGTACAAGATCAAAGTTGAGGGACTATTTTGTAACTTAACAAAAGTTTAGGGATCTTTGTTGCAAATTTTCCCTAGATCTTTTGGTTAACTTAATAGCTAAGCAAAACAAAATATCTATCCTATTTATAGGACATGGTTGGGACGGTTTTTGGGAGAATAGGATTAGATTAGTTTTGTTTTGTTTTTTTTTTTCTTTCTTTCCTTCTCTCTACATTTTCTTCTTCTTCCTTTTCTTTTCTTTTTCTTTCCTTTTCTTTTTGTTGATCTTGGTTTATTTTGGGGAAGAAATTGAAGAGCAACGAATGAGATTACATCAAGGTTTTGGCAAAGATTTTTGGGAGAAATCAACTTCACGCTTCAACTAGGGTTTATTCTATAACTTTGGTTTTTCTCATTTATTTTGCCATTTTTGTAATGTATTGTATACAATATCTCCTTTGTTATTATCTTTATAAAATGAGCTAAGATTATTGTGTTGGAATTTATGGTTGGAACTTAACCTAGTTGATTCATTGATTATCGATATATCTACATGTTTAGTGATAAATGCAGTTGTTATCAAAATCATAGTGTATTGATCATCATGTTTAAAATGATTTCATTTTTGGTGACGCTTAGATGGAATTGTTAGGTTTTACTTCATTTTTGGTGACGCTTAAATAATAGTAATTAATATTGATGTGATTGTTGAAAAATAGTTGCATTAAATAGACCGAAATGATCAATACCATGTGTTTGCTTGGTGTTCCAGGTGCGTCTAGGTGATGTAGAGATATACACCTACCTCATGTGATCCATTGAGCTATTTTCACAGAAACTCATGCTGTTGGCTATGTTTGTATCGACATAGAGATATGCTTTACAGATACGTCGATTAGGGTTAATATGACCTCGAGAGGGGGTATTAACTATAACAGGAGAATCGGGTCTAACTATCGCATTTTGATAATATGCATCGGCACATAATTGGTTCGAGATCAATAAAACAATATGTTAAGTGACATCGTAAATTCCAACCACACTTTTCCCTCCGAAATTTGCCAAGACACCTTTATTTTCTTATTTTGTAGACTGTTAGTTTTTATCTTATGTCTTTAAATGTGTGTGTGATCCTTTTGTCCTTAGAATTAAAATCGATTAGAGTGCATAATCCAAAGTATACATTCCTCGTGGGATCGACAATCCGGACTCTTAAGGTCCACTTTATTACTTGAACGCGACCCGTGCGCTTGCGGTACGATTTTCAGCGAACAGAACTCAAACCTCTTCCCGAGCATTTGAAGTATGTATATTTGGGAGATGGTGAAACACTACCGGTGATCATTGCAAAGAATCTCACAACACTTCAAGAAGATAGGCTTATCCGTGTGCTCAAGGGGTACAAAATAGCTATTGGTTGAACAATAGCCGATATCAAGGGGATAAGTCCTTCCATATGCATGCATCGGATATTGCTCGAAGATGGAGCAAAGACATCAAGAGAACCACAACGTCGATTCAATCCTCCAATGATGGAGGTTGTGAAGAAAGAAATTTTGAAATTGCTAGACGTTGGTGTTATCTTTCCCATCTCAGATAGCAAGTGGGTAAGCCCGGTCCAAGTTGTTCCAAAAAAGTCCGGAGTTACAGTGGTGATAAAATGAAGAGAATGAGCTTGTACCAACTCGGGTTCAAACGGGTTGGAGGGTTTATATTGATTATAGAAAACTTAATTGTGCAACCCGAAAAGATCACTTTCCTTTACCTTTCATTGATCAAATGTTAGAAAGATTGGCAGGTCATTCTCACTATTATTTTCTTGATGGTTATTCAGGTTATAATCAGATTGTGATTGCTCCGGAGGACCAAGAAAAGACAACATTCACTTGCCCATTTGGCACATTTGCTTACCGTCGCATGCCATTCGGTCTTTACAATGCTCCCGCAACCTTTCAAAGATGCACGATAAGTATATTTTTCGATTATATTGAAAGCATCATAGAGGTATTCATGGATGATTTTAGTGTTTATGGTAATACTTTTGATAGTTGCTTGAAAAATCTCACACTTGTGCTTAAGAGATGTATGGATGCTAATCTAGTACTTAATTGGGAAAAATGTCATTTTATGGTTGATCAAGGCATAGTGCTAGGCCATGTCATTTCATCTAAGGGGATAGAGGTTGATAAATCTAAAGTTAATTTAATTCGGTCTTTACTCCCTCCAACAAGTGTGAGGGAGATTCGTTTTTTTCTTGGACATGCAGGATTTTATCGAAGGTTTATCAAGGATTTTTCAAAGAATGCAAGACCATTATGCAGGTTGTTGCAAAAGGAGGTGCCATTTCATTTTGATGAAGATTGTAGAAAGACATTTGAAAGTTTGAAGGAACTCTTGACATCGTTACCCATCATTCAACCACCAGATTGTAATAGGCCATTCGAGTTGATGTGTGATGCAAGTGACTTTGCATTGGGAGCAGTTTTAAGGAAACGAGTTGGAAAGACACCGCATGTTATTTATTATGCATCAAGAACTTTGAATGATGCCCAACTTAATTATTCTACTACTGAGAAAGAGCTTTTAACAGTTATTTTTGCTTTAGAGAAATTTCGTTCATATCTTATTGGCACTAAAGTAACTGTCTTTTATGATCATGCAGCTCTAAAGTACTTGATTTCCAAGAAAGAGGCAAAACCAAGACTCATTAGATGGATACTCCTCTTACAAGAGTTTGACCTTGAGATTAAAGACAAAAAGGGGAGTGAAAATTTTATGGCGGACCACCTCAGTCGTCTTATCCACGAGAGAGAAACTCTTCCATTACAAGAGAGCTTCCCCGATGAACAATTGCTTCATGTCACGGATATATCTTCTTGGTTTGCGGATATAGTGAATTATTTAGTCACTAAGAAAATTCCAAATGACTTGACCATTGCTCAAAGGCAAAAACTCAAGGCAATGCCAACTATTTTGTGTGGGATAAGCCGTACTTGTGGAAACATTATCTGGATCAATTGATAAGAAGGTGCGCACCTGAAAATGAATTTCATTCAATACTATCATTTTGTCATTCCTATGCATGTGGTGGACATTTTAAAGCAAAGAGGACGGCTCTCAAGGTGTTTCAGAGTGGATTTTATTGGCCCACCTTATTTAAAGATGCATTCCTCTTTTACAAATCTTGTGATAGATGTCAAAGAGCTGGTAGATTGGGAGCCCGAAATCAAATGCCACAAACACCCATTCTTTTTGTTGAAATTTTTGATGTATGGGGCATTGATTTCATAGGACCTTTCCCTTCATCTTATGGTAATCTTTACATCATACTTGCCGTTGATTATGTGTCAAAATGGGTAGAAGTTAGGGCCACTCGAACTAATGATTCTAAAGTGGTTGTAGATTTTGTTAAGTCTAACATTTTTGCAAGGTTTGGAACACCAAGAGCTATTATTACTTATTAGTGATGGGGGACTTCATTTTTGCAACCGCTCTTTTTGGGCCCTATTGAAGAGATACAACATTACCTACAAAGTGTCTACACCTTACCATCCGCAAACTTGTGGGCAAGTCGAAGTGTCAAATCGAGAGGTCATATCCATCCTAAAAAAAATTGTGAATCCCAATAGAAAGGATTGGAGTCTCTGCCTCAATGATGCACTTTGGGCTTATAGGACAGCATACAAAACACCGATTGGCATGTCCCCTTTTCGGTTAGTTTATGGAAAGCTTTGTCACCTCCTAGTTGAACTTGAACATAGGGCATTTTGGGCAGTCAAGCAATGGAACATGGACCTTGGTATGGCAGGTGATCAAAGAAAGCTTCAACTCAATGAACTTGAGGAAATTCGAAATGATGCCTATGAAAGTTCAAAAATTTACAAGGAAAAGACAAAGGCGTACCATGATTAAATGTTTTCAAGGAAAACTTTTGTTGTTGGACAAAAAGTTCTTCTTTTCCACTCGCGCCTTAAGTTATTTCCTGGTAAATTACGTTCTCGATGTATTGGGCCTTTTGTTGTTACTAATGTTTTTCCTCATGGTGCAGTAGAAATCAAAAGTCTATAAACTGAGAAAGAGTTTAAGGTGAATGGGCATCGATTAAAGCCATATTTTGAACCCTTTGTGCCTCAAAACATGGAGGAAATGCGATAGGAGGATCCAATTGAAGAATGAACAAGGACAAAGTCTAGCTATAGACTCTAAAGAAGCGCTAGATGGGGGGCAACTCATTGTTCTTTATCTACTTATTTCTTTAACATTTTTTTTCTTTCGAGTATTTTTGTTGTCCCCATATGGCAGATTCTTGAGCGTCGCAACAAAACATTGAGCATTCATAGTCGCCAATGGTCCCTAACCATCCTCGCAGCCATCACCGTCAAAACCAACTTAGGGGAGTACTTGAACCTCTTGTTCTTTCTATTTCTTGCTTTTGAGGACAATGTACATTTTAAGTTTGGGGGTGTATGGCATAAATTTGTGCTCGTGCTCGCTAAAAACTCAAAATTCGGGTTAAAATTTTTGCTTTTGTGCTTGTTTGTGTAGTTTGATAGCTTTGCCAATTGTGTTTTGAGTTGTTGCATTGCATTGATTTATGAATTGTGGAGATGAATGCTAAGTGTTGTTTATTTTCATCCACTTATTCCATGATTGACTCTGTATTGGGCACTTTGGTCATAAGATTCATTGTACGCACTTGTTGGTTGCACTTGCAGTTTGTTAAGGGAACTTAAATGACCATGCTGTTAACAATTCTTCAATCACTCTACTAATGAAAGGATAAGTTTGGGGGTGGTCGAGCCGGTGAAGGATATTATCGAGAAATGTGTTGATTCCATGCATATTAAAAAAATTTGTGTGGAGTTGTTTTTGGCCAAGTATAAGTTGGGTAATGACCATATGTTAGGGATCTAAGCCCCATTTTGTTTTGTGTTCAATTTGACTTGAGTTATTAAGTCTGTTGGGGTATCTTGAAACCCCGTACTCTTTGGTCTAAACAATCGGGGAGCTATCGACCTAAAACTTGCTACAAGGGTCAAAAAGAAAGTTTAAGGGAATGAGGTAAAACATGAGATTTGATAAAAAAAAAAAAAAATTTGATTTTGTGCAATCGTATTTGATGATTGGGCTTAGATAACTAGTGGGTTTGAATTACTTGGTATAAGCTTGAATGTCGAAGCACTCATCTAGTGGAGAATCATCATATGACTAAATGTTGAGATTGCCGGTTAGACCCCAACTGAATAAGAGCGAAAAAAAATGAGTGATTTGAGGGCAACCTTAAGTTTTTAACACCTTGGGCTAGAGTGAAAATATCAAGTTTGGGGGAGTATGCATCCCACGAGTGAGAAAGGAAAATTTGACTATTGAGGGTTGGGAAAATCACTAACTTGTATATTGCGATGAATAAGAATGACTACACACACACACACATGAGTCAAGCATGTTGTAAGTTAAAAAGTGTTTGTTGTAGCATTTTTGGAAACGCTTCATAAGTTATTAGCATAATGTAAGAACTAAAGCAATGTGACAAACTATCTAACTTTTGGAGTGTTTGTTATTATAGTATTATCGTTTGGCTTTAATTTGTGTGTTTGCATGCTTGTTTGTTTAGTTTTGTTCGAGGACTAACAAAGATTTAAGTTTGGGGGTGTGATAAGTGAGAGTTTTTGCACTTATTCGGACCATTAATTTAGATATTTGTGAGTTTTTATTATCAATTTATTACTTAATTTAGTTATTTTTATTTTGTAGGTGAAAACTCGAGTTTGAATGATGATTGAAGGAATTTATGCGAGAAATGAGCAAAAAGAACCAATGACGCAAAATTTCAAAGTTTGGGGACCAAATTGTACACGTCTAGGAAGTTGGAGGACTTGACGTGCAATTTCTGAAACTTTGGCCACAAAATCAGAATTTTTGGCAGATAAGGTGGCGTCTATGTACTGTAGCAGTTTTTGGCATTTTCAAAACGCTAGGGACTGGTTTTCATTTTTTCCAAAGTTTGAGGGCTTGGGTTGCAATTAGCCATTAGGTTTTGAATTAAAAAAAAAAAAAAAGAAACCTTCAGCCCCTGTTTTGACGCGAGAGACCAGGCTGCTCTCTTCAGTTTTTCTCTTGATTTTCTCAATTTTTTTTTTTACTTTCTTCTCTTTTAATTTTCTTTTGATTTCCATTGGAGATTTTTGGACAAAGGTTGGAGATTAGCAATGGTAAAATAGTTTGGAGAAAAAGACCCATTGATATTCTCTTTATCGTTTTCTTTTCCTTAATTTATTTTTCATTAATGAGTTGTAAGAATTTGTTGGTTATTTTTGAATATTTAATGAGTAACTAAATATATTTGTGATTGGGGGTGATTCCAAACCCAAGTTATGATTTTCAATTAATTTGTGTTTTATAGTTCTCTTTATTGATGTGTTTAATCCATTGATTTATATGTTTATTTTGTTTTTCTTGATTATTTAGGTGTACAATTAAATGATTGGGTTTGTTCAATGAATGTTATTTTAGGATTTATAGTACGTAATCGCTAGTTATTCTAAAACCTTGTGGCAATTACATTTCAATGGATTATGAGGAATTTTCAATTAATTGTATGTGGATTAACACTTAATTAAGTAAACAGAGCTTGTGAATTTGCCCTTAATTCAGTTCATCTCTTTTATCGTAATGCTTTTGTTAAATTAAATTTAGAGAGCTTGTTCTAGGTTGTTTAATGAATAGGGTTGAGTAAATAGCTTGTTTTATTCAATTAAGATGTAAGAAGAGATCGAGATAATTGAACTTGTAATTATTCTCGAATTGTTGTTAATCTAGAGAACGAAAATCTATTGTGTAATCGATATGAAAAATCATTCTCGTGGTAACGAAATATCCCCCCAATCATATTCTCACATCTTTGATTTAAAAATTACCTTGTTTATTTTCAAATTCAAGTCTTTACTATTTTGAATTTATTGCTTTCTTTAGTTTAACGAACCAAACCCCCCCATTTATATCATTTTAGTATATAATTGTTAATTTCAATTTCTAACCTGGCAAGTAGGTAGTAAGGTCTTTCAAAGCAGTGGATTGAATAAGGCATGTCATCAGTTTTTGCAATTGATTAAATTGAAACAATTCTCTGCGGGAAATGACCCTTACTTGCCATATTACTATTTAAGACGACACATTTAAATATTCGTAAGGAAAATTAGTTGGTACATCTTTTGGACAGTATCAGTTTTCTCGCATCAAAATCATCCAAAAAGTAGAGAGAAAATTCCATTTCAAAGTTCACAGAATCTTTGAAGTGTTTCTACAGCAAGGAGAAACCTTTGTATCTTCGGAGACAATTGCCAAGACTTAATAAGCACCTTGACGGGGCAAATTCGTTTTAAAGACAAAGTTAAACACTAGCCTCGGTTTATATTCTTAATTGTTAATAATCTTTTTATGTATTTGTGTTTTTCAAACCAAGTAAGTTGATTCTTTGTTTGATTATATATATATATATATATATATATATATATATATATATATATTGTTAGGGGCAGAGCCAGAAAATGATGTTAGGATGGGCTGAAACAGAAAAAATTTCAAATGAACCCATGTCACAAGAAATCGAGTTTCAGTGGCTATTCTCTGACATTCACGATAAAAGAAAATATACGGAACTCAATGAAATAAAAAAAAAAGTTTAGATGTCTCACATTAAGATATTTCACTAAATCTTTGTATTTTTTTTACCAAATAGAAAATCGATACTTGCCTTAAAAAATATAAATTGACCGAATCATGATAGAAATAAGCAAAAATACATACCTACCAATGAAAATTTAAAAAATTACTTAATGAGTACTCTTCTGTAACTTTGACGATCAATCTTTTCAAATAACTGAAAGTTTAATCGAAACACGCAATTGATAATATATCATTATAATCCATATGTTATTGTCTCAAAATATTATTCGGTGTGTTTATCAATCTTTTATATCACCATATTTCAAAGTGAGTGAAGAATCTCAACCAAAGTGAGAAAAATCAACTAAGAATTTCGAGGGTCAATGGCTCGATTTCAAGAATATAAATTACTTTATAAATAAATAATTTTTAACAAATATTCTTTTTTATTGTCAATATTGAATTTAGAGTAAATTATTTATTTTGATCATAATATATTTTTTTATAGTCAAACTAAGTATTATTTTTTATAATTATGAATAAGTAATATATGAAAACATATGTAGAAATTAAGAAAAATAATTACTTTTAAATTTAGCAAAATATTTAGTGTCTCTAACTACTAAAATAAGTAATTTACTTCTAGACCTAATCAATACAAATTATCTATAATAAAATTTAATTAATAATTATAAGTAAATTTAGTCAAACATGCATTAAATAGAATAACTAATTTGACAATAAAATATTCACATTGCATGAATGTTATGAAAATAGTAATTAATAATTGTAACATCTTTAATACAATTTGAATAATTGAGCATTGGACTTGGGTTGAGATTCAAACTAGAATTTGGTTAATGCTAATATTTGGGCCAAAATTTACAATTTCTCTTTAAGCAATTTATATGAATTGGGGGGCAGTTGGGCTGGGCTACAGCCTAGCAATGCCCCCCACTACCTCCGCCCATGTAATATTGTTCAAGTAGTAATTTTCAATTCACACACAATACCCCAACAGAAATGTGTACATTGAGTTGAAGACATGTTTCGAAAGTGAATATCCCGCAGTGCAAGAATTAGATTTTGGCCATCAAGTTGTTGTCATGCCAACTAGTGCTCTTCTAATGGCACATTTCTTCCAGTTTAAAGCTTCATTTTTATTATTAGCAGTAAATTGTGCAGAGTACTGCAACCTGATTTCGATGGTTATTTGTTTCATATTTGTTGTGTGTGCCATATTTTTTTAATTTAACAGTGCAACACGGTTTAAAACATATTAAGAATGAAATTCAAAGAATTAGGGATACACTAGTGTATATCACAATTTCATAAAGTAGAAAACAAGCATTTAAGGAATTTTGTGCTGAATCTAGGAGGACGCATACAAAATCATTTATTAGTGACGTTGGCATAGATGGAACTCCACCTACTTATTATTAAAGTGAATTTATTTTGAATAAGTCCGATTAGATGTTAGCTCTTAAAATTAAAAAATTTTTGTTAAGTTTTTATGATTCAACAAATATTTTGTCTAGAGTTTATTATCTCACTAGTTGTATGGTCCCTAAATATCTTTATATAATTGTTAGGCTTTTTATAGATATAAAAATGACCCCAATTTTAATGCAATTATATATTTCATGGAATTAAAGTTTAGAAAATATTGGGAAGACTCGCCTATATTATTTTCGTTAGCATGCATCATGGACCTCCGATATAATTTATTGGGTACTAAATTTGTAATTAATCAATTTTCAAGAGTTTTAACTTTTAATGTACCGATCACTTATATAAATTTAGAACAAACCTTATATGAAATGTATGAATTATATGCAGAACAGATGTGCACAAATATTAATCGGATACCCTTCGGCTCTGCACCTACTCCTCCCATTGATATACCAGAAGACGACGCTAAAGTTTTAATTTTATTCGAAGGCATTAACTCATATATATATGATTTAAATGCATGTGATTCTTCTAATAGTAGTTTGTCTACTGTATGTAATCAAACATCGGACGCAAGTCCAAATGTGTTGCCTGCTGAATTAATTGATTACTTTAATCATAATATGTCTAATAAAAAAAATTATGAAAAGTTCGAAGAAGTAATTGAATTTTGGTGAAAGGACGAACGTCGGTGGCCGTGGTTTCTACGATGGCAAAAGACCTATTAACACCTCTAGTTAGCATTGTAGTTTCAGAGTCTACTTTTAGTGCAGTTAAGAGGGTTTTGTCTGAGGTCAGGAGTCGACTGAAAGAAGATATTTTGGAACCATTAATGTACGTGAAGGACGACAAGACGGTCATTTTCGACTGCAAAATAAATATGCCGAAATTTCATCTCGTCAAGTAAGTGATATTTAATTTAACTATATTCATCAAGTTTTTTATTTTATAATACCTTTATAATTTTTTTAAAAAACTGTATAAGTAACAAGTTGTTCGTATACAATTTTTAATTTCGCATACTCAAAATTGAAGTAACCGATCCCAAACCGAATAAAGGATGATGGTTTATCTTTTTTTTTTTTTTAAAGGTTTATCCAAAAAAAAGGTTTAGAAAAATGTATATCTTTTTTTAAAAAGGTTTAAAAAATGTATATCTAAAAAACAAAATTAATAAATAAACCGAGCTAGTGGGCCGAGCTGAGCTTCTGCTTGGTTCGCGATGAGCACGAGCTGAGCCGGCTCAACTTGGCCCATCGCCACTGCTAGGTATGTCAACCTTGATTACAAATATCATAAATTATTATTTTTACCAACAATAAGTAGTTAAAAACATAATAGAACCATTAAACTCAAAAAATATGGTTTGGAGCTTGATGTTAATTAAGGCTGAATTTTCATATATGGTGGTACTACCCTTGTAAATCTTAAAAATATTATATACGTAAAGTTATCTTAAGATATAAATATATAATTGTATAGTACCGTATGATTATGTATAATTATTAAAAAGATGAACATGTAATATAAGTTGTGCATGCATGTATATTCGTTGCTTAATCATATAATGATGAAGCACATCTTTTTGTTCGTTAAACAACAAATGCATTATGTACTCATCTACTTGTCATAGAAGGAATGCTCAAGTTTTTATCAAACAACAAACAAACATCATCACATGAATATCCTTATCTAATTAGTCGTAAAACGATGATGCATATATTTTTATCAAACAACAAACGTGCATTGCTAATGCATGTGTAAGCACGTCGACTTAGTCTTAGAATGATAGTAAACTACTTTTTGCCTAGAGACACATGCCAAGAACATGTGCATACTTGACGAGCTAATTGTATGATGACAACACATAACATTTTGTAAAAGAAACTATAAGTATTACTGGTTAGGCACTTGAATGTATGCGTGAACATAAATACACTAATCGACTTAATCGAAAAATAGTAAGGCATATTTTTTTGTCTAGAAATACTCAACAAACAATCATGTTAATGGACGTATGTAGTCGAGAAATGAGGACTAACTTTTTGTGAAAGGAAATACAAAAAATTACTGGTCATGCCCTTGTATGTACGCATACAAATACATACATTCATTCACTTGTAGAATAATAATGCATAATTTTTTTTTCCGCAAAACTACACTCGTCCACTTAATTTGTTTGACGACTTTTTGTGAGAATAATAATGCATAATTTGTTTTACATGGATTCATGAGTGATCAGCTAAATATTTGATTTTTATTTTTATTGATTTTTTTTTTTCATGTTTCCCTACTACACATGTTTTTTCTTTCTAAATTTTGCCTCCTAACTTCTTTCAAGTCTCGAATCTCATTCTTTCCCCATGATCTATGTTTGTTATTTTTACCAAATAATTCACTTTTATTTTTACTTAGCTTATCAGTACCGAATCCAGCTGCCACCACCTTTACTCTCCACTTCAACATCAAAGGCCTCAGGACCCCACGATTTGAACCACTATCCTTTTTTTACCGACTCTAGTTGCATCAAGTTCCTCCCTCCACTTCATTGTTACAAAAAATGACTCGTCTCATGTAATTTACAGTTGGTGCAACTTCTTGATGCAGGAGGGTCTGAGTCAGATGTTGAGTTGTCAGATAACACATTAATGACTCTAAAGTATCACGAGTTAGTGGATCGGCGAAAGGATGTCAAGTGATTGCGTAACTTTGGTAATTGAGTCGTATTTCGGTAGTTTGGCCATAACTTTAGCTACGGCTATCGGAATCGCAATTATACCACAATCCGGAAAGCTTGTTTCAGTGTCAACCTCAAATTCCACTATTTTCCCTTCCAAATTGTTATTTTTAGTTAAATTTTGCTATTTTTGATAATATTTTGATTGCATGTTAGGAGATAATTTTTATCACGATTTGGGTTACATTTTTCGCAGACTACTTATTTTATTCCATATTTTTGTTTGGTGTGATTTTTGAAATTTTATCATTTTTGGTAAAATTCGAATTTTTGCTATAAAATCCGGCATGTGGACTTATTTTGATCATTGCGTGATATAATAAAATTCTTCAAACTTTAGAGACGTTTTCTCTGTGTTTTCGACTTTGGTCCTGTGTTCTTCCCTGTGAATTTGCTAGTAGAACTAGCATGCAGAATAATCACTATTCTGCCCCACATCACTTTTGTGCAATCGATAAGTGCAATCAACCAAACATTCAAGTAATTGCGGAGTTCTTTTCTCAGTGAATGTTCATTGCTGCCTAATTTTCCTTGAAATTTCTCCAACCATAGCAAATATGCCTATAAATGGAACAGTCTTCTCTATTCACTGCGAAGTTTCTTAGTCATTGTATTTAGCGGTGTCATATAGTGAACGTAATATAGTTTAATCTAAACTCGTATTCTTTCACATCGATATAACAAATTAATTTTAATCAATGACTTGACTTAATATAGGTGAAAAATAATAAGCTTTAGATTTAAAAACCCCCTAACAGAGCAACCTACAAGAACACCATTCTGTGTAAAAATATATATGTACATAGCCCTTGTTTGAGCCTTATTTTTGATTAAAAAATGTATTTTAAGATAGTGATTGTTTGGAGAATTTGTAGTTAAAAAAATAAAAAAAAACTTTTCGATTTACGTTTAAAATTATTTCATGAAAAAATGTGCGATTGGAAATAAGTTTTGAATAAACGTATTTTGTTAAAAATGGAGCCCAAAGATAGGCATATGCAAGGGCGAAGCCAAGTACAGCCCAGGGTGGGCACAGGCCTACCCTCAACTTCTGGACTTTTTTTTTTATTTTTAAACTTCTGGGCTCATTTTTTTTAACTCCTTGTTGCTTCAAGACCAAGACTTACCCAGCCCAATCCAAAAACTTAAAAACCTTAGGCACTGCATTTCCCTCGTCACGTCGTCCCTCTCAAAATCTCAAGTCTCACCTCTGCCTCTGTTAATCTCCTCTAATCCTGGCAGCGTTGCGGCCCGTGTGCCTCCTCCCTCCGGTGTTGTCTGCCTTCGTTGTCCTCTCCCTCCGGTGTTGTCTACCTCTATTGTCCTCGCCCTCAGCCCCTCCCTCCTCAACAGACAACAGGTACCATATGCGGCTATGCCCTTTATGTTTTAATAATTTTTTCAAGTTTTACTTTTTCATGCTAAGACTGAGATATATTCTATGTGTTTTGGGCAATTAATTTTCAAAAATAGAATGCAATTATGCAAGTTTAAACCGAATATTAATCCCTGTTTAGTGTTTAGCCTTGAGGGTTCTAAATTGGGGCTTTATATGGCGTGTAAATGTAATGATGAAGTGGTTCAGTGGACGAGCTTTTCCTTATTAGAAATAGTGAGAAATTGAGAATGAACTGATGAAATGTTCATTCTTATTGGCCTTTTTTTTTTTTTTTTTTAAGTTTTTGGGGACAATATGTGAAAATTATTGATTTGGGAATTTATATTGCTAATGTTTACCAGGTATTTGATTCCCAAGTGCGTGCAACAACATCTGTCAAGTATTATATGTTTGATACTGCATTCTTTAGGATATGCTTTAGTCTTGACAGTTTGAGACTTTTTTTTTTTTAATACTGCGTTCTGGTGATAATTTTTGGATGGCATAGTTGGGTATTGTTGAAATTTGGGTATTTTGAATTGAAATTGCTTAAATTTAGGTATTGTTGAATTGAAATTGTTCAAATTTGGGTATTGTTGAATATCTTTCACCGACTCACTTTAAATCTATTTGTCTCCTTTTTGCCTTATTTTGGTGTCATCGTTGCTCTCGAAAGTTGATTTTGAGAATTCAATATGCAATTTTCAGTTGCTGATCTTAAAGGCACTTAGTGTTCTATGGGAAATGGCTGCCATGTGCTATAATGAGCAATGCATATGTTAGTTGACATCCTCTCTGTAAACTTGTTGTACTTCATACTGAAAGAACTAAGTAGCATTTTAAAGCATCGAGATGATAAAACTAGCTAGTTGGCCATAGCCTATTACGGCAATGATCAATCTTAAAGATTGCCTTATAATGCATGCTTTAATTTCTAAATTACCATAAAAAACCTGTAAAATAAAATACCTATGGGGAAGAACCTTAAGGAAATGCAAAACCACTCTAAGCTTAAACAAGTCTTACAGGATAAGATGTCTAACTCAAAATGATAGCATAAGTTCCATTCTCTAACCCACACTAAATAAGAAGAAATAAATTTGGCATCATATAAGAGGTTACATGCTAGGCCTTCATCTTCTAGATTGAGCCTCTTGCTAGTACTCTAGATTATCTTAGTCAAATATGAGTCGTAAAGGACACCCATTAAATTCATGACCAAAAACTCAAAGTTCATGGTCGACTAAATTGTGCCCACCCTGAACCAATTTCCTGGCTCCGCCCGCATATGTGTCTACACACACACGTAGACATAAACACTGTTGAATAAAAAGCCATTTTCAGTGTATATTACCAATGCTAGATCTGATAACGATGTATCCGGATGAATTTTATGCTTTTGAGCTAGATGAAAGCAAAAAAGAAAGGTTTTTATAAATAGATCCAGTTAAAATAGACAAGAAAAATCCCAGATTTGTATAGAAAGATTGCATGAACTATTAGTAGTAGGAGCATGGCCAAACTAGACATCTTTATTGTGGGGTCAAAAATTAAGTTACAATTTTTTTCCCATACATCTTATCTTGAACACGTTTCACCAATATTTTACCATTCACTCGAAAATCGAGATTTTCGTTCAAAATATTTTTCCATAAAAATACCATCAGTTTCAATAATTAAATGAAAAAAGTCTTGATATTCCATAAAGTCTAAGATCACTTGCTTACAATGTACCGAAACCATGTCTTAAATAAATATACAATGTACCGAAGTTACAGATTTACATTATGAATTTCATTGTTAATGTATAAACATAATAACGCCAGAAAGGAAAAATTGTGGTGTAGGAACTAAATTTATTGGGCAGCAAGCAGCAACCTAATTTTCTAACAAATAAATCAGCTCAAATGCTCATATACCTCGATAAAATTGATAAAAATAGAAGTTACAATGACCATATGTCCACAACAAAAATTAATCATCAGTTGGCTCCATAAATAAAGAACTTAACCAATTCTAGAAGCAGTTGGATTGGCAAAAAGGGAAATTGTGGTTCAAAGTGCAGACGAGCGAAGTAGAAAAGGGAATTATTTGATGAAAATGACAAGCCTAGGTCTTGGAGGAAGAATAGGATTCGGGGCTTGAGAGAATATGGAAGGCAAAATGTTGAAGGATATAACTAGTGCAAATAGGGGGGAAATGAAAAAAAATAAAAATTCAGAAAATTCTGTGGGGTCAGCTAAATTCAGAAATTTCTGTTCAAGGGTCGCGATGCAATATATATGTTGGCCTATGTATAGTTGTGAGAGGGGGGGGGGGGGGGGGAATTCTGTTCAACTTCTGTGCAATATATAAAAATGATTCATGCCGTTTCTTACTGCTTTTCATGTGAATGTTCATTGCTGCTTAATTTTCCTTGAAATTTCACGAACTGCAGCGAAAATGTATGTAGACATAACAATCTTCTCTAGTTTACTCCATAATTTTTCACTATCATGTCTTGAGGTTTATGCATAGGGCACAAGAAATGTTGAAATATTCCATTCTCCAGCTCGTTCAGCATGCTCCTCCAGCTCAACTTCTTCTAGATCCTCCTCAACAGATCACATGATTCAACAGCTCTTCTCACATGCTCACCAGCACATCCAGGTTATTCTAGATTGTTCTTATGTTTGTTAGTTTGTTAGAAGTTTTATCTATAAATATAGCAATGTAATCACCTTTACAATTGAGCTTGATGAATGAATAATAAATCTCCTATCATCAGTTCCTTCAATATGGTTTTACCTATTGAATTTATCTTTTAGTTTCTCTACATTTATCTTTCATTTTCTGCTGCTGGTTAAATTCTTTTTTCTGTTGATCTGTGTTTGTTGATTTCAATCTACTGGAGCACGATTTCTGCTGATCTGTGTTACTGATTTCAATTTCTTAAGAAGAAATAAAAAAAAAATTTAGGTGAAAGACCATAACAGCCTAATTGTGATTTTTGGGCCTCTTTCTAGACTCCATAGGAGTTTTGGATTCTCCGACCTGATTTATTTACGAAATGATAAGGTAAAAGTGGGAAGCGATGTGGGAACCCTACCTCTAAAGTTGCACCAAGAGGGGGAGAAGAAAATTTAAAAGCGTAAAAGCCGGAAGTGCTACTTCCTGTACATGGAACTACAAAGAAACTTCTAATGCTATTTAAATCTAACGCGAAGACCCTACTTCATGTTCTTATCAAGCTTTAATATACCCCTTAAGAGGCCTTGTACATCAGGGGACTCTATTGTTACCAATCTGAAGCTTTTTTATCTCTCTAAAAATATGATACAGCTTATAATTTATCTATTTGAGATTGCCCATTGTTGATGACTAAAAATAACGTGGCAAAATTAGATCAACTTAAAAGGGAATGTCTATTGTTAATAGCTGGAATTGATACAAAATACAGAACGATCACCATGAGTGAAGTTGTTTGGAGTGCTTTTGAAGGATGTCCTAGCTCTTCCCTGAGTATAAGTCTCTCAAATCAAGCAACTTGGTTGCCCGACGTCATATCAGCTACAATACTGATCTAGAGATGTGTGCCGCTGCCCAAGCTTGAGGCTAGTGATTGGTTGTTGAGGTCAGCCATGCAGGTCATCATTATGTCTACATCATAGCTAAGGCATTACATAGTGATGGCCTGCAATTGGATTATTTTTTCTTGCTCGTAATTAATTGAAAATTAGGAGCTGACTACAATGCTGCCACATGCCATATTTGAAGCGGTTGTTAGTGAAGAGATCTGAAGTTTTTTGATTGAAGAGTTTTGTCATTTCGATGCAGTCGGATTTATTTTTCCAGGTAGAGAAATTTTGTTGCTTAGTTCGATGCACCAGAATTTGTGTCAAGGTGGAGATTGTTAGGTTTGGTGACCCAAACTGTGGAATATTTTGAGAATATTTTTTCACTCCTTTGCACATTATTTTATTGAGAAAAATATTGGGAAATATTGTTTCCTTATTTTCACGTGATATTGTTTCCTTTTATTTCATGTGATTTTATTGGAAAAATATTATTTCCACTATTCCACATATATTATTTTCATCTTTATAGTTTGGTATGCACCTATAAATATGTAGCCCCTCCCTTCATATTTCTTGAACCATTATACACATTGTATAATTTATTCTCTCAATTAGTTGAAATAAAATCTTCTTCTTCCATAAATTCTCTCTTGTGTTTTCTTTACTTTAAATCTTGTCTTTGTGGTTAGTGATCTATTACTTCAATTGTGCCATATTAAATCTCATTTGGTGAATGCAAAGCTTCCTTGTTAGATCCTAACAAATGATGCTTAGCATCATTTCTAGTTTCCAATTGCTCCATGTTATCAGTGTCAGCAGGAGCACAAAGATATTTCCGATTTGTTGTTTGGAGATGGTATCCGTTCCATTAGTAACTCGCAAAATAAGGAGTGGTGGTATTGAATTCGAAAGATAGTTGAAAAATGGCTCCACACACACTGAGATATATAGGGCTCTATATAAAGACATGTTGGATATTTCCTGCTTAATTACTACAGCATAGACAAATTGATGACTAGCAGAGGTCGAAATGCTGCTGGAGAATATAGTCTATCAGTATCCTGCTGTTTAAAAGCATGAAGAGAAATAGGATATCTTGGGCAGCATGATTAGGTGCCAAATCACCTCATGTAAAGGCACAATCAAGGCTGTACGTCGAGTACTTCTCCAGGCCCATTTTGTGTTGAAGTCTCCATTGGTGGTGCTTTTGCATCTCAATTTATCATGCAATAATCTTTTAACCGCGGACTCCAAGATACAACGATCGAATCACTTATTCAACAATAATAATTGATTTCCTGAACTTTGAAGTTTTACTCCAGAACCAAAAATCTCAACAAATAAAATAATATGTTTTATGTAAATTACTATGTTTGGCCCTCATTTCTTCAAAATTCATTTTCAACTACACATTCTCCTATAAAATAATTTTATGTAAATTCAAAACTTTTCCTCATTTTTTAACAACACATTCTCCAACAAAATACTATTCAAAAATACATTCTGGACAAAAAATGGAACTCAAACAAGGGCTAAATCAACTAATAACTGCCTCTAACAATTTAATGCTAGTTTTTAACAAATTTTTTTTTTTGAAAATAACTTAAATAAATAATAGTAATGCAATATTGGTTTTAATTTAAGAAGTGAAGGCCCCAGTCAAATAATAGACTTTTAAATATTTGCTTGGCTAGACTAACTATCCCAATTTAATTATATATTTAAGAAAGAATATTATATATATCTAACAATATTAGGTACTACGCATATTTTCTATTGGCATTAGCTTCAATATAGGAATGACATATGCTTCTCAAGTTGAAAATTGTCATCATGTAAAACCTGCTAAAGGCACTTAATCTTGGAACATTATCTTTTTAGTGCATTTATCCAGTTGATCATTGTGCAACCTACGTGCAAATGTGAAACTAATTAAGTAAATTATTTTATTTTGTTTGAATCTTGTGCAACTTAAAAGATCCATCCCCTGCTTTTAATGAAGAAAATTATTACTGTAGAGGAAAATGTAGAAACTTAGGGTCTATTCTCTTTGCTACTTTCAGGTCATTTTTAGTTTTCAATTTTTGAAAACACTGAAACACGTTTATTTACTTATTTTCAGAAAAGTATTTCCAAAAATGAGTTTAAAATTTACAAAGAAAACGGAAAACGATAAAAAAGTCGTTTTGGCTGTTTTCAGTTAAAACTAAGCCAAAACTTCATTTTTTTATTTTTGAAAATAATTTTTCAAAATGACAAAAAGAACTCGTTTTCAGCAATCTCAAAAAGAACACTTAAAACACGAAACCTAAAATGAATTCAAAATTCAAAACTAAAAACTGAAACACGAGATTTTCTTTTCTAACTAATCCTGAACCAAAGTTCAATACATCCACACACAATGAAAGAGATTAATTTTTCTTTTGTTTGGGCACAATATATATCATAAAGAATGAACAAGGTGTCTTCAGCTACAGAAGAATTTGCTTCTCTAAATTGTTAGACTGAACTTTTTTTCGACTCCCTTCTTTTCTTTTTATCAATACTAAGATGACTATTGTTTGAGTGTCTTGAATTGCATGCTATTGGTAGAGTTTCAATTTGATGGATTTTCCTTAAGGGACTATGCTATATATACTGAATTGTTTTTACCTAATTCCTTACAGACTACTCACAATAGGGGGTGGGGACCACATCTTGGAATTTTTTTATTCACGCGGGGCCCACGTGCATGTGAGAGAGGGTAAACAATTCGATAGATCTTTTTATGTACAAATATCATTATCCTTCCCTCATGTTGTATGATCCAATTTTTACTTTGTCTCCTTGAATCCTAGTAGAGGGATCTCAAGTCTCAATTGACTTGTAAGGAGTCCCAATTCTTTCGCGTCTCAAGAGCCCTTTGATTATTCCATATAGCTCAATCATTTAGAACTTTACTTTCCCTAGCATTAAACCCTTCAATAGCTAGAAAATATGCAGCTGAATTTCCTTCCCTGATAATGTGTCTAATCTTAACTTTTAAGTTGAAAATCATTATCGATAAATAAATCTTGCTCAAATCAGTTTTTCTTGGAAATGCTCCTTTTTGAAGCACAAATCAAACAATCTTGTTGCACGAAAATAACACAGCCTGCATAATTTTTTACTCATATTAAAATTGGAAAGCAACTCAAATGGATAATAGCATACTATAGCACAAAAAAAAAAAAAACTCGTTCTCGTATATTTCGTTAAATGTAGTTTTTTTTCCTCTCTCTCTATCCCCTCTAAAGTAGTTGATTATACGAATCACTAAATGCACTGGGACATCCCAACTATGTTGGCACCTACATAGCACCTCATCATTTGCCTACCTTAACATTTTTTAATATAAATAAAACCGAGTACAAGAGAAGCAAGTTCGCAATTGCTAGCCATACGGCAAAGGTGAATTGAACAAGGACTGGAAACAAGCCAAACTAAAGTGCTAGCAAAAAGGGGAATTACGAGGACCTGATAAATCACTAGTAACAAGACTTGTGCAGAATCGTGGGGACAAAGACCACCAGGATGAGGCTTGACGACTCCTCACTGTAAAAGCTGCCAGAGCATCAGCCACTCTGTTTCCTTCCTGGTGAAGATGCCAAAGCAGCTGCAACCTGGGTTTCTTTCTCAATGTGCAGAAAGCAAAAAAAATGAGGAGAAGGTGATGTAAACACTCCTATAAAAAAATAAAGATTTCCATAGGGAAAAATAATATATTTGTTTTATTTTTTGCAAGAAGAAAAAAATTAGGTTTATGCTATGATTTTTGTCGATCCGTTGTTCAAAACTTCTTTAATTGTATGTGGCGTATGAATCAGAGAAACAAAGTTTAGTTCAATTCAATTTCTTACCCATCATAAAACAGTCACATAGGGACATGCATGCCAGTAATTTTGTGTCCTTTCTTGAGAGAAATGGAAGCAAGTTTATTGAATGTTGTTACACGAACTGGAATTTTCCCTTTCCCATCTCTTCACAGAAGACATCTAAAAGGATTTGGGATTCTATAGCATCTTTCCGTTTAGTATGCCAACTACTCAAATTGGAGGTTGATCTACAAAGGTGAAGGATGAGCAGATACAAGAAACAATAGAGGAATGGCCTTTCCTTTGTGAATGGCAGCTGAACCAGATCTTGTGAATGATGGCAGTTGGCATTGGGAAGTAGACAAGCTAAGTATTCCTTAACCTCCTCCTGGCAACGGATTTTACGAATCAGAGCTGAAGTGATACCAATTGCTGCCAATCCATATCCATCATTGCTACAGAGCAGATGAGAGATTTGCACTTTGGTGAGGGAGGAAATTCTACTTCAGACGTTGAGGTAGAAGCACCTGCTGAAAGTTGAGGGCAGTGTGTTGATAATCCTAATGTAGGTAGCGGACGTTGCTCAATTACTTTTTAGCAGATGCACAAATATAGTTCATAATGAGAAAAGCGAGATTCGACCCAACTACACCTAGAGGGGGTAATTAGGTGTAAATACGGAATTATCAATCTAATTAATTAGCAACATGTCATAAGTTAATTATGTTTAGGTGATTAGTCAAACAATCCAATTTAGCCTATCTTTGAATACCGCAGTTATATCAAAACAATAAATAAAGCAGTAAACAACACCAGAATTGTTCACGGAGAAACCCAAAGTGGGAAAAACTCCCGGCGCTTTGTCAGTCAAAGATCCACTATAAACTGATAATACACTTACAGACCTCCAGCAAAGTTGACAACACAAGCTTTCTGATCTCCTATCTGAAATAAGAAGCAGCCCTCCTGGAATGTGCACACGAACACCAAACCCGGCTCTTCTTTGTAAAGTAGTCCTCCTGGAATGAGCACATGAACTCCAATCCTCACTCTTTACGCAGTTTATTTCCTGTAAATCTTCCCAAAGAACTCCTTGTTTTTCAGATTCTCCCTTAATCTTTAATGCAGTACAGTTGACAACACAATCTTACAGCAGACCCAAGCGAAGAATGCAATCCAGTGTTTGATTTGGCTCTTTGATTTTTTCACAGTGATTGACATATGAACAATGGAAGGATTGAACTTTGATTCTTGTAAAGCATGTATTCTCTCCGAATAATATGATGCTCAATCTTTTTACCGTAGAAAGTGCAGCACCTCAATATATAGGTTGGACGAAATAAGTTGTATCGGCCAAGTAAAAATCTCGAAAATAGAAAATTAGGTCTGGCCGAATAATACGTCTCTCAAACGAGAAAGCTGTTTCGCTCAAGCGAAGGGTCTGTCGCTTGAGCGACAGTGAGGCGAAGGTCGAGCAAGGCAGTCTCTATTTCAGTCACTCAAGTATCACTCCGGCGAGCAGCTAGTGAAAAATAAGCGTGAATCCTTCTTGTTCCAAACATCAAATCCCAAACCCTAAGCTAATCTACCAACTATGAAACTTTACAATTTAGTCCCTAAACTTATATAATTGTTCAACTTGGTCAATTTGTTCACATAATCGCCAATACAAAATAAAAATCTAACACACAATATAGCCTGTAATGTATAAGATGTATGAGTTGGTTCTGTAGTTTTCTGTTCTATGTGCTTTTAAGGAAACAATCCAAATTTCATTGCAAAATTGGAGCTCAAACATAGGCGAAATATGATGTAAAAAATATTTAAACTTTTGTACAGTGTATTTAAAACAAAAAAGACAGAATTTACATAACATATTATACTATATACTATATTTAATTTTTATACAAACCAACACATATGTATACTGTATATGTTCTGTTTCAATAATTTATACAAACACTAGACATGATTCACATAACATATTACATGTAATAAACATGTTATCATGGTTGACACAACACAAAGAATTTTTATGATATACAAGATGCTAGAATGAACATTTAAATGTCAAAAATTGGAATTTGGAATGTCTGCACGTTGGGATTTGCGTTTTACCTGCAATAGTGGTTTGTGGATTAAAGGTTTTGAAAACTGGAGACTGCAATTACATCAAGCAGATGCTTAAATCTTACATTGTAGTTCGTGCATTATGTTTACAGGGACAAGGAATATTTACTTATATCGTTAAAGACATGATCAAATAGAATTTGGGTTCTTTGAATCAGAGAGAACTTTTTTTTTTTGCAAAATCTCCATGACTTTCATTCTTCAAAGGGTTTCTTTCATTTATTCAAATAGTCTCTTGCAATTTCCTTCATATTGCGTGCAACTTCTGTGCATCAGTAAAGAATTTGATGATGGTGAAGAAGAAGAAATAGGAATAAGTTGGGGTTTAAACAGGGACGGAGCCAGCCCGTCGAAGTAGGGGGGCCCCAGATTTAAAGGAATGGGGGGGGGATGGGCACAGGGGTTCTGGGGTAGCGCCCCAGAATTTTTTTTTTTTTTAAAAATATTATCTGTTAAAATGAGGGAAGTTGGTACTTTGTGATAGAGAAAGGAAACAAATGAACATAAACTAATGTATATTATTAACAAAAAAATCAAGAAACGTATAAAAAAAGTACTAATCTTTAATTTAGTAAAATCATACATTATTATAAGCGTTCCTTTCGAGTTTGAGTTTTCGGATTGGTAGGGTTTAAGTTTTTTATTCATTTGAGGATAAAATTGTAAATACAAAAATTGGTCAATTTGTTGCTTTCATGGAGTCTTTCACCTAAAATGTGAAGGACTTGGCTTCTAATCTTCAAAACAATTCAAGGGCCCTCAACATGCATGCTTTTCGCGATTCATTTGTGCAAACGAAAGACTCATTGGTGGCGATGTATAATATGTCCAACGGAAGTCCGCACCATTTCCCGAGCATGCAATTATTTCCCTGATCAACCAGAGTAAGGCAATTTCTGGATGCATCCTTCTGACTGGTGATAAGCAACACGAGGTTCTTGCCACTAGCATAGAGGAAATATTCTCACTTGACTCTTCCGTGTAATATAGAGGAATTCAAAATTGACTTAAATTGGAATGACCTGACAGAAAATAAATTGGACCCACCTCGATATGTGTACATCAAGCAAAACTTTACCTCATCAATAGGAAGCATAGTAAAGTTAATGCAAATACTAGATGTACAAGCTGCACTTCTACTAAATGCTCTAAGAAATGAGTCTGTAGGGTTCAGTGTACTCAAAAGCTTGCTTGTGCACTCAAAACCGAATTGGGCATAGTATCAAGTTCACAACCGGCTCTCATAACCGAATAGGGCTCTCTATAAAGACTTATTGGATGTTTTTCTGATTACTACAACATAGACAATTCATGCCAACCAGAAGTTGAAATGCTGCTCGAGAATATCGTCTATCAGTATTCAGTTGCTTAAAAGCATGAAAGCGAAATAGGATATATTGGGCGGCATGTTTTGGTGCCAAATTACCTTATGTAAAGGCACAATCAATGCTCTATGTCGAATATTTTTCCTGGCCCATTTCATGTTGAAGTCTCCGTTGGCGGTGATTTTGCTTCTCAATGTATGCTAACTTTTAGGATACAATGATCAAATCAATTATTCAGCAATAACAATTGATTTTTTGTACTCTCAAGAGTTATTCCAAAATCAAATATGTGAACAAAATAAAATATACTAGAACCGAGTTTGTAACAAATTACAGAAGCACTGATTTCAGTGTTTTGTTTTCATGAAAAGATGATGTATAAATAGCCCACGAATTATAACTTCCACTAATAATTCAGAATTAATAGAATTTTTTTTTTTAAAAAAAATGTGAAGTTTATTATTACACTAAATCACCCAATAACTGCCTCTAATAGTTTTATCCTATTGTTTAGTTTTAACAGATTTAACTAAAATAAATTATTGTAATAAAATATTTGTTATAATCAAAGAAGTCGAAGGGCCTAAAGCCCAATCATATACTTTTAAATATTTGCGCGGCCAGTGTCAACCCCGCACATAAATTCTACACCTTTTATATCACTCGACCCAGCTATACCAGTTTAATTATTTCTTTAAAGTAAAATAGGTGATACATATATCAGGTACTATACATATTTTCTCTTGGCATTAGCTTCAATGTAGGAATGACATATGCTTCTGGAGTTGAAAATTATATTTACAAATAAAACCTGCTATAGGCACTTTTAATCTTGGAACAATAATTTTTTAGGATATTGTGCAACCTGTGTGCATATGTGAAACAAAGTAAATTATTTTATGTTGTTTGGATCTTGCGCAACTTAAAAGATCCATTCTCTTGCTTTTGACAAATTAAATAATTACCGTAGAGGAAGAGGTAAAATAAATTCTTAGATTTTTTTTTTTTAGTAACTAATCTTGAACCAAACTTCCATACATCCACATAAAATGAAAGAGAATAATTTTGCTTTTGTTTGGGCACCATATCATAAATAAAGAACAAGGTGTCTTCAGCTTCAAAAGAATTTGCTTCTCTAAAATTGTTGGACTGAACTTTCTTTCTTTCTTTGAACCTCTTTCTTTTCTTGTTATCTGTACCAAGACCATTCTCGCTGTTGGTGGAGTCTCAGTCTGATGGACTTTTTCCTCAATCAGGTTGTATAGCCTAATTTTACACTGCCAATCAATGTGTCACCGCGGATCCTACGAAAGGGATCTGATGCCTCAATTATATCCTTCATTAGCTAGAAAATCTGCAGCTGAATTTCCCTCTTAAAAGATGTGTGTAACCTTAGCTTTTAAGTTGAAAATCATTATCGATAAATAAATCTTGCTCAAGTCACTTTTTCTTGGAAATGCTCCTCTTTGAAGAGCAAAACTGTCTTGTTGCACCAAAATAGCCTAAACATTTTTTACTCTTATTAATCTACAATAATTAAAAAGGAATGATCCATGAGAAACTTTTAAAAAGTGGCTATGTAACGGAATTTCTTGTTTTTAATGGAAAAACTAACGGAATTTGTTGTTTTAACGGACTATGTAATGGAATTTCTTATTTTAAACAGGCAGCTGCACCTTCTTTCAGTGCTTTTATCATAACTTTGTATTTCGATATCCGATTGAGACGATTCAAAATGCGTTGGAAAGCTAAATCATCTGTCTACAACTTTGATTCAGACATCATTCTCCAATTCGATCACTTTCTATGCCAAAAATAGGTCTCAATATGAGACTAAAATATCGGAGTATAACTTTTCGGTTGGAAATTGATATGTGATCATCTTTTGACTAAATTTGATTCCATTGATATCTTCCTTTATCCAATTGACTCCGAGAAATCTCAAGTCTTCATCGTGAGGTTTGGCACAATTTTAAGTATTTACATTTTAGTCCCCGAACTTTAGATCCCTTACAATTTAGCAATTTTTCCAAATTTGTCAACTTTTGCTTATTTTCTTCGATCTCACCAACTTACATCACAACATCAAAATCACACATCTAATTATTTATGAATTATATAAACATTACATCATTAATTATTTAATTAACCAAAAAAATTACATATTTATTAATAACAAATTAATTTTTAAACAAAACTATTAAATATAAACTAGGTAAACGTGCATTGCACGTTGCTTGCACCTAATATATATATCTTCTATATATTAAAAGTGACTATATAACGGAATTTCTTATTTTTAACGGAAAAACTAACGAAATTTGTTATTTTAACGGATTATGTAATGGAATTTCTTGTTTTAAACAGGCAGCTGCACTTTCTTTCAATATTTTTATGATAAGTTTGTATTCCGATGTCTGATTGAGGCGATTCAAAATGCTTTGGAAAGCTAACTCATCTGGCTACAACTTTGATTCAAACATCATTCTCCAATTCGATCACTTTCTATGCCAAAAATAGGTCTCAATATGAGACTAAAATATCGGAGCATAACTTTTCGGTTGGAAATTGATTTGTGATCATCTTTTGACTAAATTTGATTCCATTGACGTCTTTCTTTATCCAATTGATTCCGAGAACTCTCAAATCTTCATCGTGAGGTTCGGCACGACTTTTAAGTATTTACATTTTAGTCCCCGAACTTTGGATCCCTTATAATTTAGCCATTTTTCCAAATTTGTCAACTTTTGCTTATTTTCTTCGATCTCACCTACTTACATCACAACATCAAAATCACACATCTAATTATTTATCAATTAAATAAACATTACATCATTAATTATTTAATTAACCAAAAAAATTACATATTTATTAATAACAAATTAATTCTTAAACAAAACTATTAAATATAAATTAGGCAAACGTGCATTGCACGTTGCTTGCACCTAGTATATATAAAAAGTACCTATGAAACGGAAATTCTTGTTTTAACGGAAAATCTAACGGAATTGGTTGTTTTAACGGAAAATCTTTTTTCACCGTTAGTTTTATTGTTTCCATTAAATAGCAATTAAGCCACCATTTGTGGCAATCGATGTTGTGTCTGTTGGAATTCCATTATCTAATAATAAATGAATGGGAAATGCAAAATGCTTTGTACTACTACATTTTAGTCACTATAAAAAAATTAAACTAAAAAAACAAAATGGACGTGGAGATTATCAGTTTAAAAATGCTAATAATTTATTTGGTAAGGTACATTGAACTTAATGAAGATAAAATATTTATTTATTTAGTTTTGTATTGTAATGTAATGTTATCTATTATTTTATTATGTACAAAAGGTTCATAATTAAGTTCAAAATTTGATATAATATAATAGTACGAAACATAAAGTTATACATTTTTTTGTCTTTACACTAACATTCATTGTAAAAATTGATTATGATTTAATGTAGAAAGCAAAATTCTGGATATGGGCGAAGATAAATGTGATTGAGTTTGTCCAAGTATTTTATTACATGTCATGCGTTGACTATAATAAAGGAACTGAATATAAATACAATGAAAGCTTCGTTTGTATATATTGCAAAAGCCAATGGGTCTACAAACCACGGTATGTATCTTACAATTTTAATTTAAAATTGATGTCTAATTTAATTTAGAATTTAACACTATTCAAATTAAAATTAATATATTCAACACATTTAAAGTGTTAGGGGATATGTTCAACTGGACGATAATACTGGAAAATTAGATGCTACTATGTTTGGTGAAGTAGCAGAACATGCACTTAGTTGTTCAACAGTTGAATTGATGGGACATGCTGGAGAGGTATTTTTTAAATTTTTCTTCAAAACTTGATTTTTATTATAATGAGTTATTTAAAAATAATTGGGTCTATTTATTAATTATGTAAAAATATTCAAAATTTATTTTGTAGGAAAATCGACCATATGTTAAAAGTGTTGCAGAGAAATTATCAAAAGAAATTTGGAAGATTCAAGTTTATTAGATCCAGAGAAACTAAAGGAGAAAAAATATAGGCAGTTTAATGTCCTCTCTATTGAAGTGTGTATATATATATATATATATATATATATATATATATATATATATATATATATATATATATATATATATATATATATCCCTACAATATATAAAAGTGGAGACTTGCTTGCACTGTTCCTAAGCCATTTGGCCACGGAAGCCGAGTCATATTTCGAGTTAGCCGGCTAGCCGAGCCATATTTCTTTTTACCTTTTTTTTTTCCTTCCCCTCGTAGCTTTCTCTCCTGACACACGCAACTCTCCCATCTTTCCCCACCTGACACACGCAACATTTCCCCTCTTTCTCCAGCCTTTCCAAACTCTTTCTTCTCCCTTCAATAATGTTCGTTCCTGTTCGAAATGGTGGGAAGCTGGAAGCGGAAGAGAGCGCGAAAGGAAAAGGGGCCGGTCGCTGTATCAAAGCCTCCGCCTCCGAAGACGGAAACCCTTGGTGAAATATTTCCTAGCAGATCTCACGCAATTCCTCCATTTTCAACAATTTTTCCAGCTTCCTTTCCCCTCATTTTCTCTGGATCTAGGTGCTTCTCTCTCTCTCTCTCTCTCTATCTTGCGACCTCTGAGTTTCTTTTGAAACCGTAACAGATTTCACACATTTCGTTCATTTCAAGAGTTTTCTCCCATGCTTATTTCTCTCTGTTTACGTTTTTTCTCACGACCTCACATTTTTTTTAAACCCTAACAGATTTCGCACATTTCCTCCATTTCAGGTGCAATACGACGGTATAAAATAATAGAGGTTTTGTTTTTCTTTATTCCCTACATTTATTGAAACTTTATTTGTTGGTTTCTTCTTCTCTAAGATCGATTTGTTGTGTTTCGTTGTTACTCATTTTGACGTTTTCGAATCATCTTTTCCATTTACTGCAAAATAATGGCGTTTATCTTCTGTTTTTCAGTAACGTTGCTACGGACTTTCTTCCTCTCTTTATCAAATCTCATTTATGAGATTTCAGGGGGGCTTTCATTCTGAAGGAAGGTCCGTTTATTTAAGGTTGATTTTCTTCTTGTTCCGTCTCTCATTCTGAGATTTATCATCTCTCATTTATGAGATTTCAGAAGAGTTTTCGTTCTGAAGGAAGGTCTGTTTATTTAAAGTTGATTTTCTTCTTCTTCCGTCTCTTATTCTGAGATTTTAGAGGGGTCCTCATTTTTAGGAAGGGTAAGTTGATGTGTTTGGATTGTGTGTGACCAGTTGATACTGAAAGAATTTTATGAATTGTTCAGATACAAATTTTCTTTCCTTTAGTTTTTTTATGCATTGTTTAACTTGTATATGCTAGATTAATCGTCTTTCGAAAGTTGTGATGACCAAAAAGTTTTATTGACAGAATGCAGATTCATTAAAACTTATTATTTATTAGTTGTTTTGTAGATTTTTTTATTTAATTACAGCTGGATTCGAAATTTGTGACATTTTCCACTTGATTGAACTAGAATGCGAGCTAAATTGAACTTGGAAAATGATTGCAATTGTTACTATTGTTTTTTCCTTGTTATTGTTGCTTTTATTGGGAGTTCTTGTGTGCTTGAATTTGTGTTATTTCGTAACTATATTCTTTTCAGAAGAGGTAGTCTGAATTGAGCCTTGACCTGAGAACTTGATTCTCATGGAATCCTGGTGAATTTGACTATTCTCTGATCTTTGCAAGTATCTTTATATTTTGTATGTACGCAATCTAATATTGAAGTGTGATTTCATGAGCTACATGAATTATTATATTGGTGTGTCTATATAGGGTATTGCATTCATAATTATTGTTGTGTTTATTGTGATTTAACTTCTTGCTTGACGTCATCAACTGACCTCTTATTATTTTGTGTGTTTCAGAAAAAAAACTTTACCAGAAATATATGAATGTCATTGGTTCTTAAAGTTTAATCACATACACTTTATTTTCCTTGCGAAGGCTTGTGAATTTGAAGTGGGTTTGTAGGTAAGTCTACGTGGGTTTCATTATTTCAGGTTCTATCGCTTAAAAGTCTGCTCAAAACGTGATTACAGATTTTAGGATAATCATTTCTGTCTAAATAAATTGAATTTATTCGGTCTTTCCTATGTCTCCAACCATTGCAGTAAGCTGTGCTGTCAATTTTCCTTTCGTAAGTTACAACAATATTCCCGCTTTCCTAATTCAATCTTCTGTCCATGGATGAAGGAGTTTAATGATGTTATGTGTGTTCTATTTTATACTTCTATTGAGCTTTGAATATGTAGCCAATGTGAGACTTATGCTGTTGTTTACTTCGTATGATTACATATTTATTTACATCATATTATTGTATGCATTTGTTGGTTTTAACAAGATTGTAAATTTTTTCTTTTAACTAATGTCGAACATGTTGCTTTTGTTAAATCTTTTGCACTATCAAGAATTGTATTGATTCAATCAATGTTTCTGGGATGATTCCACAATTTAGTTCTCCAGTTGGTTGCCGAGTTTCTATGATGAAATGCTGCTGTATCTGGAACAAGAATGGAAGTGGTACTGAAACTAATTTTCATTTCTTTTCTCTAAAGTTATGCTTTTGTTTTTTGATCAAAGCACATAACTATAATTAGTTAATGAATTTGTTTGACAATTGATTTTTGAGGATGCTTCTACCAGACACACAAGCATACATTTGAAAGGAAAACAATTGTAACTTTTTTTATGAGTTTCAGTTGTATCAAGATTAGATATCATATTTTATGGCTAATAAGAAAGTCCCGTTAATCTGCCCACTAGATATATGTTAAGCAGAACAAATAGTCTGAGCGGTGATTTGTCCTATCTTTTAAATGTAATCCATTTTCTTGCTTTTGTAAAATTCTCTTTTTCTTTATCTTTTTTCATTTTCTCTCCCGGTTTCATTTGAAATTAACGTGTTCTCCCTTTCAGCTGGAGTTTAGTATGACGCCGAGTAGACGGATCTGATAAGCAATTGGAATAGATTTATACAGTTTTTGTACATTATTTGTTTTGATGGGGGTAAGAATTTGAGAACTGTTGTAACACGTTATGTGTAATCCACACTAATAGAAGACACGTAGAAGTAGTGCAATCTGCCTTTTGGTTTCTTCCCACACTCATGTGTATCCCCAAGTTTGAGCTAACATTTTAATTTCTCTAAATTGTTAATTGAAGGCTCTGGAAATCCGTTATTGATGAATGTCAAAGAGCATAAGACCGTTGTAATTAACTGAAAAGTTAAATGAATGCTTTTGATCATCTTTCAATGGTGTTCTGACCAGCATTTTATTAAAGGCCATCATCTACTTGTTATTTCTTCCAGTCAGGATATATTTTTTCAATAACTCAAGATTAAGGAGCAAAGTTCCTTAATATCACTTTCAGCGTATCAATGCCTGTGTCACATGGTCAATTTCTTTGTCACTTTTAATTACCGCCTGTGTTCCTTTGGATTTCTGTGATATTCTCTTCAAAAACTCAAACGGCTTTACATTTGCTTTACTTTAAAGTGTATGCTTGTTCCATTGTTCAGTTTTTTCTTTGGTTGCTTACACGTTTTTTAATTTTTGATGTAGGGGGTTATACAGGGGATTGATCCTGATATTTGGTAGTGATAATGCAAAATGAATATCACTACTCACTTAAAAGAGAGGATGCCACTATATTGATTTGATTTCTTGCAACCGTGGCCTCTATTTCTCTTTCTTCTCCAATACACACGAAAGCAAAGAAAACCCTTGGTCTTTCAGTCTGCCTCACCTTCATTTATCCTCCCTCATGGCAGTGATAATCTATATAGAGATTCAAAGCTAACAGGTCTGCAACTAATTTAGTTCTAGGAATTTCTTTGATCTTTAAGGATGTTTTCTTTATTTTTTGCCTTCTGACTACTTTCATTGCGTGATGAATAGACCCCGTTGAGCTTTCAATTGGACTTTCTTGATTTAAGATATGTTGATATATTATTTTATCGTCTTTTAAACTTGTAATTGTTATTGTTAGCTATTTGCTAGTTATGAAAGAAACGAAATCCTGATGTTTTTATTGGGGAAACAATTTTATTTCTGGAAATTATTTTGAACTTCATTGTTCTTTGGTTGGTTTAAAAGGATTACAGATATCAATCATTATTAGGAGTTTGATACTTGTTACTTTCTTTTAGTACATTCATTTTTATCTTCCGCGATCTTTTTTCTTGTCGTCAATTTCAGTTATATTAAGAACAGTTATTTATGTATATGTAGCTAAAAGTGTAATGTGGATTTTTATTTATTTACTCTGTAGTAGAAAAACTATGTCGGACAATAGTGATCCACCACACCCTTTTTTTCAAGTAATCACACAATCATTAGGTCATGATGTTCGTTTGGTAAGTCTTGAAATGACCTCTGCTTGAATATTTATTCATTGTTTAATAAATTGTTTATAATGAAAAGAGTGTTTTTTTATGAGTCTCTTTTTCTCTTTCTCTCTCTTATAGTTGCTTTCTAGATCTTTTGTGTGTCACTCAGGACGTGACCTTAGTGATACAGTACATTTGATCGGTTATGATGGAATTATTTGCGACATACAGTTGGAAAGGGATGATGATAACATCTGTCTTGCTGCTGGATGGCCACAATTCTATGACCATCATAATTTACAAAGTGGTTATGTTAGCATCTATATATATATATATATATATATATATATATATATATATATATATATATATATATATATATATATATATATATATATATATATGTATGATCAACCATTTGTCATAATCATTGCTCTCACCTAATTATAGGCTTTGTTATTTATAGATTTGTGCGTTTCTTTTGTAGTACGTACCTGGGACTTTCGCTCGATTGTATCTACCAAAATTTGTTCGGAATGTTTGGATCCATGATTGTTCACATGACAATTGGTCAGTTCGAACAAATCTAAGAACAAATGGTCTGGTGTGTTGTTTCACTGTAGGTTGGGCGCACTATGTTAGAGAGAAACAACTTCAGATAGGTGACACGTGTGTTTGAGCTTGTGAACGATGAAATTCCAATGTTCATGGTATACAAAGTGTCTCACACCGATGGACTTTGGATCCTTACATAACTTTTGCTCTCTTTTTACGTTTCATTTTGACTTGTCATCGAGCGACAAATTTTTCTGCATATGTACGAACACTATGTATCTAACTTCATTCGCCTTTGAATTTTAAATTTGCTTACTTTTCATTAATCTGTATCATGATATCTATATTGTGACATTTTACACCTTCCCTTCCTTGAATGTTATAGCATCATTGTTTGGAGATCAACACCCTTCTATCTAGAATTGTGTCAGGTGTGTTAACAATTTTAATACTATTTTGTAGTGCTTTTGTTTTATTGTTTTCTATTTCAGTTATTATTTCTATTCTATTCGTGTTCCATTCTTACATTTTTATGCACCTGGTCGAACTACACGTTCCTCTGCGGTTCGTCTGTTGACTCAAATGTTACTATTTATGCTTGAGCCTCTTCCAAAGCATTTCTCACTAAATTTAGGAAGAAGTCTCCCAAAAACCTGCCATAATTTTGACCAGCGATCAAAATTCTTCAACAAAAAAACTTTCCTTTTATTTGTGGTTACAAAACAAATTTTCTGTACCAAAGATGAATAGCGAGTTCTTTATCAATATATAAGATTGCTGTTTTGGATTATGTCACGTTTTTTGGAGGCTTCTTTCTAGACTTGGTGATAGCTACTTTGGAAGAGGCTCAATCTCTATATTCCAACAGAATTTCAAATGAAGAGGTAAGTTTTTCTCTAACTCTTTTTCTTCATACTTGTAATTTAGTTATCATTTCACTATTGCGCTTGCATTTGCTTAATGAAGCGACACATGCTTTTGCAAATACTTCTCGCATTTTTTGCAAACTGGTTATAAAATTACGCCTTCATACGCCACTCTCTTTTTTATTCGAACTAAATATATTCTGAACTTGCTATCCTCATTTGTATTTTGTAGTGTATAACTTATAAACCTTTTTTTTACAGGTGCATTTAATTTCTTTCTTAATCCAACATTGAATCTGAAGATGCTTGGTCCTTTGCATGTGAAGCCAATAAATATATGTTGCCATACTCTTTTATTTTTGGGTCAGTAAACAAAACCATTTACGAAGGAATTCCTACATTAGAGACTGTTGTTTTCCAGATGATTTTTACATGAACGTCATTGATGTACCGACACCTATACTCACAAATGCGTCTCAACTTGCTCAAATTTCCACATAAGAAGTAGAAATTGATGCAATAACCAAGTAGAAATCATGCTTTCTTCAACTTTCTTTGTGGACTTGGTACCTTTTCGATTTACTACAGATTTGCTTCAATATGGTAGTGAATAACTCTCTGTATTTTGATGACAAACTTGATCTGGACTTCATTTTGATGCTATGGTAGTGAATAACTCTGTGTATTGTGCTTTTCCCCAGTTATTTTGAGGTTGCAATGGAGGGTTTGGTCATGCTTAGTGAAATAGTATGAGAGGGAAATGTTGGGTTTGGTGAGAATAAGAGAAAAATTGGTGCCTTTTTGGATCTGAATATTCATTACTTGGAATAATTTAATGTTCTTTTTGCCATTGTTCAATCGTGAAATTACAAAAACTATAACGGTAATCGTGCAACAAATGATCCTGACTAGTATATATATATATATATATATATATATATATATATATATATATATATATATATATATATATATATATCCTTTTTTTTTTTTTGACAACGGTACCCTTAATTGTGAATCTACCAAAATGGTTAGTAGTCAATAATTATAGTATTACTCCAAAAATTAATTATAATTCAACTTCTTGTAGTCTCCATTAAGTATAAAAAGAAAAAAAAAATTATAAATTCTATTCTATTATTTGAAGTACTTAAAATTATCTGTTAATCGAATTAAGTTTTAATCACTTAAAAATCGAAGCTGATCTATATATAATCATATTTTATAATTATGATAGAATAGCTAAGAATCAAAATTTTATTTTAAATTGTAAAGAATAACACTAGAAGGTGAAAAATGGTTATGTGGAAACAGATTGTTGTCAATTTTAAAGATCCTAATAATTAGAAATTACTTACCTTATCCTATTTGTAACCTCCATCAACATGTCACCCCTAGGAATTAGAAAGAAATCGGTAACATTTTCAGATTTATTTAAAAATTGATTGTTTTGTTTTTCTACATTAAGACCGTGTTTGGGAGCAATTTTTGTGGAATTTTAATCAAAATTATAGCCGTTATAGTCAACCTGTGGGCCCCACCTGTGAGAGGAAAAGTCAAAATGGTGACTGATTTGATAGTTAACGGCTAGAATTTTGATTAAAATCTTAATTAAAATTTCTCCCAAACAGGGCCTAAATATTAAAGAGAATAGTTTTTTTAAGAAGCAGTTGATTAATAATTAATGCACTATTGTCGACTTTTTTTTTTCTGAAGATCTTTCTTCTTTAGAGAAAAATATGTTATTAGAATAATAAAATTTGCATTTTCGGTCATTGATTTTGTTTGGTTACTAATATAATTCAACTTTGAAAGATACTTTAGTAAATTATGTTTTCTATGGTTTGTAAACTTATTTTAAAAAAAATAATAAATACTTTAATTGTTCTAATGTTAAATAAATTAAATCAATAAAATTTCATTTTTAATAATGCATATTTCTCAATAAATTTGACTAATGAATCAATAAAAATATATTTTTTAATTTTTTTCTTTTGAAAATGAATAAAATAAAAATGTGTTGTAACGATTGAAGCCCACATTATATGAACTAACCATATAGTGCATTACTGAGATATATCATTATTTTAATCCCAATAATTAAAAATAAAAAGACCATTTTGGACTACAAGCATTTGAAATTTAAATGTCTGTTTGGTTTGTGTTTCAATTTCAATTTTTATTTTTGAATTCATATTCAGTTTTCTGTTTTGAGAGTCCATTTAAGATTTCCAAAAACACGTTTCGTTTGTCATTTTGAAAAATTATTTCACAAAAAAAGTAGAAAAGACGTTTGGTTTTAATTTTTGAAAAAATTATTTTATGACATTTAATTCAATGAAATTCGATTATTTAATAAAAATATAACTATTTTATGTTAATTTATTATTAAGTAATATATACATTGTAAAGTTAGTTAATCTTACAATATTTTTTCGTGCTACAAAAGTAAAATAATAGATTGAGTTCAAAATATAAGACATAAAAATAAAAATTTAAGGGAAAATAATTTTCAATATGTCTATACTTTCCAACGATCATTAACAATGCTTAATGCAAAAAAATACTTACTGTTCGAATATATCTTCTTGAATATGTATTTCTCATAGGCAACTCTATATGTCACACTTTCTTGCGGGGTTTCAATATAAACAACAAAAGTTTTGGTAAAAACTAAAAATAAAAAGAAGAAAAGCCGTGAGATGTTGGCAAAAAATATTATGTACAAAGAAAAGTTGTGGTATTCAAAATATTACATTTTAGTTTATTCAACATTTTCATATTATATACATAATTTCATAAAAAAGTTATTCATATCTCTTCTTTTTAACAATTTTAATTTTTCTTTAATAATATCAGTTACCTCAATTACTTTCAAAAATTGTATCACTACATAAAAAATATAGCATATATCATTCATTCTACATAAGACGTGCAATGCACGTACTTACTACTAGTATGGGAAAGCAACTCAATGGATCATAGGATACTATAGCACAAAATAAATGCACCCACTTATAATTACGTTAAACACAGTTTTTTGTAGGAAGAATTGCAACCGAGTTTACAAATCTTTCAATTTTTTGCAAAATATACCCGAACATTTTATGTTTGTGCCCATAATTCCAAATCTTTTATCTTGATTGCAGCTTGAGGAGATATAGATGGAATTTTTCCATTTGACCATTATTCAACCCAAAAAAAATAAATTTGACCACCTTTTGATTAATATTAGAAGGTAAAATTTGTAATTTTATATTTCCCAATAAAATAATTAAGAAATTAAATCAAAAACCAAAAAGAAAAAACATTGATTGAGAGTTTAAAAAATGTTCAAATCAACCCAAAACCCAGAACAGCCTAAACAAATACCAAATTAGGAATTACAATAACTGAAATTAGGATTCTTAAGCAAATGAGTTCCTGATAAGAAAATGCCAATTCTTATAAATTTAAAGAATTTATTGAGTCAACTATTTGAAGTTGAGCAACATGGATTCAAAAATTTATTGAATTTTGTTCTAGTTTATCGGTTCACCATTTTATGATTACATGTAAGCTTTTGTGTGTATGACTTGTAAAATGTAAAACGGGGTTGAAATTTGAATAAAATTGTGATTTTGTCGAATTGGACTAGTTTTCATCTTCAATTGTTGCTCTTTCTTGGTCGAGGGTGGCGGCGACGGTGGCGCGGCTTGGTGGCATGGATTTTGGTTTGGTTTAGTGATGTGGTGGGGATGGGGAAGAAGATAAACATTATTAATTATTCTATTGGGGATATATATAATTACAATTTTGTCATTTTAAAATCAATTAAAATGTGGTCAATTTTGGTTGACTAAAGGTCAAATGGATGGATTCCTTCCATATGTTCTCCAACTACAATCGAGATAAAATGTTTGGGACTGTGGGTACAAAAATAAAAGGTTTTAGCATAGTCTGCAATAATTTGAAAGGTTCGGAAACCCAACTGCAATTCTTCCTTCTTTTTTTTTTACATATATAATGTAGTCGATGATAAGAATTACTAAATGCACGACATCCCAATTATGTTGGCACCTACATAGCACCTCTTCATTTGCCTACCTCAGCATTTTATTAAAAAATAAATAAAACCGAGTACAAATGTGCAAGTTCACAATTACTAGCCATAGGCTAAGTGAATTGAACAAAGACCAGACACAAGCCAAATCTAAAGTGCTAGCAAAAAGGGTAGTTAATTACAGAAGTATGTGGTTGGGTGTAGTGGCAGCTGATTCCATCGATAAAGGTGATTTCCTGATTGAGCAAGTTGAAGAAGTTAATGATGATGCTTTGTGTGAGCAAAGGCTATGCAAGACGAAAGACCTGGGAGTTTTATATTTTTAGTGAAATTTGCAAGGCCTTTGTGATTTATGTGACATTCAAGGGAAATGCTTTACGATTTCTAAATGACATCTGTTCTCCTAACTGCAAACTGGAAATATAACAGATTAACATGGGGATCCATTCAAAGATATATCCATTTAAGTAGGAAATACGGGTGAACAATTTTGAATTATGTGAAAAATAAAATAAAATTGAATTGTTAAAATTGCTCACCACATCTTACGTATTATGTGCAACTTTAGTGCAACTATCGATTAGCCCTTTTACAGGTTTAAGCCTTTTATAAGAAAAGATCCTGGAGATGTAATAATTCTGGTTATAATTAGTTTGTAGTTTCACCATTTAGGACATAAGCATGATGTGATATCTAGAAAGCCATCAAGATGCAGATTAGTTGGCTGAACTCAAAAGACACTGCATTTGGCTCCTTGAATTGGGTTTCTTATTGCTTTATCAAAACTAGCGGGTGTTTCAGTGTTGGAAAATCTGTAGTCAATAAGAGTTAAAGCCCTTTCTTGCATCAGGTTAAGTGGACAAAAAGTGCTAGATGGGCAACGCAGGTTAACTTTTCCAGCAAAGGAGAGCGTTTGGACTTCGTGTAAGAACTGGTTCAAGGATTGAAATGAGCTCACCGAAGATGACGTGATACATAAATATGATGTGGTGGTAATTCTTGAAGATTACAATGAAGAGAAAGGTGTCATTGTCTCTCCTTTAGTCAAAGTTGTTGGTTTCACTCAGTATTTCGCTAGCATTTGGACCCAATAAAAATCTGTAAAATCCGAGAAAAGAGATATTTTGATTTTCTCGTCAGGTCACATCTTGGCACAATATTCCAACTATATCAGAATAGTCCTTGAAAACAATGCACGTTGATTGCACAGACTCTAGATGATGAAGTTAATTATAGAAGGCAGTTTTCAAATACTTTCTTTTGAACTCACAGGAAAGAGGTTACACTAGCCAGAAGGATATTAAGAAGCTTCAATTAGAGTTTTCATATAGTGGGGATTCTCAAGACTTCTGACAAGAAATTGAATTTGGAATTTCCAAAAATCACTCTTCACATTTCCAACTCTTTTGCAGAATGGAGCAAACAACAACTGTTGAACTTCCTTGTCATTGACTTCAGCAAATGAATACGTTTTTTTTTTTTTTTGCCATTCTAAGGGTTCCTACACCTACTTATCTAACAAGAATGGAGGGTTTGCATTGCTAATGCTCCCTACCCTAATATATTTAGGCAAACGAGTACATGGAGGGGATTATAGACCTTAGGTCCCCGAAAGTTATAAGCGATTACAAGATTGAAATTAAAATATGAATGCCTAGTATACACTATTCTTGTGACTTCTAAAGACAGAACATTTCTTCTCACCTCCTGTGAAACTTTCCATCTTTTTTTTCTTAGGCAACTCTCCTCTACACTTAAGTGACACCTTTCCAAGCCATTAACGTCGGATAATCAACATTCCATATTTTAAAATAGGATTATCAACTCTCCAAATAGTATTATGGACCAGTTTCCAAATGCTCTATGTTGTTTTTGTTGTAGTGTGATTCAAATTCCATGTGATTTGATATTTGGTTGATTGGAGGAAGTATAAGGTATCTGGATTTGTAGAGTTCTAATATGATTGAAGATCAAATTTCAATAATAATTAGGAGTTTAGCTTGAAGAAGGACTCTTAGATGGCTAAAAGCATATTTTGGATTCCTTCTCCATCTTGGACTCAAATAAAAGGTTTTATATATAGCCACATTGTATCTCCATAATATAACATTCATATATTATTCTTTACATTTTCAATAACATATTGAAAGATTGAGAGTTTAGATTTCAATTGAGATTAATGAAATCTTGATATTGTAAGCACAAAACTATTGATTATAGTGGACCGTTCTCCTCTGCCTATGATTTTTTCCCGAATTTGGTTTCCACGTAAATACTTGTATTTTTGTTTTCTTCTTCATTATTTCATTATTTCCATTATCTTGCGATCTGTTTCATAACAAGTAGTATCAGAGCATAAGGTTGATTGTTCCACACGGCGATAATGAAGTATGACATTCCGTTGTTGGATAGAAAGATGAGATTCACATTATGGCAAGTGAAGATGCGAGAGGTGATGAGTGCTCAACACTTATGATATTTATGCCACTTAATTCATTATTTTGTTATCATTGAGAATTTTTAGAGAATTTTTATGTGTATTTTGATGTTGTGATATAGGTTGGTGAGATTGAAGAAAATAAGCAAAAGTTGACAATTTTGGAGAAAATTGCTAAATCGTAAGAGATCCAAAGTTCGGGGATTAAAGTGCAAATACTTAAAAGTTGTACCGATCCTTATGATGAAGATTTGAGAGTATTAAGGGCCAATTTGATGAGGAAAGATCTTAAAGGGATCAAATTTAGTCAAAATATGATCACAAATCAATTTTCAACTGAAAAACTATGCTCCGAGGTTTTAGTCTCATATTGAGATCCATTTTGCACAGCAAACGATCGAATTGGAGAATTATTTTTGAATCAAAGTTGTATCCTTTTGAGTTAGCTTTCCCACACATCTTGAATCACCTCAATTGGATATCAGAATAATAAGTTATGATAAAAATACTGAAAGAAGGTGCAACTGCCATTTTTACCCGAATCGAACGCCGTGACGCCCACTATTATGAAAATCAGCAATATAGGCAGCGCCTAGGCTCTAGCCTTGGGATCCTAGGCCCTGCGACCCGACCTAACTCCAATCCGTGTTATTATCTATTGAGACAATAAATATAAGTTTGAAAACCTAATTCAAAGAGGAGAAGACGGCTTAATTAGGAGGCAAAACAAAGAATGGAAGAAATCAATTGAAGAAAGCATAGAAATATCAAAGGGGATTTCGAGCAACACTCCAAAAAGAGTTTTTATTACTTTCTCCTTTATGTTTTCCATTGTAAATTTTTTAGATTTTATGAATTTCTTCATGAGCTAAATAATTTAGTTAGGGTTTGATGTAGCCACTTGACATTATGGTTTGATGAATATATGCATTATTTCTTTTGAAATTTCGAGCTTATATTTAATTATGTCATTATTTTAATGCTTTCAACCTGATCAATAATTGAATGAATAGATGTTAGTCAATTTCGACACTTGAGAGAAGGGAATTTATGTGTGATCATAGGATTGACACACGTAGGTTTTATGGATTTCGAGAGAAAGTGTAAAATCTATGAAATTTACTTCACAAAAGTATCGGGACAATGATAATACAAGATTTTTTGCTCGTAGCCAAGCAACCTAAAGAAGAGTATCATCAGGACCAGGTTTTGTTAAGCTCCCATCAATGAAGCCAATTTTATTTTTCACAGTTAGCGCAATTCTGATTTAGCGACTCCAAGTAACATAATTTTCACTGGTGAAGATTTCAGAAACCAGGAGAGCACCAGGATTGTCACTGGGATGAAGATAGTAGGGGCTGGAAGAATCATCAGAAGGATTTGCCATGTGTTTAATGAGAATAAAAAAGGAGGGCAGTAGAAATGCAGAATCTCTGATACCATGTAAAATTCCTTAATCTGGAATTTATAAAGCAATAAAAAACATAGGAAGAAATCTTGAGATAAATTCAATATGAATTTTTCTATTTAAAAACCTGACGATTACAATGCATTTGTCATGACATAAATAGGGCAAAGAAAAGATTCTATCTAACAAACAAACCAATTGAATTTATACAAACCAGTACAATGTAGACACGTGTGTTAACTAACAAACCAACTAAAACTAGTTCAGCTTCAATTCTTCCAGCCCACATCCAGCTACTTTGTTTCCAGCTTAATTCCAATTCATTTGTTTGAACAAAACGGTTTCTTTCCTTTGCTTCTTGAGGCTTCAATGTTATAAACAACTGAATACTCATAGACGATATTCTCCAGCAGCTTTTCAACCTCTGGTTGGCATGAATTTGTCTATATTGTAGTAAACAGGAAAACATCCAATAAGTCTTTATAGAGAGCCCTATTCGGTTATGAGTGCTAGTTGTGAACTTGATACTATGCCCAATTCGGTTTTCAGTGCACAATCAAGCTTTTGAGTTCACTGAACCCTGCTGACTCATTTCTTAGAGCATTTAGTATTTGCATTAACCTTACTATGCTTCCTATTTATGAGGTAAATTTTGCTTGATGTGCACATATCGAGGTGGGTCCAATTTATTTTCTGTCAGGTCATTCCAGTTTAGGTCAATTTTGAATTCCTCTATATTACATGGAAGAGTAGAGTGAGAATATTTCCTCTATGTGCTAGTGGCAAGATCCTCGTGTTGCTTATCACCGGTCAAAAGGATGTCTCTAGAAATTGGCTTCCTCTGGTTGATCAGGGAAATAATCGCATGCTCAGGAAATGGTGCGGACTTCTGTTGGACATATTATACATTGCCACCAACTAGTCTTTCGTTTGCACAAATGAATCGCAAAAAGCATCATGTTGAGGGAACTTGAATTGTTTGGAAGATGAGAAGCCAAGTCCTTCACATTTTAGGTGAAAGGCTCCATGACAGCGACAAATTGACCATATGAAAGGCAAGGAACTCTTGAATTCAGATTCTCCTTGTTCAATTTTCCCTTTTTGCATGGCTTTAAACCCCAACCTATTCCTATTTCTTCTTCTTCTTCGCCATCATCAAATTCTTTACCGTTGCACAAAAGTTGCACGCAATCTAAACTATTATCAGCCTATATGCAAAGCACGTTCCAGCAAAAATATTCCATCTAATTGGATACGTGCATCCATTTCAAATTACAAGAGACTATTTGAAGCAAATATCTCCAAATAAATGAAAGGAACCAATGAAAGAAACCCTTCGACGAATGAAATTTATGGAGATTTTGCAAAAATAAAAAATAAAATAAAATAAAATCGTCTCTAATTCGAAGAACCCAAATTCTATTTGATCATGTCTTTAATGATATAAGTAAATATCCCTTGTCCCTCTAAACATAATGCAAGAAAAACAATGTGAGATTTAAGCTCTTGCTTGATGTAATTGTAGTCTCCAGTTTTCAAAACCTTTAAATCCACGAAGCCCTATAGCAGGTCAAACACAAATCCCAACGTCCAGACATTCCAAATTCCAATTTTTGACATTTAAATGTTCATTCAAGCATCTTGGATATCATAAAAATTCTTTGTGTTATGCCAACCATGATACATGTTTATTACATATAATATCAGGGGCGGACGCAGACTTCTTGAAGGGGAGGGGGGGGGGGGGACAATCAAACTTTCAAAAAAAGACAAAAAAATAGATATTTTATTACAACTGTTGTCTACGTGTTCGCATATTTTGATAACGTTCCATAATTACATCATTTCCAATCTTTTCAAATACATCTTTCTCAATATATGCAATCAAACTATCATTTAACCATTGATCTCCGATACGATTGCGCAGACGATTTTTGACACAAGTCATTGCAGAAAATGATCTCTCGACTGTAGCAGTAGCAACGGGAAGAACTAAGGTTAATGTCACAAGCTTGTAGACTAATTGATACACTTCATGTTTATTCTTTGCAACCAACTTCTGTGCAAGATCACTAATACCATGTAATCCTTCAAAATCTTCGAATGTGCGCATGTCAAGAATATATGTATCTAATTGATCATCAAGTTCTGAGATATCCGTTGCGTCAAAATCAGACGGATAACACTGATATAGTTGAATCACTTTGTTCTTGTCAAAAGCATCGAATGAGTTTTTTCGAGACAAACATGCAACACAAAGTAGCAAGTCACTATTTATCTCAGAAAAACGATCATTCAGCTCCTGAAGTTACATATCAATGATAGCATAAAACATTTCAATACGATAATGATGCAAATTTGTCACTGTCTCACGCCGTGAACGACCTAAAGTTATGAAGATATCATCCATATTGGGAACATTGATCTCGTGAGCTTCACAAAACGAACAAACAACCCCAAAGAAAGAATCCCATCTATCATCCCTCATCATTTGGAGCCGTGTTTTACATAATTGCATTAATCTCATGATATTGACAATATCTTGATCTTTTCGTTGTAATGCTTTCGACAATTCATTTGAAATCCCCAAAATCTTTTTCATGAGATGTAGATTAAATACAAATTCAAATTTTAACATCAACTCAAATGAAATACAAGCATCACCTCTTGTTCCGGTACTTGTAGTGTCAGTAGCAATCATCTCAACAACGTCGACTATGGTTGAAAACATAACAATCAAATTTGTTAAACAACTGTAATGAGACCCCCCACGTGTATCACCAGGACGCTGAAGGGTAGTTTCTTGATTGAGACCTCGTCTACTTGATAATTCACCGACACTGAGTGATTCAAGAACTTTCAACCTTTGATTCTCTAGAATAAGATCACTCCGTTTCGCCGATCCACCGACAACATTCACCAATTTGTGTACTGTAGTGAAGAAAGTTTCAATCTTTGGATGCTTCTGTGCCACAGCTACAAGAACTAACTGAAGTTGATGAGCAAAGCAATGAATATAATATGCACTTGGATTTTCCTTCAAAATAAGTGCTTTGAGGCCATTATACTCACCTTGCATGTTACTAGCTCCATTATATCATTGACCTCTCAAATTAGATATACTTAAGCTATGCTCAGAGAATAATTGATCAATTGCAGCCTTAAGTGAGATAGCTGTGGTACTCGAAACATGACGAACACCAACAAAATGTTCCAATACATGCCCATTCTTCACATAACGAATAACAACCGACATTTGCTCCTTAACTGAAATGTCTCGAGATTCAGCAACTAAAATTGAAAAGAAACTATCACAAACATCTTTCATAATCACATTTAAACATTCAGAAGCAATAGCACTCACAATATCTTTTTACACTCGTGGTGATGTTAATTTGAAATTCTCAGGTGCATTCGTCAAAGCAACAGCCTTAATCTCAGCATTATGATCACACAACCAATGCAATAGTTCAAGAAAGTTCCCTTGGTTGTTTGAATATTCAAATTCACCATGTCCACGAAATGCCATACCTTGTCGTACAAGAAATTGAACACAATCAATTGACGCATTCAATCGAATTCTATAATCTGTTCGAGCATGATGTGATTGCTTAATGAGACATGATCGAATACTTTGCTCTCGATTCTTGAACGATTCATATTTGACTCGAGCCTAATTGTGTGCACTACTTGAAATCCCAACATGTTTTCTAAGGCATTCTTTCTTCTTCCAATTTGAGAATCCATCATTAAGAAATGAACCACCACTCAAACTAAAAAGATAGCAGTAAAAACAAAAAACTGCATCTTTCGCTACACTATATTCCAACCAGGTAGGATGCTCATCATACCACAAAACACAAAATCGCCTCTCTTTAATACCCATTCTTGTGGGTGGAAATGCATGATTACGAGGCTGATAAGGACCCCTTTGTATATATGCTCTTCGAATCATGTCTCGATCATTAACCTCATAATTCTATATTGGAACTCTCAATCCAGGATCGGCGATAAGATTTACAACATCAACATCCTTGACTCCGACATCCCCAACTTCTCCAACATCATCATCAACATTTATTTTATCACTTTTGTCTCGAACATTCCTTTCAACATCAACATCAACATTCATAGATTTACGTTTGAAGAATTTGTCCATATCTTATACAATTAAAAAAATCAATCACATTAGATAAGAAAGTTTCAATCTTTCTAAATCAATTGCCTTCTCAATAAATGGTCTTCTCAATCACAATTCACACTCACACAATTTAGAAATCCCTATCAGTTACATTAAAATCCCTAAATCCCTAATTAGAAATCCCTAATTCCCTAAATTGGACAACACAGGTGGACACAATTAGCAAGTTCAGTCAGTCAGTCACAAATTAGAAATCCCAATCAATTTCATCAAAATCCCTAAATCCTAAAAGCCCTAATTAGAAATCCATATCAATTTCATCAAAATCTTAAAATCCCTAATTAGAAAATGGAAAACAGGAGCAGGGGTAGGGGCGACGGACTGACCTCATCACAGCACAGAAGCAGGGCTGCAGGGGGCGACGGAGTGGCTACTGGCTAGCCTAGCAGTCTGGTGTCCCAACTCGCAAGCTCGCGGTCTGTCCATCGCTGCGACACTGCCGTCGGTCTGGTGGAGACGTGGAGTGGCTCGTGGTCTAGATGTCTGGTGCCTGGTGGTGGCTTACGGTGGAGTGGTGGAACATGTGGCTGTGGACCTGTGGTGGTGGAGTCGTGGCAGCAGGGGCAGACGGAGATAGATAGGAAGAGGAAAGTGTCGGGCTCGCTGGACTGGAGAGTGGAGAGGGTTGAGAGTTTTTAGATTTTTAATTTTCGTTTTCTATTTAAATAATTAAAAAAAAAACTTTAAAATCTGGAGGGGCACGTGCCCACCCATGCCACCCCCCAGGTCCGCCCCTGTATAATATGTTATGTGAATCGTGTCTAGTGTTTGCATAAATTATTGAAACGGAACATATAAAGTATACATATGTGTTGGTAAATATAACGTATAAACAGTAAATAGAGTACATAGTATAATATGTTATGTAAATTCTGTCTTTTTTGTTTTAAATACACTGTACAAAAGTTTTAACTATTTTTTACATCATATTTCGCCTATGTTTGAGCTCCATTTTTTGTTGAAAATGAGTTTGGTAATAGTAGATTTTTGGAGAATATGTGGTTAAAAAATAAGAAAAAATTTTGTTTTACGTGCAAAACATTTTAATGAGGGAGGAACTCCAACAGGGAATCAGAATCCTGTTGAAACACTAAATGAATGCTTAGATATGACTTACATCACACAATTAATAGGTCATCAAAACTACATTCGAACAATCATAGCAAGTATCTTATTTTCTTTTGCACAATGAAAGCACAACATTGTTCTTGACCTTTACTTATTTCAGGTCATTTATAAATTACAAAGATTTTCTTCGGGACTGAAAACTACCATATAAAATTTTTAAAAAATAAACTTAAAGCATAACACACCCCCCTTTTAAAGACATTGCAATGAAATTTGAATTGTTTCCTTAAAAAGCACTTAGAACAGAAAACTAGAGTACCAACTCATACATCTTATACATTACAGGATATATTATGAACTATATTTGTGCATCTGCTAAAAAGTAAAAGAGCAACATCCGCTGCCTACATTAGGATTATCAACGCACCGCCCTCAACTTTCAGCAGGTGCTTCTGCCTCAACGTCTGAAGTAGAATTTCCTTCCTCACCAAAGTGCAAATCTCTATGGATTGGCAGCAATTGGTATCACTTCAGCTCTGATTCGTAAAGTCCGTTGCCAGGAGGAGGTTAAGGAATACTTGGCTTGTCTACTTCCCAATGCAAGTTGCCATCATTCACAAAATCTGGTTCAGGCTGTCATTCACAAAGGAAAGGCTGTTCCGCTATTGTTTCTTGTATCTGCTCATACTTCACCTTTGCAGATCAACCTCCAATTTGAGTAGTTGGCATACTAAACGGAAAGCTGTTATTGAATCCCAAATCCTTTTAGATGTTTTCCGTGAAGAGATGGGGAAGGGGAAATTTCAGTTCGTGTAACAACATTCAATAAACTTGCTTCCATTTATCTCAAGAAAGGACACAAAAATTACTGGCATGCATGTCTCTATGCGACTGTTTTATTATGGATACAAAATTGAATTGAACTGAATTTTGATTCACTGATTCATACGCCACATACAACTAAAGAAGTTTTGAACGACGGATCGACAAAAATCATAGCATAAACCTAATTTTTTCTTCTTGGGAAAAAAAAATAGAAAAGAAAAAAAAAATCTTTTTCCCTGTGGAAATCATCATTTTTTATAGGAGTAACGCAGCACCTTCACCACATTTTTTTTTTGTTTTCTTCACATTGAGAAAGAAACCCAGGTGGCAGCTGCTTTGGCATATTTAACTGGAAGGAAACAGAGTGGCTGATGCTCTGGAATCTTTTACAAAGAGGAGTCAAGCCTCATCGTGGTGGTCTTCGTCCCCACGATTCTACACGAGTCTTGTTACTAGTGATTTCACGGGTCTTCGTAATTCCTGTTTTTGCTAGCACTTTAGTTTAGCTTGTTTCCAGTCCTTGTTCAATTCACCTTTGCTGTATGGCTAGCAATTGCGAACTTGCTTCTCATGTAGTCGGTTTTATTTATAATTGAGGTAGTCAAACGCTGAGGTGCTATGTAGGTGTCAACATAGTTGGGATGTCCCAGTGCATTTAGTGATTCGTATAATCAACTACGTTATAGGAGGAGGGAAAAAAAACCGAGTTTAACGAAATATACGAGGATAAGTTTATTTTGTGCTATAATATCCTATTATCCATTTGAGTTGCTTTCCAAAATTTATAAGAGTAAAAAATTGTGCAGACTGTGTTATTTTCGTGCAACAAGACGGTTTAATTTGTGCTTCAAAAAGGAGCATTTCCAAGAAAAAGTGATTTGTACAAGATTTATTTATCGATAATGATTTTCAACTTAAAAGCTAAGATTAGACACATTATCGGGGAAGGAAATTCAGCTGCAGATTTTCTAGCTAATGAAGGGTTTAATGCTAGGGAAAGTAAAGTCTAAATGATTGAGCTATATAGAAGAATCAAAAGGCTCTTGAGACGCGAAAGAATTGGGACTCCTTACGAGTCAATTGAGACTTGAGATCAAGGCCGGCCCTGGCCCAAGGCCAACTAGGCAGCCGCCTTGGGCCTCATCATTTACATGGGCCTCTTAGAAAAAAAATTCAGCCAAAACTCACCCCCAAAGACCAGTCCAAAATTCACCCAGTTGTTCAAAATAAGCCATTTTTTCCTAGGTTGGAAGAGAAGATGTGAGAAATTAACCAAACGGCAAAAAATGATCCTTCAATCCAACTTATACTTGCAGAAAAATCCCATACAAGATCCTACTTTCTTTTGTAATTTTGTCTTCCGCATAGTGGTTTGTTCATACGATTTTGGCAGATGCAAAAATACTTTTGGTTGATTTCAACATCTGCATATTTGTGCAATTTAAGAGTAAACTTTTGGCTCATTATTCAGGTTTTTGTTTCTCCCTTTTGCATTGGTACGAGTTTCTTGATATATTGAATATTAAGGGCGCTTGTTGGGTTTCTCGTTTGTTCAATATTGTTTGGCGGTGGTCTGTGAAACCTCATTGGAATATCATTTTATATAGTGAAATGAATTAATTTGTGTATTGGGCTTTCTTGTTTTACTTAGAAATTTGAAGAAAACTGCACATTTGGGCAAATCTCTCTGAATTCTTGAAGGAATTATTTGCTATTGGAAAGATTGAAAACTATATCTAGTTTTAAGGGCCTCATATAATTATTTGCCTAGGGCCTCAATATTCTCAGGGCCGGCCCTGCTTGAGATCCCTCTCCTAGGATTCAAGGAGACACATTAATGACACAGTAAAAATTGGATTATACAACCTGGCTGAGGGAAAATCGATCAAATTGAAACTCTACCAATAGCAAGCAATTCGGAAGACTCAAACAACATTCGTCTTAGTAGTGATAAAAAGAAAAGAAGGGAGTCTAAGAAAAAAGTTCAGTCCAACAATTTAGAGAAGCAAACTCTTTTGCAGCTGAAGACACCTTGTTCATTCTTTATGATATATATTGTACCCAAACAAACGCAAAATTAATCTCTTTCATTGTGTGTGGATGTGTTGAACTTTGGTTCAGGATTAGTTAAAAAAAGAAAATCTAAGGGCTTGTTCTCTTTACCGTTTTCAAACCGTTTTCTGTTTTCGATTTTCCAAAACAGTGAAAACGAGTTCTCTTTCCTATTTTCGAAAACGCGTTTTTGAAACAAGTTAAAAATTTATAAAGAAAACCCAAAACGACAAATTTGTTGTTTTGGGTGTTTTCAGTTATAATCAAGCAAAAATTTTTAAAAAACGTTTTTGGTGCTTTCAATCACCGCCAACCACCACCGAGAGAGAGAGAGAGAGAGAGAGAGAGAGGGGAGGATAAAGTAAGCGGGTTTTCCATTTTTTTTTTTTATTTTTGAAAAAAAAAAAATTTAAATGCCAAAAAGAACACATTTTCAACAATCTCAAAATGGACACTCAAAATACAAAATCCAAAAAGAATTCAAAACTTAGAACACAAAGCTAAAATACAAAGAGAACAACCCCAAGTTTCCCCCTTTTCCTCTACAGTAATTATTTACTTCTTTAAAAGCAGGAGATATGGGTCTTTTTAAGTTGCACATGATTCAAACAACATAAAATAATTTACTTTACTAGTTTCACATATGCACGTAGGTTGCACAATGATAAACAGGATAAATGCACTAAAAAGTTAATGTTCCAAGATTAAGTGCGTTTAGCAGGTTTTATATGCTGATGACAATTTTCAACTTGAGAAGCATGTCATTCCTACATTAAAGCTAATGCCAATAGAAAATATGCATAGTACCTAATATTGTTAGATATATATAATATAATCTTTCTTAAATATATAATTAAATTGGGATAGTTAGTCAAGCGGTAAAATATGTGAAATTTATATGAGAGGTTGACACTTCAAACTACACTAATCTAGCCATGCGAATATTTAAAAATTAAAAGTCTATTATTTGACTTTGGGGCCTTCGACTTCTTAAATTAAAACAATTATTTTATTACTATTATTTATTTAAGTTATTTTCAAATTTATTTTTGTTAAAAAATAGCATAAAATTGTTAGAGACAGTTATTGGTTGATTTAGCAATTGTTTGAGTTCCATTTTTTTTTTTTTTGTCCAGAATGCATTTTTGAATAATGTTTTGTTGGAGAATGCGTTGTTAAAAAATGAAGAAAATTTTTGGATTTACATAGACTTTGTTTGGCACTCATTATTTTAAAATATATTTCTTTCAAAACTCATTTTTAACTACACATTTTTCAATAAAATAATATTTTCTATCATATCAACAACTTTTCTTTACTTTTTAACCACATGTTTCTCATCATATCACTATTTAAAATACATTATTTCCTCAATAATATTCATCAAACACCCCTATAAAATTATTTTATAGGAGAATGTGTAGTTGAAAATGAGTTTTGAAAAAAAAAATGAGGGCCAAACATAGGCTTAGTGTAATCATAAAAACCACAATTTTTTTATATTAATTCTAAATTATTGGTGAAATTTATAATCCATGTGCTATTTATTAACCATCTTTTCATGAAAAAACACTGAAGTTATTTCTTCTATAATTTTTTAAAAATTCAATTCTAGTATTATTTTATTTTTTAAGATTTTTGGTTCTAGAATAAAACCTCAAAGTTCACGAAATCAATTATTATTGCTGAATAAGTGATTTGATCGTAGTATCTTGGAGTCCAAGATTAAAAGATTAGTGGATGACAAACTGAGATGCAAAAACACCACCAATGGAGACTTCAACACAAAATAGGCCTGGAAAAGTGCTCAACATACAACTTTGATTGCACCTTTACATAAGGTGATTTGGCACCTAATCATGCCGCCCAAGATATCCTATTTCCCTTCATGCTTTTAAACAGCACCGCAAAGCTATCTTTAACACGAAATGGCCTGGAAAAGTGTTCGACGTACAGTCTTGACTGCGCCTTTACATAAGGTAATTTTGGCACTAAAACTGTTATGAAACGGATCGCAAGATAATGATAATAATAAAATAATGAAGAAGAAAACAAAAACACAAAAATTTACGTGGAAACCAAATTAGGGAAAAAACCACGGGTAGAGGAGAATGATCTACTATAATCAACAATTTTGTGTTTACAATATCAAGATTTCAATAATCTCAATTGAAATCTAAAATCTAAATCTCTTAATATGTTGTTGAAGATGTAAAGAACAATATATGAATGTTATATTATGGAGATACAATGTGACTATATATAAAACCTCTTATTTGAGTTCAAGATGGAGAAGGAATAAAAAATATGTCTTTAGCCATCCCAGAGTACTCCTTCAAGCCAAACTCCTAATTATTATTGAAATTTGATCTTCAATCATATTAGAACTCTACAAACCCAGATACCTTAGACTTTCTCCAATCAATCAAATACCAAATCACATGGAATTTGGATTACATCACAACAAATCTGCACCTTTAGCTAAATTTCGTTACAAGGAATCAAAATATATCTTCAAAACACCATTTCTCCTCTTCCAAACAAGCACCAATAGACTAAATCAATGACAAACAACAATTAAATTCAAGCAATGCTCAAACTTAGAAATGGGAAGTGGTTTTGTCATCATATCAATATGATTATCCTTAGTATCAACCTTGCTCACTACAATATCACAGTGAGCAGTTACATCACGCACAAAATGATACCTCACATCAATGTGCTTAGTCCTATCGTGAAACATCTGATCCTTAGTCAAGAAAATTGCACTCTGACTATCACAAAATACTATAGATATCTGCAAGTCTTCACTGATTTCACCAATCAATCCTCTCAGCTACATAGCCTCCTTACATGCCTCTATAATGGCCATGTATTCTGCTTTGTAGATAAAGTCAATGTATTTTGCAAAATAGCTTTACAGTTGATAGCACAACCTCCAAGAGTAAATGAATACCATGTACGAGATCTCCTATTATCAAGATCTCCTGCATTATCTGAATCCACATAACCGATAACTCCACCAGAATTTCTATCTAAATGCAAACAAGCATTTGAAGAGCCCCTTAAGTCTCCAAAGATCCACTGCACTGCTTTCCAATGCTCCTTGCCAAGATTAGCCATGTGTTTGCTAACTGCACTAACACCTGTGCCAAATTAGGTCTTGTACAAACCATAGTATACATGAGTGAACTAACTACACTGGAAACATATAATCAATACAATGATTTCTTTAACAAGCACACATAGTCTTCCTTCTCTGAAGCTATGAACCCCTCTGGTTGTTACATGTAGATGCTCTCCTCAAGTTTTCTTACATGCTCAATTGGTACCACGATTCAACTTAAGCCTCTCATATGATGGAGGTTTTGAATTCGAATCTTAGGGGACTCGTTAGAAAGCTGTGAAGGGATAAGATGGGCGAAGGCTCTCTCGAAGCGGACAGTACGTAAGATAATGGCTCCTGCACGAGGTCGGGTCGTTACAAAAAATGCGCATTTTTTTATAACGGCTCCGATCGTGTTTTTTTGTAACGACCCGACCTCGCACCGGAGCCCTTATCTTACGTACTGTCCACTTCGAGAGAGTCTAGGCTCATCTTACCCCTCACGGCTTTCTGATGCGTCCCCCAAAATTCGAACCCAATACCTTCATCATATGGGAGACTTAAGTTGAATCTTGATACCAATTGGGCAACTTGTCCAATTGGTACTAAGATTCAACTTAAGTCTCCCATTTGATGGAGGTCTTGGGTTTGAATTTTGAAGGACGCGTTAGAAAGCCGTGAGGGGTAAGATGAGCATAGGCTCTCCTGAAGCGGACAATAGGTAAGATAATGGCTCTGGGGTCGGGTCGTTACACTTGACATCCATTTGCTCATGCGCCAAATCATTCTTAGCTACCACTCCAAGTAAATCCCGAATAGAACTATGCTTCTCATCTAGTGAGAACACATCTGTAAAATCAACACCCGAAATCTGAATGTAGCCTTTTGCCACCAATCTAGACTTGTATCTAGCATCTTCAACCCCGATGTACCTTCCTTTCTTTTGAACACCCATTTACAACGAACCACTCTTTTTCCTTTAGGTAATTTCATTAAGTCTCAAGTGTTGTTATTTTTGCTCAATGACTCCATCTCCTCCTACATAGTAATCATCCATTTGCTAGAATCACTACAACTGACTGCCCCTGAATATGTAATAGGCTCCTCAGTGGAATGAATGTCTTCAGTCAGACTCAATGCATAAGCTACCAAATCTGCTTCGCCATACTTCTGTAAAGGTTTAATCTGTCTACGAGGTCTATCCTTAGCATAGAATACCGTGGTACTGGTGATGTAGGCAAAGTAGGAAGGATATTACTGTCTGTCAATCCTGAACTGAACTCATCTACAGTAGGCTGTTATACGACCTTTGATTGTTTTTCTGAACTAATTTCCAACTCCACCTGAGTTGAATGATTCCGCTCCTCAACTTTATCAGAATCCCAAAGAGGTGAGCCACGAACCATAACAAGTTTATCAAATACTACTTCCTACTAACAACTATCTTTCTAATCTCTGGACACCACAACTTATATCAATTCACACTAGATTTATATCCAAGAAAAATGCACTTTCTGGACCTAGGCTCCAACTTTCCATTATTACATGAGCATAAGCTGGACATCCAAAAATTTTCAAATCAGAATAGAAAGAATGTTTACCAAACCATACCTCTTCTGGTGTCTTTTTATTAATGGCAATTGAGGGTGAGCAATTAACCAGAAAACAAGATGTAGTAGCAGCTTCAGCTCAAAAAGACTTAGGCAACCCATAATTTGAAAGCATACGACGAACCTTTTCCATCAAGGTCCTGTTCATTCGATCTGCCACATCATTTTATTGAGGAGTTCCAGGCACTGTTAAGTGTCTCAAGATACCTTCAACCCTTTAGAAACTATTGAATTCATCTGAGCAAAACTCCAACCCATTATCAGTGCGTAGACATTTCTTTTGCTTTCCGATCTACTTTTCTACCAATGTTTTCCACTCTTTTAAGGTCCCAAACACATCACTTTTCTGCTTCAAGAAGAATATCCAAACTTTCCTGGAGAAGTCATCAATTACTGTCAACAAGTAATAATAGTCATCCTTAGATGGTACCCTGGCTGGTCCCCAAAGATCTGAATGGATATATTTAAGTGTTCCCTTCATGTTGTGTCTTCCTTTAGTGAATTTGACTCTCTTCTGTTTTCCAAAGACACGATACTCACAAAATTCAATTTTACTGGTCTTCTTCCCATCAAGAAGTCCTCTTTTACTCAGCTCCGCCATCCCATTCTCACTCATATGCTCGAGTCTCATATGCCAAAGTTTTGTAACTTCATCATCCATTAAAGAAGAAGTAGAAACTGTTGCATCCCCAATCACTATGGAACCTTGCAAAATGTACAGCTGTATAGAATTTTTATGCCCCTTCATGACAACGAGAGCACCCTTGCTCACCTTCAAAACCCTACCTTCACCAATGTATATGTAGTCCTTTGAGTCAAGTGTACTCAAAGATATGAGATTTCGCTTCAGTTCTGGGACATGTCTTACATCCGTAAGTGTTCTGACAACTCCATCGAACATCCTGATTTTGATTGTACCAACTCCAACAATCTTGCAAGGCGCGTTGTTTCCCATAATCACAGCACATCTCGAAACTTCTTTATATGTAGAAAACCAGTCCCTGTTAGGACACATATGAAAAGTACAAGCTGAGTTAAGAACCTATTCATCACTAGATTTAGTATCTCCGTCAGAAATCACAAGAAGCTATCCACCACTTTTCTCATTCTCCACTGCAAGGCGCGTTGTTTCCCATAATCACAACACATCTCGAAACTTCTTTATATGTAGAAAACCAGTCCCTGTTAGGACACATATGAAAAGTACAAGCTGAGTTAAGAACCTATTTATCACTAGATTTAGTATCTCCGTCAGAAATCACAAGAAGCTATCCACCACTTTGCTCATTCTCCACAACATCAGCCTTCGATGTATTAACATGTTGCTTCCCTTTCTCCATAGCACCAGCAGCTTTATTTCTATTTTTCAAGCCAAAGCAATCAACTCTAATATGTCCCTTCTTCTTGCAGTAATGACATGTCTTCTCAGTATGTTTAGACTTAGATTTGCCCTTCATATTTTTGCCAAGATTCCTATCTTGATTCCTCCCTCGCACAACCAAGCCTTCAGCGTGATTTCCAAATCCTCCAGCAAGATGCCTCATCTTCTCCTTAGATAGTAAAGTATCATAGACCTCTTCCACGGTGAGAGTAAATAATATCACTAAAGGTCACATATGGTGGTGGGAATGAACACAACAACATCAAAGCCAAATCCTCATCGTCATACTTAACCTCTAATGTCTCCAAATCAGCCACAATTTCTTTGAACATAGTTAAGTGATCATCCAATGACATACTTTCAGACATCTGGTGAGAATACAAGCGTTGTTTCAAGTGTAGCTTTCTTGTCAAGCTCTTTGTCATGAAAACTTGCTCTAACTTCAATCACAATATAGCTGCACTCTTCTCTTTAAGAACATCTTAAAGAATTTGATTCAATAGATGTAGATGAATTTAAGATTGAGCTTTTCGATCCCTACGCCACTTTTCATCCTGCGTCCAGACAGTAGGCATCCTATTAAAGTCAAAGAAGGCTTCCTCCAAATCCATCTACCCCGACACCGCTTGTCACACGTTTTCCACAACGTGAATTTATGCCACAAGTGTACGATATCAAGTTTTGTAATATAATGATTGAGTTAAGAGTGTCGAACTCACATGGACTGTAATTCAATTTCTACCAAATACTATAATTGTATAACTTCTATTTTATTTAGATAAATGATGAATGGTTGAATGATTGTTTTAAACTAGTCAAAAGTAATATGCGAACCACAAAATTGGAAAATATAAAATTATCAAAATGAGAAAGTTTAGGGAGTGATTTCACCAACTTTCAATTAGAGATGGTAGCGGTTCGGTTCGGGGTCGGTACGGCCAAAACCATAACTACACCACCAAATTTTTGGCCATACCATAACCGCACCATAACCATGAAAGTCGGTTCGGCTCGGCTCGGCTCGGCTTGGTTAATATCTCGGTTCGGTTTGGTTCGGTTCAATTTATAACCACGAAAATAAATTATTTTTATAAATCCAAATTCCAACCGTCAAATTGAAAAAAAAAATGAAGAAAAGTCTATAAAAATAAAAAAAATGCCAAGATATCTGAAAAATAAAATACATCAATCGAACATATTTAGAGCCAGTAGTTTGAGTTCGACAGTTTTATCTGATTAGAATCCACAATCAATCAATCACCTCCTAAAAGCAGCAGAAGGCTGGAGAATTTGTGATTTCATGTAATCTTGATCATTAAAAAACATAAAAGAAAGACAAAATCAACATGGCTATATTCATTCTGGCTGAAAAACAAATCTTAATAGGTCATTCTTCAATGCACATCACATGTTCAACTTCAACATAAAGCATGCTTAATCAAATAAACCCCAAGATCTCAAACATGTTCCATTAAAAAAAGAAAACTAGACACCTGGATCACCTTGAAGACTTAAATGGATTTGAAATTGGAGAAACTGGAGAGAAATCAAAACTAATCATAAGGCTATCAATGTTATTCATAAATAAATCTTTATCAATCTTTATGTAATGCCCATTACAGATTCAACTGAAAGATTGTTAAATCAAACGTATCCCAAGATTTTAAATATGATAAATTGTGAAAAATAAAGTTCGGATGCATCATGAAAACTCAAAATTGACCGAAATTGGGGTAACTGGAGAAAAAACCAAAACTAATCACGAAACTACCAACGTTAATTGAAAACCAAACTTCATAGATTCTTCTTCATTAAGCATTGCAGAATCAATAGAAATACTGCTAAATTAAACAAATCCCAAGATCTTAAACATGTACAATTCCAAAAACTAAACATCAGAATCATCAAGAATACTCATAATCACCCCGAAACTAGGGAGGAAGAAATCGACACTTACGGGAAAGAGGGCAGGATTTTCCTTGTAAGGGATGTAAGGATCCTTCTTCAAGAAAGAGGGTGGGATTTTCCTTGTTACTTCTCAAAGTTGTCACTATAGAAAGAAGAAACATCTCATGCTATCTAAGTGCAGCGAGAAGCAGTTAAGGAAAGATAGCCCGTCAATTCTTAATCGTTACCTTCTCAATGACGAGCAGTGATGGTGAGGGCGAGCTAAGGCAGAGCGGCGACGGATTTGAGTGGAAGAGAAGTGGAGACTGTAGGGTTACGACAGGAGTCACAATATATGATTTTAACTTTTAACGTGTAGATTGTATATTTAAATTGGATTATCTCGGCAGTGGACTGGGTTAAAAACTATAAATAGTGTTAGGTTATTCATTATTGGTTTACTTAATGTTAATTGGGCTAGATTTTGGAATGTCCAATTATCAAAATTGCCCAATTAATTTTGGAAAAGAATGATGGAAAGTCAAATTAAATTTTTTTTAACGGGTAATTGGTTCGGGGCGGTGCACCATCGCTAAATACCATACCCGCCCCTAAATGAAGCAGTTCATTAAAATCAAAACCATAACCGTCCCATTGCACCATCGGTTAGATTTTTTTCTCCCCATTCGGTTCGGTTAACTGCGGTTTTCGATTTTAACAGTTCGAATTGCCATCCCTACTTTCAATTATGATTCAATGAATTCAAATTATTCAAATTGAATTTTCTATATTCAAAAGCAAGATTCCTAAATTATTTCTCTCCCCTCAATGGTAACAAAATAATGAATTAAGTGGCATAAATATCATGAGTGTGGAGCACTCATCAAATACCCCCAAACTTAATATTTTGATTGTATTCGAGCAAACACCAAACTAAGGAAAATCATTAACAAAGACACAAACAAATAAATACGAACAAAATCATTTAAAATAAATTGTGCTAGATATCTTCCTTCATAGCTCAGGATTGAAAACATAGCATCAATTTCATGTATCAGTTCAAAACTATAATGCATAAGCTAAATTCTCACATATTCAATGCAAAACGAGTGTGTGTGTGTGGAGAATCAAGTGCAACACTGTAAAATTATAAGTTGATCCAATTCCCGACCTTAAAAATCAAATATTTCCTTACCTCGCTCGTGGGATTCACATACTTTCAAACTTGTTTTCTTTTCTCTGCCCAATGGTGTATTCTAAGTTGAATTTCAATACTAATTTCTTACACCACTCAAATTTGGTTAGGCTTTACTAATTGTAGTTCAACATATCAACAAATGAGGATTCTCCTTATTTTTTACTGCTTCAATCTTCAAGAATCAACTAAGTTACTGACTTCTTATCGAAGGTCTAATCCTCAAAAATAAGTGTTCGGGGCTTAATCTTGATATTGGTGTGTCTTCTGTTTTAAGCACCTGTTTTTTCAGCTATATTTTTTTATTCACCATTTGTACGGACATCTCTCCATTAAGCTTTCTAAATGACCCCTGTAGCGAGTTTTAGGCTGATAACTCCCAAATCAGATGACTTTAGGGCATCAAGTTTTAACCTTTGCAGGCTTATTCAATCAAGTCATGAAGGCTACAAATCGACGTTTCACAATGAGGTTATTATAGTCGTTCACAATTTTTTTATATGCAATGATTAGTGCAATACCCCTTATTAAATACTTATTCTCGAGAATTGACCTCTAACTTAAAGTTTTTACCTAATTTTCATCTTATTGGTCTCAGATAGTCCACACAAATCGTAGCACACGCGGAATCCACATCTACATCCATGTCTCCCTACAAAATCTCGACCATCTAAACATCCTAAATTTGGTTTGGGGATGTGAATCTTGTTTATTGGTTATCTGAGTTTAGCATTTAAGTTCTCCATTCTAACCTATAAACGTGAATCAACCTACTCATGTACAACGTTACAATCAACTGCATAAATATTTTCTGTTTCACATGAATAAGCAAAAATATTAACTCAAGCACATAACTTATCCACAATTCATAAACCAACATATGTTCTCAATTACATAAACCAATGCCGGCAAGACTATTTAACTCATACAAACATGTAAAAATGTGCAAATTTTTTTTTCTTGCACATAAATCACACAAAATATATATATAAAAAAACCAAGGCAATCAGATACAATTTATAATACACCCTCCAAACTTAAATTAAACATTGTCCTCAATGTAAAATTAAAGAAAAATGAGGAGATTTCCCTGAATTGTTTGTACTGCCAATGACATTGTGGTAATGATGATGCTGGTGTTGGTGAATATTTCTTCTATCTTTTTCTCCAAACTTGAGATGCATCCTGTTTTCTCCTTGTCAATGTTGGTTTGGATGTTTAGCAATGTCATGTTCCTGAAGAATCAAATTTTAGAGATTAATTGCATGAAACAAGTGTTACTTAGTTCAAACATCTAACAATCAATTTAATTACTCAATGACCTAAGGAGAATGTAATATGACCAAAGAATTCTAACTAAACTATTCTATAATTCAAAAAAAAAATGAAAAAGTAAAAAGGAAGAAAGCTTAGGTTGCCTCCCAAGAAGCGCTTCTTTAACGTCGTTAGCTTGACTCAACCGCAGTGCATATGTTAGATCTTTAGGTAACACCTCTCTCTTATTTCTAAACTTCACCCTTGGCCTTATCTTCGTCTTCAATGTAGCAAGGCCAATAAAATTGAACGTTTTTAACTCCGATGTAGCCTTCAAAACATCTTTTGATTTTATAATGTTAGGAGGTTTCAAAGGCTTTTCCACATAGTTCTCATTTTTGTCGGGTGGAGACTTTTCATACTCTAAGACATAGTCCACCATTTCATTGGTCCCTTTTTCATCTACAAATGTATCAGGCTTTGAATAGTTGAGAACCGTATGTTGTTCTAGAGGGTCATAGAACACTTCATTCTCGCTTTTCTCATCCCTCTCTGCCTTGATGGACTGGATCATATGGCATGCATTGACTTTTTCTGGGGCTTTATTCTCTTGATGGATGTTGAAGTTCACTTGCTCTTCATTAACTTGTAGTGTTAACTTTCCATCTTGTACATCAATCAACGCCCTTCCAGTGGCCAGGAAAGGTAGACCAAGAATCAATGGCACTTTTTCATCCTCTTCCATATCCAACACCACAAAGTCCACCGAAAAAATGAACTTATCGACCTTCACCAATACATCTTCAATGGTGCCCTTAGGATATGTAAATGATCTGTCTGCCGTTGCAAGGTAAGGGTTGTGGGCTTCACATCTCCAAGACCTAGCTTTTTGAATACTGATAGAGGCATCAAGTTAATGCTAGCTCCAAGATCACCCAATGCTTTGTCAAATGTGATGCCACTAATATTGCAAGGAATGTTGAAGCTGACAAGATCTTTCAATTTCTGAGGGAGCTTCTTTTGGAGAATGGCACTGCACTCTTCTGTCAGCTTTACTATCTCAAACTCCTCCAACTTTCTCTTCTTTGACATCACTTGCTTCAAAAACTTAGCATAATTAGGCGTTTGGGCCAAGGCATCTACAAAAGGAATGTTAATGTGGATTTTCTTGAAGATCTCTAGGAATTTTGCAAATTGTTCATCAATCTTCTTCTTCATGAATCTCTGCGGGAATCGTATTTTTGGCTTCAAAATAGGTGGCTTGTTTGGAAATGAGATGGAATAAAGCTTATGAGTCTCTTTTGTTGCCTCTGCTTCCATCTTTTGTTCTTCAATATGCTCTTCCTTTGTAAGTATGGGATTCGGTGTAGGAACCACAAACTCTTTAGACTTTCTTTCTTCAACTGCTTTATCACTTCTTAAAATGATAGCATGCAGTGCTCCCATGGATTAACCTCGGTGTCACTGGGAATTTTCCTTTCTGTTGGGACTGTAATGTAGTTGCTATCTGACCAATTTGCACCTCCAAATTCTTCAATGTGGCTCCCAAGTTGGTCATATGAGTCTCGATGTTGTCAAGTCTTGACTCATCTTTGTTGAACCTCAATCTAGTATCTGAAATGAAAGCTCCCAAAATATCTTCCAGTAATAGTTTTCCTTCAGAAGAAGCTTGATTATTAACCCAAATGGTGGTTGTAACACGTTCGCATTGTTACCATAAGAGAGATTCTCATAGTTTCGCAGTCCTAGATGGTATTGGTTTGCTGAGTAGTTTCCTCTCTGATTGAAGTTTCTGCCATTCACATACTGGACTTGCTTCTTTTCTGACTTGGACTCCTGGTATAAAGTGTACACGGCCATATAGTCTACTTTCTTTTGAGTTCCATGTGATGTTAATGCATCTATTTGAGTGGTTAGAGATGACATCTGAGCTGCAGGAGCTGTGATAAGATCCACCTCATAAAGGCTAGCAACTTTCTTAGCACTTGAATGTTCACTTGGCCATTGATAGCTATTACTAGCTATCTCATCCAGCAATGAATAAGCCACATCTGGAGTCTTGGACATCAGAGTTCCTTATGCTGTAGAATCCACTATTGTCCTTGTTTGACCATTCAGCCCGTTGTAAAAAGGTTCAATTTGCACCCAACTCTGATAACCATGCTGAGGACATCTTCTAAGTAGATCTTTGAATCTCTCCCATACCTCATAAAATGGCTTGATGTCAGATTGTTTGAATTGACTAATTTCACTCTGCAATTGAGCTGCCTTGGAGGGTGAAAAAAATTTGTTAGAAATTTCTAAGCTAAATCCCTCCCAAGTCGTGATGGATCCATATGGCAAAGATTGGAACCATGCTTTAGGTTTATCTCTTAGGGACAACAACGGGATGGGTATGGGATGAGTTGGCTATTCCCACCCCCATCTCGTCGGGTTTTTTTTGTTACCTTACCCCATCCCCATAACCGGTTAAAGAGGGACGGGGCGGGGCAAGTCTTCTACCCCATTTATCACCCCATTTGTTTTTTATTTTAATTTTTTGTTTATTTTATTTTTTACTTTTAACTTTTTTATGTCTTTAATTAGTAAATATTATTACTTTTTTACCAATTTATTAAAAACAACTTATGTTCTCTTAAAAAATGGTGATAATTCTATAATTTTTGTTTGATAAAAAACTTAAATTTAAAATTAACTTTAAACGGGGTGGGTAGCGGGGCGAGGACTATGTTTCCCGTACCCATGACATACTCTCTTCGGGGCAATGACTCTCATCCCGTCCCAGCCCCATTTACCCGGTTAGGCGGGTAATCTCCGTCCCATTCGGGGCAAGGCCCTACGGGTATCGGGTTAAACAGATTTTTTTGTCATCCCTATTATCTCTTAAGGAGAAAGAAAATAAGTGAAGTCTGATGGCGTCTTCAGTAACATCATTCATCTTGACGGTATCACAGATTTCGAGAAAGGTTCCCAAATGAGCAATTGATCTTCTGTTGCAGCTCCCCCAAACTGATTCTGTTGAACTATGTGTATTAGTCCTGGCTTTAGTTCAAAGTTGTTTGTAGCTATAGTGGGGCGTGCGATGCCGAAATAGTTATCATTGACAATAGGCTTAACATAGTCCTGAATAGCTCTTTGTTGATTATTTTCATTAGCTGCTCTTCCATCCTGTTCAGCCATTGCTTCACGTTCGTCTCTCTATATACCTCTTAGATGGCGAAATGTGCATTCTGGTTCAGGATCATCAGGTAATAGGTTGATGTTTATCGCCCTTTGCATAAACAGCTTAAATTTTAAAAAAAAAATATCTGAGATAAAACTATAATAAATAAATAAAAAATTAAAAATCTAAATTAAAATAAAAGCTAATTGGTAATAATATTAGTAAAAATCAAATAACACAATTCCCGGCAACGACGTCAAAAACTTGTCACGTTTTCCACAACGTGAATTTATGCTACAAATGTACGGTGTCAAGTTTTGTAATATAATGATTGACTTAAGAGTGTCGAACCCACATGAATTGTAATTCAATTTCTACAAAGTACTATAATTGTATAACTTTTATTTTATTTACACAAATGATAAATGGTTGAATGGTTATTTTAAACTAATCAAAAGTAATTACCGATCTCCACATGGTAATTTGTCCCTTGAAAATTTGAAAAATGTTCAAATCAAACCAAAACCCAGAAGTTGAGCAACTTGGATTCAAAAATTTATTGAATCTTTGTTCTAGATTATCGATTCACCATTTTATGATTACATGTAAGTTTTTGTGTGCATGAGTTGTAAAATGTAAAAAGGGGTTGAAGTTTGAATAAAAATGTGATTTTGTCAAATTCTTGGTCGAGGGCGGCGGCAACGATGGCACTAGCTTGGTGGCATGGATTTTGGTTTGGTTTAGTGATGTGATGGTGATGGGGATGGGGATAAACATTTCTCAATCTTTTTTTTTTTAATTTAATTTTTAATTATTTCATTGGGGATATATAAAATTACAATTTTGTCCTTTTAAAATCAATTAAAATGTGGTCAAATGGACGGATTCCTTCCATATGTCCTCCAACTACAATCGAGATATAGTCTGCAATAATTTGAAAAGTTTGGAAACCCAACTGCAATTCTCCCTTTTTTTTACATATATAAAGTAGTCGATGATAAGAATTACTAAGTGCACGGCATCCCAACTATGTTGGCACCTACAAAGCACCTCATCATTTGCCTATCTCAACATTTTATTAAAAAAAAAAAAAACCGAGTACAAATGTGCATGTTCACAATTACTAGCCATAGGCAAAGTGAATTGAACAAAGGCCTGAAACAAGCCAAATCTAAAGTGCTAGCAAATAGGGTAGTTAATTACAGAAGTATGTGATTGGGTGTAGTGGCAGCTGAATCCATCGATAAAGGTGATTTCCTGATTGAGTACGTTGAAGAAGTTAGTGAGGATGCTTTGTGTGAGCAAAGGCTATGCAAGACAAAAGACCAGGGAGTTCTAATTTTACGTGTGAAATTTGTAAGGCCTTTGTGATTTATGTGACATTCAAGGGAAATGCTTCACGATTTCTAAATCACAGTTGTTCTCCTAACTGTAAACTAGAAATATAACAGGTCGACAGGGGGATCCATTCAAAGCTAGATCCATTAAGTAGGAAATACAGGTGAAAATATTTGAATTACGTATTATGTGCAACTTCAGTGCATTAATTCTGTGCAACTATTGATTACCCCTTTTACAGGTTTAAGCCTTTTATAAGAAAAGTCCTGGAGATGTCATTATTGTGGTTATAATTAGTTTGCAGTTTCACCATTTAGGACATAAGCATGAATTGATGTCTAGAAAGCCATCAAGATGCAGATTAGTTGGCTGAACTCAAAAGACGCTGCATTTGGCTCCTTGAATTGCGTTTCTTTTTGCTTTATCAAAGCAAGTATTTCAGTGTAGGAAAATCTGTAGTCAATAAGAGTTTAAGATCTTTCTCGCATTAGGTTAAGTGGACAAAAGGTGATAGAAGGGCAATGCAGGTTAACTTTTCCAGCAAAGGAGAGCATTTGGACTTCATGTAAGAATTGGTTCGAGGATTGAAATGAGCTCACCGAAGGTGACGTGATACATAAATATGATGTGGTGGAAATTCTTGAAGATTACAATGAAGAGAAAGGTGTCATTGTCTCTCCTTTAGTCAAAGTTGTTGGTTTTACTCAGTATTTCGCGAGCATTTGGACCCAATAAAAATCTGTAAAATTCGAGAAAAGAGATATTTTGATTTTCTCGTCAGGTCCCATCCTGGCACAATAATCCAACTATATCAGAATAGTCCTTGAAAACAATGCACGTTGATTGCACAGACTCTAGATGATGAAGTTAATTATAGAAGCAGTTTTCAAATACTTTCTTTCTGAACTCAAAGGAAAGAGGTTACACTTGCCAGAAGGATATTAAGAAGCTTCAATTAGAGCTTTCATATAGTGGGGATTCTCAAGACTTCTGACAAGAAATTGAATTTGGAATTTCCAAAAAATCACTCTTCACATTTCCAACTCTTTTGCAGAATGGAGCAAACAACAACTGTTGAACTTCCTTGTCATTGACTTCAGAAAATGAATGCCTTTTTTTTTTGGTCATTCTATGGGTTCCTACACCTACGTACTTATCTAACTAGAATGGAGGGTTTGGCGTTGCTCCCTACCCTAATATATTTAGGCAAAAGAGTACATGGAGGGGATTATAGACCTTAGTTCCCGAAAGTCACAAGGGATTACAAGATTGAAATTAAAATATGAATGCCTAGTATACACTATTGTTGTGACTTCTAAAGCCAAAACATTTCTTCTCACCTCCTGTGAAACTTCCATCTTTTTTTCCAAGCAACTATCCTCTACACTTAACTGACACCTTTCCAAGCCATCTATGTCGGCTAATTGGCATTCCATAATTTAAAACAAAATTTACATTATACTATATACTGTATTTACTTTTCATACATTATATTTAACAACACACATGTATATGTTATGTTTCAATAATTTATACACACACTAGACATGATTCACATAACATAGTATATGTAATAAACATGTTAATTTGGTTGACACCAACATAATGAATTTATGCAGCTTCAACATCCCCCAATTTTCATGATATACAAGATGCTTGAATGAACATTTGAATGTCAAAAATCGGAATTCAGAATGTCTGTACGTTAGGATTTGTGTTTGACCTGTGTTAAACGTGGTTTGCAGTGAAAATATTTTGTAAACTATATATATACATGTACAAGACCAAAGAAAGGAAACTACCTAATTTAAAAGATATTCATGTATTACATCAATATGGTAAACTATTCTAACTAACCACGATCAAGAGTGATTCTAGGAATACATCTTGTATACACCTCATGTCAACACTTCCTCTCAAGTTGGTGCATAGATATCTATCATATCCAACTTGTTAATTGCATCATGGAACACCCTTCCTGAGATTGCTTTTGTAAGAACATCAGCTAGTTGATCTTCAGACTTAACAAACGGAAACTGTATGACCTTTTGATCAAGATTCTCCTTGATAAAGTGATTAGTTTCCACATGCTTAGTACGATCATGTTAAACCGGATTGTGAGCAATTTCAATAGATGCTTTATTGTCACAATATATATTCATGGTCTCCCATTGTCAATTCCCAAATCTTGTAACACATTTTGAACCCACAATAGCTCACATACACTATGAGCCATACCTTGAAATTTAGCTTCCGCACGTGATCTAACTACAAGCTTTTGCTTCTTACTTCGCCAAGTAACTAGATTACTTTAATAAAAGCAAAGTAACCTGATGTAGACCTCCTATCTATTTTATCCCCTACCCAATCGCAATATGCATGTCCTTCAATTTCTGAGGCTCCATTTTTCGAGAATAATAAACCTTTTCTAGGAGCACTCTTGAAATATTATAAGATTCGATATACCGCATTCATATGTTTTTCACCTAGTGCATGCATGATTGGCTTACGACACTCACTGCATAAGCTATACTTGGTCTTGTGTAAGATAGATAGATTATTCTTCCAACCAACATTCGATATCACCCTTTGTTAGTTGGAATTTGACTTATAGATTCTCCAAGTTTATGATTCATCTCTATAGGTGTCTCAATTGGCTTACAAGCTATCATCCCAATATTAGTTAAGAGGTCTAACATATATTTCCTTTGCGATAGAAAAATGCCAAGTTTTGACCTTGAGATTTCAATTTCCAAGAAGTATTTGAGCCCGAGAACATCCATTTCAAATATAGCCGCAACTAATGAATTAAGTGTGACACCTCTGTTGTTACTAAGTTGTATATTTGATTCTTGACTTGTCACACATTTTGTGATCATTGTCTAGCTTTAGCAAGTGGTTGTAATAGACAAGCAAAGTGTAGTGGTAGTAGGTAGAATAGTTGGTAGAAAATCATTTTGAATTGTACCTAAAGTATGGTTATTTGTACCAGCCGGGTTCTACCATTTTTGATGAATGTGATATACAACTTTCCCTCCTCTTTGTCTTCAATAATCCATAATCAACATATTCCTGTAAAACCTTTCTTTCATCAGGATCATCTCTTGTCAAGACCATGTCATCTATGTATATAGTTAATAATGTTATCATTCCTTCCTTGTGTTTTATAAATAGTGTATGGTTTGAATTACTCTGCTTGTAACCAAACTCCCTCATTGTGGATGAGATTCTTACAAACCAAGCTCGAGGTGAATGCTTCAGTCCATATAATGCTTTCTTCAATTTACATACTTCAATTCTTCTTAAAGAATTGCATTTAGTTTCGAGTGTTAGCTCCATGTAGATTTCCTCCTCTAGGTTTCCATTATGGAAAACATTTTTTATGTCAAACTGTTGCAAAGGCAAATAGAGAAGAATTGTATTTAGTTCCGGGTGGTAGCTCCATGTAGACTTCATCCTCTAGGTCTCCATTAAGGAAAGCATTTTTTATGTCAACCTGTTGCAAAGGCCAATCTCTATTTGTTGTGATTGATATAACAATGTGGATTGTATTGATCTTGGCTACCAATGCAAAAGTCTCTTGATAGTCGATCCCATACTTAAGTGTATATCCTTTCGAAACTAACATTGGATTATACCTATCAATACTACCATCAGCCTTGAGTTTAACTATAAATGCCCATCTATACCCAATTGTTTTCTTCCTTTTAGGTAACAAGCAAAGCTCCCAAGTATTGTTCTTCAGAAGAGCCTCCATTTCCTCATTCATAGTCATGGTCCATTTGGAATCTGTCGAAGCATCCTGTACAATATTAGGAATAGATATATTGGACAATTAATTAGTAAGTGCATGTGATTCGACTAGTCTATGGAGAGAGACGTGATTACTAATTGGGTACTTTGTCTGGGTTTTAAGATCAAACTTATAATCTTTTTTTTTGGGACTCCTCTAATATATCTTTGTGGGTATTTAATAGCTAATTTTTCTGTGAGATCAAGTATTTCATTAGGTTTATTAAGTATGGGATTCAAGGTTACTTGAGGAGGGATATTCTGAGTTGATTCTTTGGTTAATGGTGTAGATACAGACAACTCAACAGATGAATTTGATGGGGTCTTAATCATTGCCAAAATTCAAGTTGTTAGAAATAGAACTGATAGGTGCTACAGTCCTATGCTCTCGAGTCTCTTCTTCTATTGCAGGTAACTGGTCAGTTTCGTGACCTTGACCAGTAGGTACCACAACACTAGGTACAATACTACTAGAAGAGAAATCTTCTACTTCAAACAGTTCACTTTCATCATATTTATGAGATAGGTTCTCTTTACTAAGACGCTCGCTCTAAAGAGAAGACCTAAAAAGTCTCCATGAATAGTATGGTTCGGACTCACGAAAAGAAACATCCAGGCTAACATGTATCTTTTGAGTGTAGGGACCTTTTTAAAACTCTGAATGGCCAACAAAGATACACAGCTTTGCACATGGATCCGATTTACTTTGGAGAACTTTAGGTATATGAACATACACTGTACCCCACCATAGAGAGAGAAAAAAAAGTAAATGTTTGCTTTTAGCCCTTCCCTTAAGCAGTTCCGCCCTAGCAGTTGTTATAAGACCCAAAGATGCTTTGTTCAAGGTTTGGGAGATGATGAATAGAAAGTAACGACTCCATCTTCTGTTGAGGAGTTCGAAAGTCTATCTCACGAGATGGAGTTCGATTAATCAAATACTTCGCTAATTTTACCACCTCACCCCAATAATACTTAGGTATATTCATACCAAAGAGTGAAGCCCGAACTATCTCTAGTATTTGCCTATTATTTATATCTGCTAGTCTGTTATGTTCTGAAGTTTATGCGTAGGAAGTTTGATGTCGAATTCCTTTTTGACTTAATGAGGTACCTAAAATGGCATCTACAAATTTTGTACCATTATCAAGTTGTAAAGCACAAATCTGTCTTTGGTATTGAGCCTTTTCCATACTATAGAATTCTTGAAAAACCATGCACACGTCACTTTTATTTCGAATGAGAGATTCATGTACATTCATCAATAAAAGTAACAAAATAGCAATCTATGGAAAAGGACTGAATTCTCACAAGACCCCATACATCCGGGTGAATAACCATAAAAGGTTCCGAACTTTTATTCTAACTTAGCAAATAAGAAATGCGATGGCTCTTAGCCAGTTCACAAGTTTTACAATGAAAATTGACATCATCTAAATTATAAAATAAAATGCGGTTTAAGTTTTCTAAGATAACCAAAGGAAAGATGTCCAAGCCTTCAGTGACATAACCAAACAATTTCCCATCTCTTATCTTTGCTACTTATTTGATATGCATGACTGAGCTTCGACCCCCTTTTTCAGTTAATTCCAAATAATCAAGTTTGTCCCATCTAACTCCATAACCAAGAATCTCCCGAGTTAGTATGTCTTGGAAGACACAAAAAAGGACCAAAAATTTACGGTGTAAGAAAGGGTAGAAGATTTTGTAACACAGAGAATATTTTATTTGAGAGAATGAACTAAACGTACAATATCCAATGTAAGAGTATCAGATAAAATGACAGATCCCTCCCTAGTAATAGGAGAGGTACTCCTGTTGGCCATAGAAATACCTGACTGAGATGAAGGGCTAGAAGATTTTAATTGACCAGGGTCTCTTGTCACGTGATCAAATGCACTATCGATAATCCATGTATAGAAAGCATAACCTAGAACACCTAGGTGGACAAAGTTTGTTGTATTTGCCGTATGTTGCATTTGTTCCTTTGTCGTGGATGCTATCATAGCTTACCCAGCAATATTTTTCTGAGGTTTCTTTGTAAAATCACACCATTCAGGTTGGCCTATGATCTTGTAGCATTTTTGTTTTGAATGAACTGTTTCAAACAATGGTTACATATTAGCCCTTTAGAAGGTTGCTTGAAATTATTCTTTGATGGACCCCCTAGATATCCTCAGCATGTTCGATTAGCTAATGTGGCTGAACTTTCTAAGATTAAATTAGTGATTCCCATAGTTTTCTCTGTTGATATTCCCTTCAAACATAGGCATAAACACTCTCAAGATCAAGTTTTGGGTCCTTTCGCAAGATTTTTCCACGAACTTGTGTATATTAAGAGTCGAGTCCACTAAGAAAGATATGAACTTGAAGTCTCTCAATAGCTGAATACAATTGAGCAATTCCTTCAACTGCTCTTTTCTGAGAAGTAGTTCTATGATCAATATCCTGAAAAATAGCAACAAGTTCATTATAATATGCTAATAGTGGGCATCCACTTTACTTAGTAGAGAAAGATCTCTGATTTAATTCGAAAAGGCAAGTTTCATCTGATCCGTCATAGATGTTCGAGCCACTACCTCACATATGTCCTTTGTTGAGGACAGGCGAACAAATCATTGCATCAATGACGGACTTATTGCATCAATAAACTAGCTCTCGACTCTGTGGTTTTCAGTAATCCAAACCTCTAGGTGATGATCTCCAGGTGCAGGTTTCAACATCTTTTCAGTGAGATACCCGGCTTTGCTACGAACACCAATCCGCATTTCCATGAGTTGAGACCATAATGGGTAGTTAGTTTCATCCAATATGACCCCGGTTGGGAATACAGAATTATCTTGTTAAACAACAATTTGTAGTACCGAAATTGTTGGTTGTGGAGTTGTGTTGGAGATAATGATTTCGTCTGGATTCATTACCACGAAGCTAGTAATACGAGTTCGGAATACGGAATGAGTACAAAGAAAAATTCAAATTCGGTCTGATACCATGTTCAACGTGGTTTGCAATGAAAATATTCTGGAATTCTGTAGATCTTTTTCATTGTGGGAAACTATATATATACATGTACAAGACCAACGAATGGAAACTACCTAATTTAATACACCCTGTATACACTTTATGTCGACAACTTGCAATAGTGCTTTGTGGATTTAAAGGTGGGATATGCTTCACGCACATGGCCTGTGACTTGTAGGGCCCTCATGGCCTTGTATCTATATCTTTATCCTTTAAAGGTTATGAAAACTGGAGATTGCAATTATGTCAAACATGAGCTTAAATCTTACATTGTAGTTCGTACATTATTTTACCGTTTCACAGGGACAAGGGCTATTTATTTAGTATTTTGCTACTTGTATATAAAATTGTATATAAGCAGTTATAAAAATGATGAGGAGAGAAAGATTGGGTGAAAAAGTCGATTGCATTTTAAACTCACAAATGGTAGAGTGTATGTGGCATTATGTAAGCTATTATTTAAATCTTGATATACATGTAGCATGATCCATTTATTTATATCATTAAAAACATGATCAAATATAATTTGGGTTCTTTGAGTTAGAGATATATTTAAATTTTTTTATTTTATTTTTTTGCAAAATCTCCGTGACTTCCATTCTTCAAAAGGTTTCTTTCATTTATTTGGAAATATTTACTTCAAATAGTATCTTGCAATTTGAAATGGATGAATGTCTCCAATTAGAAGGAACGTTTTGTTGGAATAGGTGCGTTGCGTATAGGCTGATAATAGTTCATATTGCATTCAACTTCTGTATGTATTCTTTTTGTATTTGTTCTTTCTCTACGTTTGAGTTGCAGCAAAAGAAATTGGCTAGTTTTCCTAGCACAAGAAAAGTATGATTCAAGTGCTCATTCTTTTCTACATTGTATTTGAAAAATGTCGTGGAAGCTCACTCCAAGATCTTCGAAACGGTGATTTTCGAGCTTAGTTTCACGTTACCTTTTCTACCAAACAACAAATCCAAATGGTTCTAACCACAACCAATGTTTTTACCTCGATTGCTTCTCAATTTCACCCACAAAGGACAATATATTGTGTTGATTTGTAAGCCACAAAGGCAAGAGAAAAATAATGAAAGAGGGACAAAGAGGAGACCAAAAAACAAAGGACGAAGTCATCGGAATTTTTCACTTAAACAAGGCACACATTTTTCTCCTCTCAAAGGGCAACCGTTTTCCCTATATACCCACACAAATCTCACCTAAAGGGATAGAGCAAAGGCAACCAATATATAGGAGTACATTAGGCTTTAGTTGGACCAATAATAAGGTTAAATGAGCCAAGATTCAAAGCTATCCAATGGGTAAAATATACATGGATCGTGAGTAACATTAATTTCTTATACTTCCAACGGTTCATATTGTTTTCGGGGTCAAGTCTTTGAACTTGATTGTTGGTAACAATTTTCACTCATCGGCCAATACCTATAAAATTCAATTTGATATTTACATCAAACTCAGGATTCATTAGGTATCAAAACCCAATAAGTTTTCACCTTAATACCCAATCAACCTGCAAGCAATCAAAACATAAAGTTAATATTTGCATAATCATGACAATCAATAAAATTCAAATTACAGACCTTACCTCGTATTTTGGACCCGAAATACATACCATACATGCTACATGTACTCACTATGGCTAAGTTCAAATAAATACCCAAGTAGAAGAAATAATCATGCGATGAAAATATAATATAGGATAGTCCATAGATCTTTTCAAAAAATACATTCACACAAAACAACATATTAACACTGAATTAATCAATAAAATGGTCAAAATATATGTAACAAATGCATAAATGAGCCCACAAAAAGGTTTCATCACACTTATCATATCCCATTCCGTGCTGCTCACTTCTCGAAAACACATATCTCCTCTCATTGCCCAACATGCTCACTAGACTGATCACTCAGCTCATGTTTAACTGGTAAACCACAATAGATTTTAAATTTATGTAATAATCTTCTATCACCACATCACTTCTCTCAACCTAGGTGGATAATGCGTCTCCACCTAATAGAAGTGTGTCTCTTTCACACTCTACATGTATAGGGTCTTCATAGATAAAGAATTTCCATATTTAATCATCTCTCCACTTGTGATCCAAATGTCACACACCACATCCCCACCATTGTACTCCTAGGCATCTATACTCCACCTTACCAGAAGACACTCAACACACTTACCGCTAATGCATCCCAACCCACTATGCATGCAAAACACATTAAACCAAGTAATCATATTGCTATCGAATTCATGCAAATGCACACATCAAGCACATTGAAATGCAACATACAATCATGCAATAGAATTAAGAAATCACACACATGTAAAAAAGGTTACACACAGATGTACATGTCGATCCTATAGCCACATTCATCTTATCTCTCATCTTACCCTTCTAGTAATTTTCCTTCTTAGGACAGTCCCTCACAAAGTATTCAGACTTACAATAGCTATAACACCGCTTACCACTAGACTTGTCCCAACCCTTGCCCTTCTTTTTACCAACCTCATCACTCGAGTCACTACTCGAATCACTACTATCTTAAGCTCTAAACAAACCCATCTACTTAAACTTCATTCTACTCTTCTTCATGTGTAACTCACCACTGCTCTTATCTTCTTTTTTAGCCTTAATATCCATCTCTTTACTTCTAAGAGAATCATTGACAATCTCAGGTGTCCCTACCATACTTAATCGCATTCTTAACCTTTTTATATGAATCAGACATAGAATTAAACAAAATAATGTCCTTTTATATTTCAGACACATTTTCATTACAATTAACGATGTCTTGAATAATTTTGTTAAAAATATCCACATTGTCATCAATATCCTTTGAATAATCTATTTTAAAATTGAAATTTTTTTTTTTGTTGAGCAAATACAACTTATTAAGAGTAAACTTAAGCAAATATAAGTCTTCCACCCTTTTTCAAAGTTTTTTTGTAACATCAAGTTTTCAAATTTTCTCAAAAGTATTGGATAGGTGTAAAATAATTGAAGTGTAAGCAAGTTCATCATATTCTTCTTTTAGTGCTTTTGTTAAATTTGTAGGAAATTTGTCATCTATGGCTTTTGAAACTTTTTTGTTGAACTAAAATACCCTTCATCTTTTGTTGCCAAATTGAAAAATCCTCATTTCCATTGAAAATGTGAAGACATTTTGAAAACAGAACAACGAGAGTACACAAACCGGTCTCACAAAGTAGTCCAAAGGCCACAATATACACCATTCTAGATTACCAGGATTTCGTGATATTAACGATCTCAGTATTAAGGGAATGATCAAATGGGTCAAGTCCAAGTGTTCTGACAAAATAATCAATGCAACACGAAGGTATATCAACAAGAATTCGATTTCCAATGCAATGCAGTCTCACACAATGACTAAATGATAATTAAAGTACAACAATAATTACCAACTTACAATCAAAACCAACACCTGAAAATATGACAAATTTTTCCTAAGTTCTAGCAAGACCAATGGTTATGGGATAAGCCAATATACCTGAACGGACCAATTTGAGTCAGTAAATAATGATAGATGTGAATTTACCACTTTAGAGCCAATGCTATTCACCGTAAAGTCTCCAAAAATTACAGAAAGCAATCAACCATGATCGGATCCCAAACGCGCAAAAAGCAAAATCATCCAGAATTCATGGTATAACCTAAAATAGAAAACTTACAACACCAAAATGTCAGGAACAAACTGCCGAAAACATCGTCATCAAAAAATGTCGCACTTGCCCTCACGTGCTACCAACTCCCTCTACCCGTAGTGCCACACTCTTTCGAACTACTTCAATGTCGATCTACCAGTTATGCTTCCACCTATACATCTTGAATATGGCCTCCGTTTCACCACTAGGTCTTTGGATTGGCCGAAAATTACACAAACTACCTCAATTTTAGGCAATTTTCTAGACAGTTTTTGATCTATTTTCTGCTTCAATTCAACAGGTTTTCTAGTCGATTTTTTTATCAAATTTTTAAGCCAAATCCACCATCTTGAAGCATTGATACCAATTTTCATGGAAGCTCGCTCCAAGATCTTTGAAATAATAATTTCTGAGTTCAACATCACATTATATTTTCTTCCAAACAACCAATCCAAATGGTTCCGACCCATAACCAATATATTTATCTTGGTTCCTTCTCAATCTCACACACAAAGGAAAAGATTAAGGTGTTGATTTGTAAGCCACAAAGGCAGAAGAAAAACAATGAAAGAGGGACAAAGATGAGACCAAAAAATAGAGGAGAAAGTCTTCGAAATTTTTCACTTAAACAAGGCACACGTTTTTCTCCTCTCAAATGGCAGCCGTTTTTCCCTCTATTCTCACACAAATCAAACCCACACAACTAGGACAAAGGTAACCAATATATCAGAGTAGGTTAGGCTTTAGTTGAACCAATAATAAGGTTAAATGGGCCAGATTCAAAGCATCCAATAGGTAAATATACATGGGCCGTGAGTAACATTAATTTCTTAAACTACTTCCAATGGTCCATATTATTTTGGGGTCGAGCATTTGGATTTAGTTGTTGGTAACAATTTTACTCATCGGCTATTGCCCATGAAATTCAATCAGAAATTTATATCATAGCCCAGGATTCATTGGGCATCAAAACCCAACAAAAAAACATGTTCAATTTTCATTTGTAGTGAATAACATTGATATTTGTGTAGAATTTAAAAAGAATGTGCTTATTTTGTTTTTAAGATTGATTAGAGGGCTATATTTTTAGGGAAAAGTTTGAAACTATTTCTGTTGTTTTTTTCAGGTCACAAAGGTGTGAACTATGTATGTTGTGGGAAGTTTGGTGGGTACTGAAGAAATGGTCACATAAGATGGATGAGATTGGGAAGATCATTTAGTACATTGGATTCTGGGTTCGAACCTGGCTTTCAATTGACTGACTCTAATGGTGATGAGTAACAAGAAGACAGTAACGAATTTGAGGATGGTGAAGAAGGAGAAGAAATGGGAATAGGTTAGGTTTTAAAGCCATGCAAAATGGAAAAATTGAATAAGAGGACTCTGAATTCAAGAGTTCTTTGCCCTTCCTATAGTCCATTCGTCGCTGTCATGGATTCTTTTACCTAAAATATGAAGGACTTAGCTTCTGGTCTTCAAAACAATTCAAGTGCCCTCAACATGCATGCTTTGCGATTCATTTGTGTAAACAAAAGATAGTTAGTGGCGACGTATAATATGTCCAATGAAATCAATATTAGTCCCACCATTTCCCGAGAACATGATTGTTCACGATTCATATGTGTAAAGCAAGCCAATTGCTGGAGGCATCCGACTGGCTATAAACAACACGAGGTTCTTGCCACTGGCATAGAGGAAATGACTAACAGATTGACCTAAACTATAATTTAATACTCGATGCATCCTTCTGACTCTTCCATGTAATACAATGAAATTCAAAGTTGACCTAAACTGGAATGACCGACAGAGAATAAATTGGAGCCACCTCAATATGAAACATCAAACAAAATTTACCTCATCAATAGGAAGCCTAGAAAGGTTAATGCAAATACTGCAAGTGCAAGCTGAGTTCTACTAAATGCTCTGCGAAATGTGTCTATACGATTTAGTGTACTCGAAAGCTTGCTATTGTACTCAAAATCAAGTTGGGCATAGTATCAAGTTCACAACCTGGACTTAAAACCGAATATGGCTCGTCTCTCCATAAAGATTGTTGGTAATTTTCGTGCTTACTACAACATAGACAAATTCATGCCAACCAGAGGTTGAAATGCTGTTGAAGAATATGGTCTATTCGTATCCAGTTGTTTAAAAGCATGAAAGTGAAATAGGATATCTTGGGCGACATGTTTTGGTGCCAAATTACCTTGTGTAAAGGCGCAATCAAGGCTCTACGCCGAATATTTTTCCAGATCCATTTCGTGTGTGAAGTCTCCATTGCGGTGATTTGGCATCTCAATGTATTGTGAACTAAATCTGCTAACTCTTAGGATACAATGGTCGAATCACTTATTCAGCAATAACAACTATTTTTTGCACTCTCGGGTTTTACTCCAGAACCAAATATGTCAACAAAATAAAATGTTGCAAGAATCGAGTTTGTAAAAAATGACAGAAGTGATTTAGTGCTTTGTTTTCATAAAAAGATGGTGTATAAATAGCCCATGAATTGTGACTTACCACTTGATCCAACTATACCAGTTTAATTATTTCTTTAAAGTAAAATAGATTATATATATCTAATATTAGGTACTATACATATTTTCTCTTGGCATTAGCTTCAATGTAGGAATGACCTATGCTTCTCAAGTTGACAATTATTATCAACAAATAAAACTTGTTAAAGGCACTTAATCTTGGAACATTAATTTTCTAGTACATTTATCCAGATGATTATTGTGCAACCTATGTGCATATGTGATACTAAGTAAATCACTTTATGTTGTTTTGGATCTTGTACAACTTAAAAGATCCATATCTCCTACTTTTGATGAATTAAATAATTACTGTAGAGGAAAAGGTAAAAATAAATAATGAACAAGGTGTCTTCAGCTTCAAAAGTATTTGTTTCTCTAAATTGTTGGACTAAGCTTTCTTTTTCTAACCTTCTTTCTTTTCTTGTTATCTGTACCAAGACCATTCTTGCTGTTGGTGGAGTCTCAGTTCGGTGGATTTTTTCCTCAATCAGTTTGTATAGTTAACATTTACTTTATCAATCAATGTATTCGAATCCTAGTACAGGAATCTGATGCCTCAATTATACCTTCATTAGCCAGAAAATATGTAGCTGAATTTCCCTCCTTGAAGATGTTGTTAAGTGTAGCATGACATTTTTATTGTCAATCCACTATGCTTTTTGTAATCATCATTCCCTGAGTTACTATATTTTTGAATTATGGACTATGTATGGTATGGTGACAAAGCTGTCAAATGCAATGACTTGTAGTAGGTGAAGTATGGAAGACTTTTTGTACTTAAATCACTTTTTAAAGAATATATATTAAATGAAGAAAGCCAACAAAGATAACCTGTTATTTTACCATTATTTTGTTCACTTTCCTTTCTCTTTGCTTTGTTAATATTATCACATGATATCAGAGCCACCCTAGTTCTTAGAAAGGGATCACAAAAAGAAGGAAGAAGAACTAAAGTAACGAAAAAAAAGGGAAACCATCAGCAGAGAAAACGGAGTTGACAGAAAATAAGATGGCATCCTCTACCCTCAGCCTTCAATGGAGAAAATTACAACTTTTGGACTGCAAAGATGAATGCTTATCTCAAGGCTTATGACCTTTGGGTGATAACTGAGACAGGCATTGAACCTCCACCATTGAGAGTTAACCCCACAGTTGCTCAAATCAAACAACACAGTAAAGATGTTGCTAAGAAGTTCAACACTCTCTCCCGCATTTAGCTTGCTATTTCAAATGCTATTTTTACAAGGATAATGACTTGTGAAATGGCAAAAGAAGCTTGGGATAAACTCAATGAAGAATTCCAAGGAAATGAGAAAACTAAACAGATGCAAGTACTTAACTTGAGAAGGGAGTTTGAGACCTTGAAAATGAAGGAAACTGAGGTAGTAAAAGACTTTGGAGACAGGTTGTTGAAGGTTGTAAATCAGATTAGGCTATTGGGAGACAATTTTCCAAACAAAACAGTGGTGGAGAAGGTTTTGATCAGCTTACCTAAGAAGTTTGAAGTCAAGATATCATCACTTGAGGATTCAAGAGATCTGTCATCAATTAATTTGGCTGAACTGGTTAATGCCCTTCAAGCAACAGAGCAAAGAAGGTTGATGAGGTAAGAAGAACAAACTGAAGGAGCCTTGTTTGTTAAAGAAAGATACAAAGCTCAAATGAGCCTTGGAATGAAGAAGGTTCTGACTGAGAAGAAGGAACCTGAAGGCAGCAAAACTTGCAACAAGGAGGATAAATTTACACATTGTCCTCATTGTAAAGGGAAGGGGCATTCTCCAAAATGTTGTTGGTATATGCCTGGTGTCTAGTGTAGAAGTTGCAAGCAATTTGGCCATGTTGAAAAGGTGTGCAAAACAAGAAAAGGGAAACAAACACAGCATCAAGCTCAGGTTACAGAGAATCAACAAGATCTGCAGGAGGAACACCTATTTACAGCTATTTAGCCAATGAAAAAGGAGAAAATTGGTTGCTAGATAGTGGCTGTACACACCACATGATAGCAAACTCAAGTATCTTTGTTGAATTGAACAAAGCCTACTCATCTAAGGTGAAGGTTGGTAATGGAAACTACGTTGATGTGAAAACGATTGGAGTAATTGAAGTGCAGACATATGCAAGTATTAAACACATAGATGATGTTCTTTATGTGCTTGAGATTGATGAAAATCTAGTTAGTGTAGGGCAATTACTTGAAAAGAACCATACACTTATATTTAAGGAAAATGCATGCACAATACTAGATAAAACTGGAAGTGAAGTAATGACAGTTGAAATGAAGACCATAAATTTTCCTATTGATTGGAAAAACATCACCACACAATCATTTACTTCTGTCTAGGATAAATCTATCTTATGGCATAAATTTTTTGACCATGTTAATTACAATTCCTTGAGGCAATTAAATGGGTTCAGTTTGGTAGAAATTTTGATTGAAATCAAGGATGAATTTTGTGTGTGTGTGTGATGTTTGCCAACTTGGGAAGAGCAGACTACCATTTCCAAAAAATCAGTTAATGAGGGCCACGACTAAGCTTGAATTGGTGCATTCAGACATATGTGGACCAATGAGGATCACCACCTTGAATGGCAACAGGTACTTCATCATCTTCATTGATGATTTTTCTAGAATGTGTTAGGTTTATTTTTTAAAAGCTAAGTCTGAGGCTGCAGCTATGTTCCAAACATTCAAAAACATGGTAGAGAATGAAAGTGGATTCAATATAAAGGTAATAAGGACTAATAATGGATTTGAGTACAGCTGTATGCAATTTAATTATTTCTGTAAGGCTAAGGGTGTTAAGCACCAATTAACCATTCCTTATTTTCCTCAGGAGAATGGAATGAGTGAAAGCAAAAATAGAACGGTAATGGAGATGGCCAGATGCTTATTGATTGAGAAGAAAGTACCCAAGGAATTCTAGGCAGAGGCAGTCAACACTGCAGTCTATTTCCTTAACCGTCTGCCAACAAAATCTTTGGAAAAAAGACACCTTATGAGGCTTGGTATGATGCAAAACCAGAAGTCTCACATTTAAAGGTGCTTGGGAGTATTTGTTACACTCATGTTCATGATGCAAAGAGGGACAAACTCAGTGATAAAGCAAAAGTTGGAATATTTGTTAGGTATTGTAACAATGCATGCCAAAGGTTATAGGTGTTCAATCCTCAGTCAAAAAAGATAAAAATATCCATCATGGACATTAAACTGGATGAAAATGCCACATGGAATTGGGATGCAAACTCTGTAGTTAAAGAGGAAACTAGTAATGTGATTTCTCTTAACAGGGATGAAGAAAGTGATGAGGATGAATTGGAACCTGATGATAACGATGAGGATTCAGAATTAGATAAAAGCAGGGTGAAAATGAGACCTCTAGCAGATGTCTATGCTAGATGTAATGCTGTAATTGTGGAACCTATAAGCTTTGTTAAAGGCCCAAAATATCTAAGTAGATGGCTGCAATGGAGGAAGAAATCAGGATGATAGAAAAGAATGACACTTGGGAATTGGCTGATAGACCTCAGAATGAACAAGTAATTGGGGTTAAGTGGGTGTATAAAACAAAATTGAACCCTAATGGATTAGTTAACAAGCTGAAAGCAAGGCTAGTTGTAAAAGGGTATGCACCACAATTTGGAATAGACTTCATTAGATACCTTTGCTCCAGTTACAAGGTATGAAACAATACAGTTGCTGATGGCAATGGCAGCTTAAAAAGGGTGGAAAATCTATCAGTTAGATGTGAAATCAGTATTCATAAATGGTTATTTAAATGAAGAAATCTTCATTAAACAGCCTGGAGGTTTTGTGACTGATGAAATTGAGGATAAAGTTTATCTCTTAAAGAAGGCATTGTATGGATTAAGGCATGCTCCAAGAGCTTGGTACAGCGGATAGATGAACATCTAACCTACCTTGGCTTTGTTAAAAGTGTGAATGAGCAAACCCTCTATGTAAAGGAAGAGAAAAAGAATCTGGTAATCATATCACTGTATGTGGATGATCTACTGATTATAGGTATCAACTTTACATTGACTGAAGATGTGATAGTTGATTTAAAGAAAGCTTTTGAAATGATAGATTGGGGTAGATCCAATACTTTCTAGGAATAGAGATCAATCAATCTGATCAAGGGATTTTCATATGCCAGAAGAAGTATGCTAAGGAAGTCTTGAAGAAATATAGTATGGAGAATTGCAAACCGGTAGCAACTCCTTTAGTTCAGAATGCAAGTTTGCTGAAGAATGATGATACTAAGAAAACAGATGCAAAGGTTTATAAGAGTATTGTTGGCTGTCTACTCTACCTCACAGTAACTAGACCTGATTTGACTTATGCTGCAAATATCCTTTCTAGATTCAGAGAAGAGCTTAGTGAATTGTACTTTCAGGCAGCTAAAATAGTCCTAAGATATGTTAAAGGAACAAAGGATTTAGGAATCTGGTTTAGGAGGTCAGAAAGCTGGAAGTTAACTGGTTATACAGATAGTGATTGGGCTGGGAGTCCAAAGGATATGAAGAGCACATCAGGATATATATTCTATGTTGGATCAAGCATCATTTGCTGGAATTCTACAAAGCAAAAAATAGTGGCTCAGTCAACTGCAGAGGCTGAACATATTGCTACATCAGAGGCCACCAACCAAGTTGTTTGGTCAAGGAAAGTGCTGGAAGACTTAAAGCATAAACCAGATAAAGCTTCATATTTTGTGACAATCACGTGCAGCAGCAATGGTTAAGAACCATGTGTTACACGGTAGAACCAAGCATATCAAGATTAGATATCATTTAATCAGGGAGGCACAAGAAAGGAAGAAAATTGAATTAGTACACTGCAAATCTGATGAACAACTTGTTGATATCTTAACTAAGTCATTGGGGAAAGGAAAGTTTGAAACACTAAGAAATCTTCTTAGTGTTTCCAGCAAAAATGTCAAAGATGAATGTTAAGTGTAGCATGATATTTTTACTGTCAATCCACTCTGCTTTTTGTAATCATTATTCCCTGAGTTACTAGTACATGTTTGGTAGTATATTTTTGAATTATGGACTATGTATGGTATGGTGATAAAAGCTATCAAATGCAATGTCTTGTGGTAGGTGAAGTATGTAAGACTTTTTGTACTTAAATCACTTTGTAAAGTTTATATATATTAATGAAGAAAGCCAGCAAAGATAACCTGTTATTTTACCATTACTTTGTTCACTTTCCTTTCTCTTTACTTTGTTAATATTATCACAAATGTTTGTAATCTTAGCTTTAAGTTGAAAATCATTATCGATAAATAAATCTTGCTCAATTTACTTTTTCTTGAAAATGCTCCTCTTTGAAGCACAAAACCGTTTTGTTGCACCAAAATAACACGGCCTAAATAAATTTTTTTACTCTTATTAATATGGGAAAGCAACTCAACGGTTCATAGGATACTATGCCCCAGTTTGGCCCCCTTTTTCAATCTCATTTTCTCTTATCTATTTTATATTCAATCACACAATCTTCCATAAAATAATATTACAATTAGATTGAATTTTTTTCCTTCTTTTCAGCTACACATTCTCCAATAAAACACTATTCCACATATTAAAAATTGAAGAAAGGTAGGCAAACGTGTTGTATATATAGCACAAAATAGACTCACCCACTTATATTTACGTTAAACTCAGTTTTTTTAGGGAGAATTGTGTAAATTAAACCTTAACCTTTTATTTTTATACCCACAATTCCAAATCTTTCGTCTTGATTGCATTTGGAGGACATAGGAAATTTGTTCATTGACCGTTAGTCAACCCAAAAAAATCAATTTGAACACATTTTCATTAATTTTAAAAGGGAAAATTTGTAATTTTATATTTCTCCAATAAAATAATTAAAAATTAAATAAAAGAAAAGAACAAAAAAGATTGAGAATTGTTCATCATATTTCGCACCCACCCCACCCACTCCATCCCATGGTCGGAATCATAATAGTCTTTTGAATCCCAATCTGATCATGATAATTTGTCCCTTGAGAGTTTGAAAAATGTTCAAATCAACCCAAAATCTAGAATATTTCTTAAAAAAAAAATAACAAATTAAGAATTATAATCACTGAAATTAGGATTCTTAGACGAATGAGTTCTTGATTAGAAAATACCAACTCTTATAAATTTAAAGAATTTATTGAGTAAGTAACCTCTATGAAGTTGAGAGGCTCAGATTCAAAAATTTATTGAATCTTTGTTCTTGATAATTGATTCACTATTTTTATGATTACATGTGAGTTTTTTTGTGTAATGAGTTGTACTATGTAAAAAGGGGATGTGTTTTGAATAAAAAGGTGATTTTGTCAGACTTGACCAGTTTTCATCTTCTATTATTGCTCTTTCTTAGTAGAGGAAGTTGTTAACTAAGACGACGATGGCGCTAGCATGGTGGCATAGTTTTGGTTTGGTTGGGGGGGAAGATGAACAGCTCTCAATCTTTTGTTTTTTGTTTTTACTTAATTTTTTAATTAATTTAATTTACAGTTTTGTCCTTCTAAAATTAATTAAAATGTGGTCAAAGTGATTTTTTTGGGTTCACTAATGGTCAAATGGACGGATTCCGTCCATATGTCCTCTAGTTGTAATCAGTATGAAATGTTTGGGAATGTGGATGCACAACATCCTAACTATGTTGGCGCCCAGCACCTCATCATATGCCTACCTCAACATATTATTACAAACATAAAAAATAAAACCAAGTACAAATGTGGAAGTTCACAATTACTAACCATAGGCTAAGTGAATTGAACAAGACTAGAAACAAGCTAAGTCTAATGTGCTTGCAAAAAGGGTAATTAATTACAACAACCGCGTTATGGTGACCAGGTCTGCGACCAACCCAAAAATAGGGGGCCAAGGTGGCTTCATCTCGGCCCTTGATCAGAATTACAATAATAAAAATCAAGGGCCATCTTGGCCCCCTATTTTTTGGTAGGTCACCGATCCTGTTACACTGGCATTTTTGTAATTACAAAGACCCAACAAAATCACCAGTAACAAGACTTGTGCAGATCCTGGGAACAAAGACTACCATAATGAGGCCTGCAAACGCTGTCAGAGCGTCAGCTACTTAGATTTCTTTCTCTATGTGCAGAAAGTAAAATAATGGGGAGAAGGTGATGAAAATGCTCTTATGAAAAAAATTAAGATTTCCAAACTTATTTAATTGAATGTGTTGTATGGATCAGTGAATCAAAATTCAGTTCAATTAAATTGCTTACAAAGTATAAAACACTCACATATAGACATGCAAGTCTGTAATTTTTGTGTCTGTACTTGAGAGAAATGGAAGGAAGTTTATCAAATGTTACTATACGAACCGAACTTTTCCCTCATCCCATCTCTTAACAGAAGACATCTAAATGGGTTTGGGATTCAATTGCAGCTTTCCATTCAATGCGCCAACTGCTCAAATTGGAGGTTCCCTGGGTAGAGTACGGGGATATTTTTAGGTTTTTCCCTTTAAACTTGTACATGTCCTAAAGTCTTGTATGAGCTAGGGTCAATGATAAGGTTAGTATATATAGATGATGTAATCTCATTATTCATACATAATAAACATCATAGCCGCTTCCCTCATATGGATATAGGCATATCGTTGAACCACTTAAATCTATGTTCTTATTTCTTTGTCGATTTTATATTCTTCATTATTATTATTGTTGCTCAAATCATAATATAATTTGAAATGGATGGATGAATCCAATTAGATTAAACATTTTTACTAGAACGGGTGCTTTGCATATAGGCTAATAATAGTTCATGTTGCGTGCAACCTCTGTGCATCAATATACTTATGTGCATTCTGTTCTGATACATTTTTTCTTCCTTCTTTTTGTATTTTTCGATTTTCATCACTGCCTAATTTTCTTTTTGTATATTCTCTTTCTTTACGTTTGAGTTGCGGCAAAACTTTATTTTGAATTCACGAAAGAATTCGATTTTCCAGGTGCATGAAAAGTATAATTCAAGTTCTTATTCTTGTCTACATTGCATTCGAAATTAGTGATTAACATTCTTATTCATGTAGAATTTTAAAAGAATGTGCTTATTTTGTTTTTCAATATTAAGAGGGCTAAGGTGATTATGATATCTATTTCAAAGAATAAGTTCGAATCTTCTTCTGTTTTTTTTTTTATTATTATTTTCAGGTCATGTGAAGTATGTATGCTGTGTGTAAACAAAAGACTAGTTTGTGGTGATGTATATGTCCAAAGGCATCACAATTAGCTCGCACCATTTTTCGAGCACATGGTTTGTTTCCCTGATCTACCAGAGGAAGCCAATTGCTAGAGTCATCCTTCTGACTAGCGATAAGAAACATCAAGTTCATGCCACTAGCATAGAGGAAATATTCTCACTTGACTCTTCCTTGTAACACCGAGGAATTCAAAAACCTAAACCGGAATAACCTGATAGAAAATAAATTAGAGCCACTTCCATATATGCACATCTAGCAAAATTTTACCTCATCAATAGCAAGCATAGTACGATTAATGCAAATACTACATTGTAAGCTGCAGTTCAACTAAACGCTCTGAGGCAGTTGTTTGCAGGGTTGAGTGCGTCGGCTGCTCGAAGCTTGCCTATGCAAAGAAATGTGTAAAAAAAACCATTTCAGAAAAAAAAATTCAAATATGAAGATAGAGGTATTGGAATGAGCTCACCGAAGATAACGTGATACACATGTATGATGGGGTAGTAATTCTTGAAGATTACAATGAAGAGAAAGGTGTCATCGAAAGAATCAGTGAGGCATCGAAAGATGTTGAGATTCCATTTAAACTTGGACTATTGAATGGAAGCAGTGAGCCAAAGAAAGAATCAAGCAGCAGAGGAAACCCAATATGTAGAAAGATGTCAAGTATGTTTCTTCATAATCATACTTGAAATATTGAAGAAGAGACAAGGAAAAGAAGATGTCCAAAGAGGGGCGGAGCTAGCACCTGGCGAGCCAGGGCTGGCGCCAATCCCCCAACACAAAAACAAAAAACCAGAAAAAAAAAAACTTTCTTGAAACTTACGAGAATTTGCATATTCGATCAGCAAAGTCGAAGTTGGCTACTGGGCATAGCGTTCAACAAAAGCAAGAATGAAATTTGTTGGCACTCATTTTGAGCTAGGCCGGTATGTTATCGTGAGGATGGCATTGTCGACACTATTGAATCTCCTCTGGAATGTTGCAAGAAGAAGGGGTTTTTCTAATTTTTTTTCTATGCCCTGTCTAAAAAGGAATAAAAGATTTATCTGTCTTGTGTTTTTGCACGTGGCGCCATTGCTCATTGTGGTTGGCAAAACCTAAAACATAATTGAAATTTTTTTTTATAATTATATTTCTATATTATATTGTAGGGTGGATCTTTCGCAGTTTCATCAAAGTTTTGAGTAGATGGTGAAAGTTACATAGTTCGATCCTAATAATACTTAGAAGGGGGTGAATATGTATATTATGCGGAATTAAAAATATTTTAAAAATTAAATAGCAACAAGTCACTTTTTAATTCTTTTATAGATGATTAATCATGCAAGTTATCAATTAATAAATAATAACGAAAGCAGTAAATCAACACCAAGATGATCACGGAGAAACCCAATTGGGAAAAATTTCGGACACTTTACAGTCAACAATCCACTATAAACATTTATAACTTACAATCTACCAGCCTAAACGACGACACGTACTATCTTATCTCCTGACTACAATTCCAATAGCTTTCGTGGATTCTGTGCTCCGGCACTACTCCCAACTGCAGTTTCCAAAACTCTCCTGGATTCTGCTCTCCTACAGCAACTCTTAATTTTATGAAATCATTTATCTCATGTGGATCCACGAAAAACACCGCGTTCTTCAACAACTGGGACTTCCAGTCAACTTCCCTCGATTTTCAGTAGATGTGATAGAAAGAACAGTTTGGTATTTGGATTATGAAATCGATGTTTTCTTACCAAAATAATCTCACAAGTTGAAGGTTGAAAGTAGGAATATGATTGTATTCTCTCAGATGAAGTTCTCTCAATGATCAACCTTCAAAATCACGCTCAAATGTGTTTTGATATTTATAGGTAGGTTAGAAAATTAATGGACAAGGGAAAAAGCTTTTAATACGGATTTCTATGTGAACATCTTAATTAAGTATAAGTTCTCTATTTAGTTCATCCATCAACTTCGTTAAATCTGCCTATATCAATTCAATTCCTGTGCTAGAAACCAAACTTTAAGGATTGGAAAGAGAACGTATTCATTATTCTTAGCTGCAAGGATCTAGATCTTGTGCTTCGGATTGAGCAATCCATTCATCTTACGAACGAAAGTTCATATGATGAAAAGAGGAACTTTGAGAAGTAGGATCGCTCAAATCGCATGAGTCTAATGATCATTAAGCGTGGCATTTCGGAAGCCTTTCGAGGCGTAATATTTGAAGAAGTGACTAATAACAAGGAATTTCTTGTTGAAATTGAAAGACTCTATGTAAAGAGCAATAAGACTAAAACTAGTAAGCTTTTGTAAACTTAGTTTTACTAAGGTATAAAGTAAAAGAAATATTGGGAGTACATCATGGAGATGTCTCATATGATTTCTAAACTTAAGGGACCAAAGCTCGAGCTGTCAGATGACTTGATCTTTCATTTCGTATTGATCTTGCTTCCTGCACAATTCAGTTAATTAAGGGCAGTCACAACTGTCGGAAGGGGAAAGTGGACTCTTAATAAGCTCATTTTTGGTATTGTGTGCAAGGATAAGAAATGCTAAAGCAAGATAAAATTGACATTTCACAAGCACCTCTAAGGACAAGTAATAAAGAATAAGAAAACTGCATCCAGTTCGGTTCAAAATAAATAGCGAAATAAATTTAGCTGCAACTTTTGTGAAAATCTAGGACATATGAAGAGAGACTGTACTAAATACCACGCTTGGCGTGTAAAAAATAAAGGAAAAAAAATTTCTCACTTTGGTTTGTTTTGAGGTAAATTTAGTGTCAATACCTAGACTCACTTGATGGATAAATTTCGATATCATCACTCACATAAGTGTGTCTATGCTGTGTGTCTAAGTTTCCAAAACCAATTGATGCTGAAAGATTCATCTATCTGGGATGATGGCAAATCAGTTAAGGTTGAGGCTATAAGAAATTTAGGTTATCATTAAAGACTGATTATTATTTGAATTTGGAAGTGACATTTGCGATACCGTCCTTTTGGATGAAATTTGGTTTCTATTTTTATATTGGACAACTTTGATTACTCTTGTTCAATTAGAAATAGTCAATTTGATCTTTTCTTAATTCAAATAAATATTGTGGCTGTCGGTTCTTTATCCAGTTACGATAACCTATATTTGTTTAATACGGTTGCCTCTTATAAAGAAATCTTGTATATGGATTCACGTGGTATTGAACATAAATTAACCAATAAGAATTCTGCTTTGTTATGGCATAAACGAATATTTGTGTCAGAAAGAATTCTTTTTCAGGCTTAAGTATTTGTGTAAATTATGTTATGGGAAAACAAACAAATATAAGGAGATTAGGTGTCATAGGACTTCGGACGTCTTTGAACTAATTCATACGGATATTTGTGGACCATTCCCTTCGAAATCTTAGAATGGTCAACAATCATTTATTATGTTCATAGGCGAATTTTTATCACTATAGCTACCTATATCTCATTTATGAGAAATCTCAAACACTGGACATGTTCAAGTCATACAAGATTGGGTTTGAAAATCAACTCAATAAAAGAATTCAACAAGTCAAATCTTACCATAGTGGTGAATATTATGAAAGATATGACGGATCAGGAGACCAACGTCCAGGACCTTTTACTAAATTCCTAGAGGAATGTAGAATCATTTTACAACAGTACATCAGGATCCTTCTAGGTAGAAGCACTAAAGATTGCAGCTTAAATTCTCAAAAATAGTTCCAAGTAAAGCAATTTTTAAGAGGTTACAAATTTTTAAAGATCCCACTATTAAGTCAATTTTCAAACGGGAATGTTTGATTTCTTGAGGATGTAGAGTTTGCAGGTGAGAGATAAGGTTATGATTTTGTCTTGAATGAAGAATATGTATATATTTCTTCTATTGCAATTGACAATGATTTGTTCCAGGGACAAATTCTTGTTCCAGATCTTATTCAAGAAGCAATTTCGGATCAAGACAAGATTACAATATTCCCCATACACAATCAAGAGATTGTTCCAGAAAAACAAACTCAAAACCTCAAGAACAAATGTCGTTAAGAAAATCCACTATTTTGGATAACTTTATACTCTTTCTCCAAGAAAATAAGGAAGACTTAGATGATTTACAAATTAAAGAAATCTATCTATGAGATTAAGCTGGTTTCGTGAATTGGTATTACAATTTTATCAAATAATTATCTCTTTTGATTTTGAGATGAATTCAGTTGATGATTGTGGATATCACAAGTTCAGTGGGAGTAAACAAATCTTGGTGATATCTCTTTTGTATTAAGGATATAGATACACAAAATTGTTCTTGGTGTATTTTTGGATTATCACAAAAGAGTTGTATCGATAAGGTTCTTAAAAGATTTGAAATGCAGATATGTCATTCAGGTGATACCCCTATTGCTAAGGGAGACAAGTTTGGTCTCGATTAATACCCATGAAAAATTTAAAGAAAAGGAAATACATGAAATTCTCTATGCTTTAACAATTGAGAATTTAATGTATACTCGGATTTGTACACATTTGGATATAGCATTCATTGTTGAAATGCTAGGCAAATATTTAACTAACTTTGAGATGAAAATTTGGAAGGCAGCCATGAGGTTATTCAGTACCTATGGAGAACTAAGGATTCCATGATCACATTCAGGAAAATCAGACCAATTGGAGATCATTGGATATTCTGATTCTGATCATGGAATATGACTGCAGAATATTGTTATAAGGCTGCATATTTTGGATTGATTTGAAAGACGATTTTGACAATAGCAGTTTTGTATTCCAACGAGAACATGATGATGTCAAAATCTAATGACATTAAGTTCCTAGTTGTCAAGGAAAGAATTCAGAGTGGTAAGGTTTCTATGAAGCATATGAGGACAAACTCCATAATCATGAATTCATTTACTAAATGACTACCACCCATAATCTTTCATGAGCATAATGCTTACATGGGTGTTGCATGTTTTGATGATATGCCAGTTTAGTGAGAGTTTGTATTTGGATGTTGTCTTTTTTAGACACATAGTTTGTCCATGGGTATTCGGTTAATTTCAGAAATAAAGTATTCGGTTTAATTCCACTCTGATTAAAGTTTATGGTTGTTCTCACATACGAAATAAGGTTGGACCAGTTGAAAATAGACATGTTTGGATCACATAACATATAATTTCCATACTATACTCCCATGATTGATCTATGTCATTTGGTTGTATGGGTGTATGTGACCATTGATGGATTTAGTCACGTTAAATGTGACGAAAATCGCTTTGATCCTATATCAATATGACTAATGGACGAGATTGTTTGGAAATACCCATAATAATAATAGCAAAATTTTGAGCTCATAAGATTGTGCACATTTGTATAATTACACGTATGGCCCAGTGAGAGATTGTTAGATAATTTCAGCATATATGGGGCCACACGTTGTATATTGAAATGTGTGGTGCTATTATTTAAATGATATTAGTCAATTAAAGTGATCCGATAAAGCTGTTTTGTGACTAATGGGTATTAGATTTCATGAAATTATAGTGTAGAGACCGGAGTGTTGTTTTAAATTGATGAGGGGCCAATTTGAAATAACTGAAAGTTAGTGATTATTCAGTTACTACTATTATTTTATATGGTTATGGTTCTCAATTGTTGGTGTTCTTGAGTTTCTCTACATCTCCATCAATAGAGAGCAAGATTGAAGTGAAGATCACCAATCAATTGGAAGATCCTAACACATCCAGATAAAAAATTAGAAATCTATGGATCAAGGTATGTTTATGTTTCCGCTATTTTCATTTTTATTAATTTCAACATGGATGGTTATATTTGAAAATTAAGGATTTGATTATTGTTTTGATCGATAATCTTATTATGTTTTTCCAACAAAAACCTCCACAGGCAGCAGGTTGATGACAAGCTAGCCCGATCACCTTACAGAAACAAGCAAAAATACGAATCTGTATCATTGGGCAACCTAGTCCAATTGACTATCCCTTTCTCATCCAAACTCAGCCTCATTTCTCATCGAGCTCAGGAAAATTGACTGTCTCTTCTTCGTCCCTCCTAGCAGCTCTCCTCTATACTCTCCAATGCAAACCTCTCTTTGTTGAGCCGCATAAACTATCCTACAGCCAGGATCTTTGAACCAGAAATTATGAACAAAATGACATTTGACAACTCTAACATTCAATGATAAAGACAAAATAAATTAACAACCTGACATTAAGAAACTCAAATATCAACTTCCCTTTATCTAAAACCACCTAAATCTAATAATCAGGGGTTCACCAACACGACATGATGCAAGAAGCAAGCACCATACATGCGCCAAGACCCAACTTTTGCGACAATTGATGAACTGACGAATACTTAGAAATCGAAAACACTTCAATCCAAAACCTAAACTGAAAAATAGGAATAAACTTTTCTGCATTTTTCTAATATTACAAAAAAAGAGTTACACAAGTATATATACTTACAAGACTTCCAAAGTTCAAGGAATACAATCAGGAAACTAATAACCTAACTCCTATTAATGGAATTACAGCATAAAAAGAACAAAAATGCTAAATGTATACATCTTGGTTCGCATTCACTTTCACATCCCTCTCACATAGCCGGTGGGGCTCGCAATTTTTAAAATTGCGGACCCCACCCCCTATGTGAGAGGGATGTGAAATTGAATGTAAACCAAGTGTATAAGTGTAGCATTACTCTAAAAAGAATATAAAGAAATAATTGAAAATCTTCAATTACTTGATTTAAATTAAACCAAATCTTAAAATAAACCCTCGAACAAGTGAAGCCTTGAACAGATCAGAGGCTAGCATCCATGCTTTTGGGCTCGATATCATTCAAACTTTTTGGCAATGTAACATATTGTTATAATGCTTGGTATTGTTTTTGTCCTTTGTCGACTAAGTTAAAGGTCTCGTCGATCAATTTATCGCATTCACGAAGACAATTTGAATAATCATGCTTTCGTTTCATTGTTGAGTTCAGGGCTGGCCCTGGCCCAAGGCAAGCAAGGCCACTGCCTTGGGCCTCAGATTTTTCAGGGCCTCTGGATTAAAAAAAAAAAAAGAGAAGCCCAAAGCCCCTCAAATCCCATTTTAAAAGAAAAAAGGAGTACAGACCAGAGAAGAACAAAACAACCCGTCTTTCTTCTCCAATCATCTTCTCATCTTCATCCAAAAGTTCTCTCTATTCCATAGGCGACAATTGGCGATTCATATTTTCCATTAAACCCTCATTGAAAATCTGAAGATTGAGGGGGGCACGACTTCATAGGTACACGCCCCTGTTTGTCGAATTGTGGTTACAAATTTAAGCGAGTAAGAGTAATGTTATTCATCCCAATGGAGATGAAAACACAGTCTAAAATGAATTCTTGGTTGTCAAAATTGTTATCTTTTGAATTTTGATGATTTCTCATTTTCTAAGTGTTTCCGTAATGGATTCTTCTTTATTGGTTTCTTATTTTGTATAAATTATGCATTGGTGATATTTACATAGAATTTGAAATTTTTGTGTTGATTTTTGCTTCAGGTGGACGGTAGTATTAGGGCTTCAAGTCTTAAGATAACAAACTTGGATTTGTGTTATGTTAGACCCAAATTGAGTACATTGGAAGTCTTTGCTTGGTTTTAGGAATCGAAATTGTGTAAGATTTGATGGTCTGGTATTTTCACATAGATCAAAGAAGGCACTAACTAGGTGGCGCAGTTTGACTTCAGATGCTGATTGTAATTTTCTTTATACTGATTTTTCTTTGTTTGGTTAATTTGCATTTACCTTTTCTTGGATTTTGTTAATTTACATTTACCTTTTCTTGTTGAGTTGTTCTTTGAGGGTTTTTTTTAGTGATACTGTCAAGATGGGTTCATAATTTATAATTACTAATTTAATAAGTGAAATCAATTACTTGTGAAGAGATTAACTAGACACTGAACAATTCTCAATCATATGTCCTGTTATGAATCGTATTTTGTTTGTTTGCTTGTTTACTTGTTCAGTTGTTCATTCGATTTCTTAACAGCTGCAAATAACTATGAATCTTTGTGAGTTGAATTCTTTGAATTGAATCTGCTAATGAAATTGAATGTTTACTACCCTTTGTCTCTCTTAAACCATATGTGATGTAAATGCAAAAATGATGCTACAGACTTGATTTTATAGCTTAGTTTCTGTATCATTAATTGAATGCTTAAAATTAGGTTGCCCTCTTCTTTTTGTTGTATATTTAGTATTAGTATACTGCAGATTTTGGAGAAATTGGGCTTTGTGATTTTACTGTGTCATTTCATTGGACAAGGTTTATTTGTTTTTCAAATCCTCGATTTTGTACTTTTTATGTAAATTTATGATCGTTGATTAAGTCTTATCTTCGATCAACAATGTCAGAGCATCGATTGAATGGATTAACTATGATTTCTATTGAAAAAAATATATTGGAAAAACTTGATTTTAGTAATTTGATTACTAATTTTACATCTCAAGATGTGAGAAGGTTAAATGTTATGCTAGCCTAATCTCTTTGTGAGAGAAATTTTAGTTTGCTACGGCAACTAGTCTATCTTTTGAATTATATAAAGTCTTCTTTTTAATATAAAAGTGTTAATTATTTAAATATTTAAATTTTGTTACACTTGTGAAAAAATGATTATGTTGAAGGGCCTCATATTAATTAGTCGCCTAGGGCCTCTAAATTCTCAGGGCCGGCCCTGGTTGAGTTGGTACGAGTTTGATTTTTCAAAAGTTGACAGTAACCATGACCATAATCTCGAATTTATGAGCAATAAAAACCAAACTCAAAAGAAAAAAACGAGGAATTTTAAGTTGGAAAGGACACTGTGAGGTGGACTGGACAAATGAGATCTTCCTCTTCCTAATGGCCAGTGACTTTAAGCAAAGGTTTTTATCCCTCTTGTATGATTTTAGAGGTAAGACTGGCAAATGATAGAATTCACTTCGTAAAAATCCCACCTTCTGTCAAAAAACTTTAAAGTCAAAACTACTTTTTTCCCCCCTCAACCTAAAGCTAAACTTCTAACACTAATTTTCTATCACTATTAAATTTTGTTCTTTTCTTGTTTGCCACCCCCTCCAAGGCTGAGATAACTAGCCATGCCTTCAATTCAATTTCAACAAGCACCAAGTTGATTTTTCACAAGCCTAGTTGGTGGACTATATTGACTACAAATTCTACTATTATGGAGAAGTATGCACGAGTATAACATATTTAATAGTCTACGGCTTAATAAATCAAACTCGAAAGTCTTTTCTCGAATTGATTTTGAACCAAACGTCACACAAATCTTTATCGATCGATTTGCTTGAACTTATTTATAATAGTAATCACAAGGTGCATCACCCATGATCGAAAGGAACAATAAACTTCATAGTGTTGCCCAGGCAATGTGGTCCAAATTGCCAAATCCAAATGGTTTCTACTTTCTTGCACGACAGTGATCTTATGTATTATTTTAAGAAGGTGGCACAAATTATATTCTAGGCAACCAAACTCGACTCCGTGTTTGAAAGTTTAGGTGAAGGACAAGGCCAAACTAGATTAGGGCTGGGCAAAATGTCCGAACCGAACCGAACCGAACCGGAACCGAACCGAACCGAACCGAACCGAGCGGGTTTTTTAAAATGAAATACCCGAACGGGTATCCGAATCGAGAACCGAATGGTTTGGTTCGGTTCTCGGTTCTCGACCAAGAACCGAAGAACCGAATAAGAACCGAACTTTTTTTTTTATATTGGATAAATTAATTTCTTTTATTTTTTCTAAACAAATTAATAATTTTTTTCTTATTAAATCTTATTAGTTGAACAATTTAGAGTTTATTTATATTTGTTAGTTGTGTTTTTTTCAATTCTTTCTTATATAGTTTCTTAATAGTTAGTATGGAAAGTCAACCAACTAATAATTATATTAAATAGTTGGTAAGTATTATCAATACTTTAAAATATTTTATATTTGTGACTTCTAATTTATATTTCACTTTTATGTAGATTTGAAGGTTTGAAGCAAATGAATTATTGATATGAATATCGAAGTTTTATTAGTAATATTTACTTTTTGGTATTTGTATTTGACAACTTATTATTTATATGTTATTAAATTAGATTACGTTAATTTGTAAAAGTTAAGATTGAACTTGGTATTTGTATCTACTTTTTGTTATTAATATTGGTATCCACTTTAAGGTATATTTATGTAGTATTATTTTAAATGTTAAAAAATTTAATTATAGTACGGAACCGAACGGAACCGAATAGAACCGAACCGAACCGAACCGAACCGAAACCGAATGGTTCCAAAATTATATTTGGAACCGACGGGTCCATTTACTAAATACCCGAAAATTTTTGGAATCGAAAAAAACCGAACCGAACCGAACCGAACCGACCCGCGCCCACCCCTAAACTAGATTACTCCACTAAACTTGGACGCTTCTCCACCGCCAACCACTGCAGAGCCTCCACGATGAGGTGGTGGTCACCCTCACAAGTCACACCCACCGCTTATTGTCACCGCAATATAACAAAATTTATTTTTGATAACAAAACCTTATCTTGAAAAATTTTTCAATGATCCTTTTTCAACAAAGTAACTAAAATTATAACTTCTTACAACATAAATTTTGATCACTAAAGTAAAATTTCTTGTAGTGTCTATATGATTCGACCATTCAATCTAAGATTTATCATTCATGGAATTTGATAAGATCAATACATTTAGCAACACTATAGGATGATATAGCCTTAGAAGGACGAGGTTCAAATGAGAAAAATTTATTGTGAATATCGTGACACACAGAGGTGACAAATGACATAGTAATCGATGAAATGCTTGTGGGGGCATCTTCCATGCTCAGTGCATCACATGACAGCAAATGAGACAATTAACTAAAAATGACATGTAAACCACATGACATGGATGGCTACGGTCTGGACGAGATAAGACACTAATCAGACAAAATTTGAAGACTTGGTGGTGAACTTCTGCCCCTGTTTTGGGTTCCATTATAATGCATTTTCTTTTGGAAAATGTATTTTGAAATAGTTATTTTTTTTAACAATGTGTGGTTAAAACTTAAAATATAAGATTTTTTTTGAATTTACGTGTAATATTATTTTATTAGAAAATGTGTGATTAAAAAATGAGACAAAAAAATGTATTTTGGATAAAATAAAGCCCAAACAAGGGCTTATATAACGCAATTCGTGTACTAAACAAAATACTCTCATATATTTAATTAAACAGGACACACAATTCCATTATACTTAGTATTTCCCAAAGCATGTGAAATCAAATGTTTGACATTACAGACATATATCAGCACCAAAGATGTAACACCTCTCAATATTTATTACAGTTGAACTGATCCAAGTGCTACAGGGAATTTTTACAAGTACAAAATGGACCACAAGAAGAGAGAAAATTGTTCAGAATAATATGAGACATAATATTACACAACACCAAAGGAAAAGGCAAACTCTGCTTAGGGATTTATCAGTTTGGATCATATGTCTTCTTAGCCTAGGACTACTGTTACCTTGTAGGCGATAAGAATTTGGATAAGTATATAAAGTTGTTTCTGAATTCCCAAAAATCCTAGAGTAGACCATTTCGCCAAACATCCCTATCATCGGATCAATCAAATTTGTTGTAGTGCCACCATTCGGAAGCATAGGTGAAGCTCTGTAGCTCTGAGAATACGGCTGATATGGTCGTGACTGTTGTTCATAGCTTGGATGATAAAGTTGCCGAACCGGATGTGATTCCCCGAGGGTAGGGGTCGGGATTTGCATGTTACCGCCACATCTAGGACTCGGAGGCCTTTGTGGTATGAGAATACCAAGATGTGAAACTTTGTCTTTAGATGGATTCGTACTGTTTCCACGGCCATAGAGTGGGATTAAGGTTTTCGGTGAGATCTCTGCTTTGCAGACGGGACATTGTGGATGCTCCTGCTCGGTCTTTTCAGGAGAGACATTCTGCAAACTTATCCACCGGTAGATACAGGGCCAACAATAGAGGTGACCGCAGAATGTAACAACCGGATCTTGCACCAAGTCCAAGCATATGTTACATTCAAAACCACCAGAAAAATTAGTTTTAGACTCATCTTCTGCAGAAGATAACGATTTCCATTTCTCTAAAGCTGTTTTTTCTTCGTTATAATCACTTTGTACTGCAGCCTCCAGGAGATATTGTTCCGTGGCCATTTAGTTTGATTCAGACTTCTTACAACTTTGGTGCTTGCACATAACAACATCAGAGAAAGATTGTTAGAACTCAGAAACCACTTTATTTATGCCCATCAAGAAATATGAGAAGAGACCAAATATCGAAGAACCAAAATGTTGATATTCAGAGAACAGAAGCACATTCGATTAGACATATATCCAGAATTTCGAACCCCATCCCCAACCACCCAAAGAATAATAAAAACTAACATGCCTCATCAAAAAATAGTGGTCCTAACGATTTTTAAGGAAATAGTGTAGTGCAGAAATTCATTGAATGACTTTATAAGCTGCAACTACCCATCCTATCAACAGCAATTTTCAATTCATTTGCTTCGTAATTATCACAACTAACCAACTCCTTGAAATATAGAAAATGAACAAACATCAAAACTATGCCTCGTACGTTCATAAACTTTGTACAACTATATCTACCAAAGACATTAATAGATTGAACAAGGACATCATGAATGGGGTTGATGATAATGAGAAGACAATGATAACTGTCACTTGTCTTTCCTCTGTTCCTAAGCTATTAAATTCTTGTTCTATATTCTACAGGTATATAAAAATACATGCAATAAAAATAGTCGTTGAGACGTCTATTAATAATCAATTATGCAGCAAAACTCTCTCATCAATTCTAGCAAAATTTTAGCCATTGCTTCGTCTGTGCCTACGATTCTACTACCAGCTTTCTTTTAAACTAACTCCCCATAATTTCCTGAAGAATGTTAAACAGAAACATCATGCACGCAAATCAATTAAACCACAAGCATACTTCTAGAAGATACAGTTAATGAGCATCCCTAGAATATTCAAATATGGTGATCTATAAAGACATTATTTTCATAAACCTCCTTCCACAGTTTGCTTAATTACAAGAAGAAAAAGAAAGGAAAGAAGAACTGACCACCAAAAACTTTGTAGAGATTAAAAGGAGACTTCACACCAAATAAAAACATAGAAATTGAAAAAAAAAAAAAAAAAAATCAGAAGTTTTCTAAGGGATTAAGAACCATAACAGAAAGGAACCATCATGAAGGCTGAAAAAGGGTGACTAACTATAATAAGAGTGAACATGCGAAGGTGATAACCAGTTCTTTTTGTAGTTACTCCTAAATTGGGTTATTTCTGAGCTGTCCATGTTGCATCTGAAGAATATCGTGTGCAGTAATAAGAGTTCAAGTTTTGAGCTTCTAACTGAACTTAACGTGGCGTAATACTTCAGCTTGGTCCCTAACACCAATACTGGCCGATCTCTTTCGTTTAAATATTCTATTTTAGCATAGCAGAGCTTCAAAAATCCAAATTTAGTATAACTCCTCAAAATTATAAGGTGGGGTTTGATAACAAGAAACCATAGCTATGATCTTGAAACCAACAAACAAGCTGCAGCACCCCTACAAGTATAATCCTTAGTTTCACATAAAGCATCAAAATCTCCAAGAAACACGAAATCCGAACATCAACACAATCAACACAATATTTAACATATCACCTTCTCCCAAAACCATCAAAATGGGGGATAAAACGTTTCAAAACTGTAATACACAAATTCACAACTCGTCATAATCAAGCAACAGAAGTATAATAAATCAAACGCCATATTGTTTAATTTAAGATTTCACACAAAAATCATTCCCTGAGAACTAACAAGAAAGAGAAACTCGGTCCCATAAACCCAAGACATGAAAGAATTTATACACATGAAGAGAGAGACTCACAGAACAAGAAAAAAAAACCCCAACAAACTCCATGAACAAAATGAGAAATCTTTGAGAAAACCCTTCAACCGAAAAATTCGATCCCTCGTTTCTTAAAAACATACAACACAAAAATGTAACAGAGGTGGGTGTGGGGTCAAGAAAATATCAAAATACATACCAAGTACGAAGAGGGTCTTCTTGATATTAAATTATTTGCGGGATTCAATAGTTTCACTCCTGAATTTGCTCATAGGGAACAAAACGAGGATGCAGTTTTGCTGGAAACGGAGAAAGAAAAGAAGCGTTTTTAATGTGAAGAGAGAGAGAGAGAGAGAGAGAGAGAGAGATTGCAGATGATAAGGCAAGATAAAAAGGGCCGTCTCTGCATAATCAGCATATACACAACCAGTATAATCCATATATAATAAACAATACAAGGATTGATTCACCCACAAGTACAGTTGTGAATAATAAATAATTCATACGACTTTGGAATTTACAGCCTTGTTGTTGTGAGAGTAATGTTATTCATAATCGCTCGCTGCAACAATCGTCCTATGTGACACATATATGTCAAGTGTATATTTGATGCATTAATATGTGTGGCATCAAATACTCACTTGACATGTGTGTGCCACATAAGACGATCGCTACAGTAACATTGGTCTTTTTGTTAATACCTGAACACTTCTTCTGGATAAACACGTAATGACACTGCGGACATTACCTTTCGTTCCCTGACTTGTCACCTACTCTGCAATTAATTATTTTCAACATCAACCCTGCCCCCACCAACAATTATCTTTTCCTTTTCATTTTGGATGTAGAGTTTTTAATTTTTATGGTCGGAATTAGATAATGATACCCTCTAAGCTCACACTAAGGAGTGTATTCAATCGGTATTCCCACAATTCCCTCCCCATATTATAATTTTTTTTAAAAAAAATAGAAATTTAACTCACCTTAATTAAATAAATAATAATCAAATTTTTGTGCGTGTGTTTATATGTGCATATTAAATTATTGTTTTTTAAAAAAATAAAAAATTTAACATTTAGTATTATTACATTATCAATATGACATACCTTTAAAGAATATAAACAAGAAATCAATATATTTAAATTTAATTATAAAATAATCTTTTATATAAAATTTTATAATTTAATTTCAAATAGATATCTTTCATAAAAAATTATTAAAATCTTTAGTTACAACTTAATTTTTTCATAGAAAATAGAGATAAAAAAATAAAAAAGAAAGAAAGAAAGAGAAAAAAAAATATAACCAGTAGAAAAAAAATATTTTTTGATTATGGCTCTAATGTTCGTGGAAGATAAAAAGAAACAAAAATATTTAAAGAAACAAAAATACATATTAACTTTATTTTTTAGAAAGTTTCCCCCAAATCTTGGAATGAATGAAAGACAAATTTTGAGATTTTATTATAGTACTTTCTGCTTAAAAGTTAGAATCCTAGAGATTTTTATAAAAGTCAAGTGTCATTAAACAATTTGAATATCCCAAAATTTATAGAGACTTGTAAAAGATTTTAATTAAATACACCGTAATTTTTAAAGACTTTTTAAAAGTTCATAAAAGCTTCAATTCAAGAAATCAATACTTTCAAAAAGTTTCTATTGAATATCTTTAAGTTTTTTAAATCCCAAAAAGTCTTTAAAAATCATAATTGAATGCACCCTTCTAAATCTGTTGTCTCAACTTGAATTTTCTTTCGGTTGTTCTCAATATATTTTTGTCACTTTAATACATTATCTTTTCTTAGCATAAATCGATAGAAATCAATACCTTTTTTGACATCTTTTCAATTGTTAAGGAGATATTAGGTACCGAAGTGCCAAAAATATATCGAGGATTAGTAGTTTCAACAATTAAGATTAAAAGTAAGTAAAACTCTTTTAAATATCCATTTCTAAATATTTGCATATTTATTATTTTTTTAGTTTTCAGTAAAAATTTACTTATTTTGACCGTAAATCTTACTTTATTATTAATAACTTTCTTATTTCTAATGTTGAAGTATAAAAATATTCTTTATTTAAAAACATACTAATAAGTAAACATTTTGAGCTTAAGTGGACATGCTATATGTTTGAAAGTAATTAAAATTTAAAATATTCTTTATTTAAAAACATACTAATAAGTAAACATTTTGAGCTTAAGTGGAAATGCTATATGTTTAAAAGTAATTAAAATTTACTTTTGAAGGTAAATTTTTTAGCTTCGACTTACATTGACTTGAGAGCTAAGTGTATATAATTTTGTCATGAACAAATTTGTAAATTAAGTTATGTAAACAAGAAAAATAATATATATATATATATATATATATATATATATATATATATATATATATACGGAAATGATCTAATGAGCACCGGTGCTCATCTTATCCTAAACACTGATGAGTTGGCACATTAATCCATTGATGGATAAAGATTTTGTGAGTTCCAATCCACCAATGAATTAATGTGCCAACTCATTGGTGCTTATGATAAGATGAGCACCGGTGCTCATAAATCATTTCTATATATATATATATATATTACAATGAGATAAACATGATCTTTTTATTACGTTAATTATGTGTATACAAAATTGTCAATTTAGCGACGCGTTGGATCCATTTGAAACTCAGGAATATCTTCGTAAATTATTTACAAGATATCATTATTAAAAAAAAATTGAGTAAGCAATTACTTTTTTTTTTTTTTTTGAAAAATATTTTGTCCATGGGAGGGAGAAGGAGGGAAAAAAAGGGGGATTGTGATTAGATTTAACAGCACTATATGAAAAAAAAAGTTTTGTAAATTGTAGATTTAGGAAAAGAGTCTCAATCTGCGAATACGATAAATTAGCTTAGAAATATCAGAAGTGACAACGAAATTGAAACAAGAAATATGTTTTAGTTAGTTCACCAACAAATGACCATCTTAAACCATACTCAAGTTGATTTTCTTAATGTTATCCATGTTGAACATTGAATTTATCACTTATAAATTATGGTAGATGAACTGAAATTACTTAAAATAATAAGTAAATTTTGAACGTCTTACGTATATGAATTTCAAATTTAACAAAAATATCTAAGATTTATAAATATGAGAAAATTGTAGTATTGGTCCCTAAATTATTCTCTGAGTAACAACGTATTTCTTGTAAAACCTTTTAAATTCTATAGAATATGACATATATGCGAGTTTAAGAAAGTTTCTAGGTTTATTAACAACTTTTAAAAAGTTCGGGTACCTAAGTGAAAAATAGAAAACCATCCTTAGCCGAGGAAATAATATTAGAGCGTAAATAATAATATCTACAAATTATTGTTTTCGAAAAGTTGAGTTAGGAGCACTTTGGTAGTTCTAGAAAGTTTAGGGACTAAATTACAAATTAGATAAAACTTTTAAGAATTATAATTTGAAGTCTTGATAATGATATGCTATCGTAATGATAAGAGTGACTTTACGAGATTTGACCAAAGACTATCTCCTAAATGCAATACGTGTAAAAGTTAGGAACTAAATTATAAATAGTAAAGAATATATCTTTTGGACGGGAGGGTAACACAATTGTTGTTGTTTAATGATGAGAATACCAAATGGATGTGTTTTGTGCGGGTTGTCGCTAACAATTAAAAAAGATTCAAACGATTGTGTAAGGAACAGATCTCTTGAGACAAAATCCCAAAAATGGGTGTTTTATTGGCGATGATTTACAATTAAAAATAAACAGAATACCTCCAAGGGGTGCAAGCACAAGAGTACTAAAAGAAGTATTTAAAATTAAATTAAGAAATTGAAATTACATATTTTCTGTTTGAGAGTGTTTGATTTGGGGTCTTTTTCTTTATGTCTTCTCTTCCTTTTTATACTTCTTGATAATTCTTTCATGACAAACCGTTTGGAAACTGTTTGATTGCTCTATAACTACCCACTTTTTTCATGATGACTGACTACCTTCTCTAACTGTTGTCATTACTCTCGTCGTTCAACCACCTACAACTGTGATTCTTGGATCATGGGGTGTGATAAGGTTGCTTAATAACAGCTGCTCTGGATAACCATATTACCTCATATTTGCTAAGATCCTGGGCGATTCGAAGGTTTGGGCGAGCATAGGCTCGTTTGCTCTAGGCGATTTTAAGGCAATCCACTCGCTCAAATCTTGGGCCTCTTGCAAGTTTGGGCGATGATGGTACCTTGTTTGTATGACTCCACTGCGTTCATTAATGGTCCCATTTGACCCTTCATCCTGGACTTCCTAACTGGATTTCATTCATTTGGCTACTCGATTTGGGCTACACTTTTTGTATGTCAATAATTACCCCCCAATATGGCAGAATTAATACTAATTATTAATCTTTACCATATTCTTTCTTTGTATTTTTCGACAATATTTGAAATTCCCAAGAATTTCTATCATTAGTTCTGTTTGATTGTTACCCTTCCATAATCTGAAAAGGTAAAACGTTACAAATCCCCATAAACCCAAAAGACACGCCACTTGCTCGCGCTATTACCTTCACGTCTTTATATCGTGCATTCTATAAAGGCCATTGTTCATTGTCTTGCTTCCTCATTACGCTTTTCAAGAACCTTTCACAATGTCTATTTCTGCATCCAATGACAACTTCACAAACTCATTCTGATAATTCTTTCAGTTTTGAGGACTTCCAAAACTTCCTTGCTAGACCGTATATAAATTCAAATTTCCTTACATAGGCCAATACTGACCTCAATGAATTCTATTTAGGCTCATCATTTAATGATGCCGAATCTATCGGAAGAGCGGCGGTGGGTCAACTACTCCCTTGTACTGAAAACCCTCATTTTCTGAACTCCTTGCCATTGAAGCCAATCCGCAATAAAGGTGTTTGCACTTGGCCAAAAACTGGTCATAGTTTTCATAGATGGCATGCACGTATGATAAATCATGGTCCTACCAAAACAATTTTTGATCGTGCTAGGATTTTGGACCTATTAGAAATTACCATTTTTCTCCCAACTTATGACCTAGTGCTTTTTCCAATCACGCTGAGTTTCTGGTCTTCTGAGTATAACGCTTTTCCCTCTTAGCCCGATGTCTATTATTCTAAGGGATGTTGGAGCTTTAATGAATCTTCCGCCCTCGAGCGATACCATTTTTCCTGACATTTTGATTTCAAATGCTGCCCTAAAGTTTGAGAAGAAAGTTGCTGAATCTTACTCAAGCATGCCTATATTGCTTCCAATTCTGAACCTACTCATGTTGAGCCTGTAGCCTTCCTTCAGGTCTGGCTCTGTACATACGTTCTTTGTGTCCTAAGCCTGAAACCTTTTATGACTTATCTACCACTATCGCATGAATTGGTACGCGACAAGTCTTTAAATTTGTGTTCATTCTTTTTAGCCGCTTTTTATAGAGGCAGGCTTCCCTTCAATTTCAGTTAAAGAGTGGTGCATCTCCCACTTGCAGTGGGCCTCTTTGGCTTACTCAATTGTGGTTGAGAGCCTATTTCACATAGCTTGGTGCTCCACCAACTCCTCCCCGAACAGTCAGCTGCTATGGGCTATTCATTCATCAATTGAGCTCTGTAAATATGTCTAGCAGAGACGTTTTTACATTCTTTTATACTTTGAATTCAACACCTTCTTTCTTCCCTTTTTCTCCTCATCAAATCCCTCTTTACATACGGCCTCCTTCTACTTTAGCTGAAGTGAGACTTCTTTGTCCATCTGGGTTCAATTTTTGGTTAGGAGAGAACTGTTCCATGACATTGTCACAGGAACAAATGCTAAAGCAGGGGTTGAGATATATACTCCCCAATTTTTTGTTCGCCAACTTGGTTTTGGCCAAATGTGGTATGTTCCTCATTGTTATTCTAAGAACTTGACAGAGCGTTTTCATACTATCAATAAAATCGAGGCGCAAGCCATTGACGCCCGTAATAATCTTTTGACCAAAGGCTTCTCTTTAGCCCCTTTCAATTCTACTACCGTTACACACCCCCTTTTTGACCAACTTTGGCCGTCTGTGAAATGCAAGTTGTTCACAACTGATGTTAACAGTGATTTCCATCTGCTAGATAAATCAGACACATCTTCTACTTCTCCCATTCTAGCTACCCCTGTGTCCATCAGGAATCCTTCCTCACCTGCTCACGCTAGACATCCTATTATTCCATCTGTTCCTCCTCCTACCAAGGCAACTATAGCCAAAGGTACCTCTAGCCGCAAACTGTCAGTTTCAGCATCTCCCATTTTGCAGGATGATGATGATAACACTCCTCTCATCCTTAGAAGAAAGGTAATTGAATTTGTTTATTCACAAAATATCCTTATCAATGTATTAATGGTTTACTTGAATTTTCCATAAGAATTCAGCCTCCCCTTCAAAAGCTTTGGTCTTGGCAGCTCCTGCTTCATCGCCTCCTGCTGAAGCTACTTCATCCAAAGCAGCCATTGAAGGGACCATACTTAAAGAGAAACCCCTAGTCCCGGAGCTTTCATCGCGGTCAGCTAAAGGGCTACCATCTTCCCAGGGCGTTGACCCCCCAAATGTTGAACCAAAATGTAATACATATTTTAAAGTTTTTACCTTTGCTCGTGCTACTGGTTTTTGATTCGTTGCTTCATGAATTATGCAGAGGCTCCCATGGATCTGCCCGTTGTGGCAGAGTCTTCTGGCCCAAATAAGGAAAGTCTCCATAGGTGGTGGAACTAACTGATGATGTGTATGAAACTCCTAAGGTTGCTGATGGGTAACCTTTTACTTCACTTTTATCTCCACTTTGTTCATTGCAATGAAAATACTAAATGTTGGCATTTTTCCTTGTAGGATGCTGATGACATTGTATGTTCCATCCGGGACTTGTTCACCTCTTGGGAACAAGTAAGGACATCATGCCCTTCTTCAACTAGTCATCTTTCTGTTTCATCTCCTGCCTTCTCAGAGGAAAATATGCGGATTCTCAAACAATCCGTGTTTGAGTATGTCTCCTTTATAGATATGGATATTGATAAGAATAGTGCTGCTAAGCAAAATGATAAATTTGAGCTCTTGAGTACAAAATTGGCGCAGGCACTTACACTTCCGTTGCTCAACGTTTCTTCTGATTTTAAAGCGACGCTGAAAGCCATACATTATGAGATCCTCTCTTTGCTAGCCAGAAATGTCAAAATGAAGGCTAAGAGTACTCAATATCTTCGTGCTGCCTCTGAAAGAGAATCTTTACTTCAAGAGATTGATAAAGCCAAGGCTGAACTAAACGAAATCTCCTCAAAGTTATGGTTGAAGATTCCTTGATGATGAGTTTGGCTGCAGAGATGAAGGAACTTCAAGCAAAAATGGATGACTGCAAGACTAGAATGGCTGCCAAAAAACGTAATGCTTCCCAAGGAGTAGAACGAACCAAATCTTTGTTTGAACATTACAAAAAGCTGAAGATTGATGACAATGTTGTGGTTGAAGTATCTACCAACTCTTCTAGAAAGAACGAGGATTGGTTAAGGTTTAGGGAACAGATGAGTTCAGCTTTGGGTGAATTGTAATTAAGACAGCTGATGCCTTTACTTTCCTTTTGTAATTTTGCACTAGCTGTCATTGCTAATTTTGAATGTAACGGCAGCCATTGTCATTAATGAACAACTGTTTCATTTACTTGCGCATTAATTGACATTTTCCTTAATCGTCAACCCCTCAAACATTTAATTACCTTATGCTAAAACTCATGTATATTCTTCTTTGGTATTCTCATTTCTTTTTCCAAGACGTTGGGCCATTAATTTTAGTTACCATGTACGTATGTAGCCATTCATATTTCGCCCTTTCATCTTCACGTCTCTATAAATGTGTACGTGCTTTGCACTTATCATCTTGATTTCCATTCTTTTTCTTCAAAAAGACTATCTTGATGCTATTGTTTGGCACTTCGTACAATTGATCAAACACTTTCCTTTTTGATAGATATGGATCAATTGATCTACCTAGTTTGCTATCTATCTTGACATGGCCTTTGGTATGGGAGATATAGGAAATGTTATTTGGCCAACAAAGGTCTTCTCAGCGTCTCCATGTTCTCCATAAGGAGTTTAATTATGGAAGGCGATTTGAAGATGCCTTTCAGGCCACTTAGAATGCCATACATTTTGCGGCGAGGTTGCGGCCTAAATGTCCTCACATTATTTATTGGCCTGAACTGCCTTTCAAAGGCAGTCCTCTATAGAATGATGTACCTCGTCATCTAACAGGCTGTGCGTTTGGGATAAAATCAGGGCGATGGTGATGTTGCCCTGCTCCTGATTTCCCTACTTTTGCACTCACTTCTCCTTTACATCTTGCACACAAAACGTCTTCATCATTTCTAGGCTCATTCCCCTTGATACGTTCAAAAACGTTGGGATTTGGCCCAGGGTCTTCTTTCCCGTCGTCGATAACCAACTTGAATTTGGCAACTTGCTTTTGAACCAATCGTCACCATGTTCACCTCAAGTGGTTGTGGGAAAGGATTTTTATCCACTGCCATCTTCTTCTTATCCTCGAATGTAATTCGCTCTGATTCAATAGCATCCTATAACACATGGCGAAAAACCAGACAATTATTAGTCAAATGTGACCATGTATTATGCCACTTACAATATTTTTTACCCTTAATTTGTTCAGGGTTTGACAATTTATGTTTATCGCTCAACTTTATCTGCTTATCCTTATATAGTTTATCAAATATAAGGTTAGCTTTGGTTACATCGAACGAGAACGTTCTAGCCTTTTTGTTTTCATATTTTATAAGCTTGTCCTTGCTCGACGCTCTAAGCTTGGTCATTATAGGTCAAGTATACGCATCTCCTTTAATTAATTCGGCCAAACATACTTCGGTTTGATCGTAATACTAGCCATTAATGGTATGAACATCAAAATTTGGGTCTATATAATAAGTCTCTTTGCTAGAATTTTTCATATGCTCTTCTTTTCTTATTAATCGTTCATACCTAATCACGTTTGCGCTCAATTGGAAAAGATCAGAAAATTCTCTGTCTTGGAATTTCTTTTTCAAATCAAAGCTTACAAAACTTTGAGCAATTTTGGCAAACTCCTTTTCGGGTAAAGGTACAAAACATTTACTTCTTGTTGTCTTAAACCTTTGAAGGAAGCCTTCTACCCTTTCGTTTGGTATTTAACGTAGATTCCCCAGATCGACCAAAGTAACTTCAGATTCAATCTTGTAAAACTGAGTATGGAACAATTGTTCCAATTGTTTTCATGTTTGGACAGAGTTTGCTGGCAAATTGATGAATTGGAGAAATCTACTGCTGTTAATGAATTAGGGAACAACCTCATTTTATGGTAATCAGTTACTTCGCCGCTTTGCAGTGTGAATCATCCTATGTGTTATATAGTAGACACTTCTCCTAAATGACTGTGACTGCTCTGACTCTATCCCTCTGTTTGTGGAGAGCTTTGCTGCTCCTTATATCGCTCGATCACATACTAGACTACTCCCTGACTTGCTGGTTCCTTATCAGACTTATAAGGCATATTGTTTCACTTTTTGTATCCTCAAATACCAAACACCAACTGTCCCACTGGGCGTGCCAAATTGTTTCGTGCGGGTTGTCGCTAACAATTAAAAAAGAATTCAAATGATTGTGTAAGGAACAAACATGTTGAGACAAAGTCCCAAAAATGGATGTTTTATTAACGATGATTTACAATTGGAAATAAACAGAATGCCTCCAAGGGGCGCAAGCACACAAGTACTAAAAGAAGTCTTTAAAATTAAAGCAAGAAATTGGAAGTCAATTAGACCTATCTGAAGTTTTTAAAGGCGTTATGATGCAGTCGGATATAATAGGAAATAAGGAGAATTCATGCACAATACCAAGATGAATAGAATAGTTTATGATAAATTATACTTTTACTAATTTATAAGAAGACAGTCAAACACAATTGTGGTTGTTTAATGATGAGAATAACAACTGGATGCTAAGGATTTTATTTTGGCATCTTTCAATAATCTTGAAATGTTAAGCCTCTGAAGTGAACAAATTTTGACAACAATCTATGTAAACTGAATATTAGAAGATGCATGTCATGTGTTCAAGTTTTAGCCCCTCTTTGCTATGGATTAAAACTTAATTTTTAGTATTCTTTGATAAAAATTGATGAAATATGTGATCAAAAAGTTGAGAATCCTATAAAATGTACGATTAAATTAATTATTGACTCTAACTTATATTAAAATCTTGATTTTAATCTCCACCAAACATTGCTAAAAATTAATCTTTTTACCGGGTCGTTCGGTATGAATTTTGCTTTTATTTCCCACAGAAGATATTTTGGAGAAAGTTGTCTTAATTTTTGTTCTAACTAATTTTTAAAAGAATTTTTCACTCGCGAAATGCTTTTAAAGGAAATAACGTTGGACCAACTTCCTTTAAGAATAATTTCATAAAATTGGTCAAAAATCATGTCAAATAAACCCTAAATCTGAAGTTTTTAAAGCAGTTAATAAGGACAATTCATGCACAATATCAAGATGAATTGAATACTTTATGATAAATTACACATTTTACTACTTAATGAAAAGACAATCAAAAAACAGTGAACTCTAATTGTAGCTTTTAAAAGAAAACAAGAAATATGCCAACTCACACCCTAAATAATGTAGACACACAAGCTTTAGAAAACTAATCTAAACAAACAAAAGTCCTAATAAAATAAATCTACTAAAACTAACATAGAAAATAAATTATCTAGACAATAAAATTAATTTTCGCCAAAATGAGAAAATGGCTCATTTGATGGCCTAAACAATAGAATTTGGCCTACTTCAACATGGTTGAGTGGGTCGAGGTATCCGATTGTATCACTTTTTCTATGTAATAAACAAATTATCCTTCACTAACCTCGGGTGGGTTTAATTGGTGGATTGAACACTAAAAATAAAACCAACTTTAGTAACGCATTGGTTTATAGAATTCGAGACGTTATAGTTCTCAACTAGTAAAATTAACGAAATTATTGTTCCTCATGAAGAAATCACATGTCAAACTTTTTGAAGTTATGGCTTTTTTTACCAACTTCAGCTGGTGCTTAGAAATTGAAAGTGAGACATCTTCTTATGAGAATTACGTGACGATTTAACCCAAAAAAAAAAAAAAATTGACAATTTCAATTCTAACACTTGTGTGTAACTACAATAAAACTTTGATAACTAATTTATTTCTTTTTAATAATTAAGAACTAACTTGTCAAACAATCTTTTAGAGATCAATGGTGCATTTTTTTCCCTTTAAAATCTATAAATACAAAGAATCTATAATTGCACACTTACCCAAATGCGAAAGCAATCACAAATAGCCATAAGAATGTTTCAAAGATCTTTCAATATTTTTAACGAATATTATGATGTCATCATCCTCTAATTACTTAAAATATTGTACATTTGTTAAGGTGAAGTTTGCATATTATGATTTATAATTATGCATCATTGTTTTAGTAAATTTAGACAAACAAATTTAAGTTGACCCTCTTTTTGTGTGGTTTTAATTAAGTAATATGCATTTCGGGTTTGACAAAAGATCTACGGAAATGAAGGTGCGTTGGAATCCACTCCGCAAGGTATCTTGTCCATTTTTTTTTTTTTTTGATACCCAGATTTCCCAGTTTACACCAAACTATGTCTTGGACAACCCATCCTCAGTCCCTCAGCGATGGGTGAAAGTTAATCGCGGTCTATGTCCAAGTTGATCAGGGTCCGTGCACCCTTTATACTCTTGGCCCCAAGGGAGCCTTCCTCTATGAATATTACATCAACAAACTGCTCCACTCATAATTGAGTATTACATCACTCAACTGCTCCATCCAGAATTCGAACTCCCCACCCTGAAATTGTAAGCACAGCAATGCCCGTCTTTTGCCAACTCGAATGTGCCCCAGGGGGCTATCTTGTCCATTTTTTACAAGTGCTTTTCATAGATGGAATGCATTTTCAATTAATTTGTCATCAATTAGCGGAAATAGTGTGCTATGTCAAAATTTTCATTTGCCACGTTAACAAATCTATCAATTTTTCTAATCTTGATTTATTGAGTGATGGATAAGATAATGTTTTAATAAGTCAATGAGCATTCAAAAAACTTTTAAAAATTAATGTTCAATGAAGAACATTGTGAAAAATTAAATGACCACATATTTTGGGTGTCACCAATCTGAGTGAGCTTAGTCCCCATTTGATGAGTCTAGGCATGTCCCTGAACCAGTCCCTTGAAACCCTTTGTATCCTGTATGATGTGAAGAAGTTAGAAGAAAAAAAAATCATAAATCAATTATAAAATAGAAGAAATAAGAAGGATTTATGAAAATGGATATAACTTTTCAGTTTGGGAGTTGAATTTTCGCGGGCGAGTACACTCCGGAAGTGTTTTCAATTATGCACATTTTTGTCGAGTGATGATCATGGCCTTTTAGGGGTCAAATTTTATTGTTTAGGGGTCCATTTTAACCTTTATCCGTTTTTAGTTAGTTTATTTTGTGTAGCTCAATTGGAAAAGATTAGAAAATTCCCTGTCTTGAAATTTCTTTTTCAAATCAAAGCTTACACAACTTTGAGCGATTTTGACAAATTCCTTTTCGGGTAAAAGTACAAAACATTTACTTCTTGTTGTCGTTTGGTATTTGACATAAATTTGCCAAAACGATCAAAGTAACTTCAGATTCAGTCTTGTAAAACTGAGTATGGAACAATTGTTCCAATTGTTGCCATGTTTGGACAGAGTTTGCTGACAAATTGATGAATCGGAGAAATCTACTCCTGTTAATGAACTAGGGATCAACCTCATTTTATGGTAGTCAGTCACTTCACCACCTTGCAGTGTGAATCGTCTTATGTGTTCTAGAGTAGACACTTCTCCTAAACGACTGTGACTGCTCTGACTTTGTCCCTCTGTTCGTGGAGAGCTTTGCTGCTCCTCATATCGCTCGATCACGTACTAGACTACTCCCTGACTTGCTGGTTCCTTATCAGACTTATGAGGCGTATTGTTTCACTTTTTGTATCCTCAAATACCAAACACCAATTGTCCCACTGGGCGTGCCAAATTGTTTCGCTCGGGTTGTCGCTAACAATTAAAAAAGAATTCAGACGATTGTGTAAGGAACAAACATGTTGAGACAAAGTTCCAAAAATGGGTGTTTTATTGGCGATGATTTACAATTGAAAATAAACAGAATGCCTCTAAGGGGCGCAAGCACACGAGTACTAAAAGAAGTCTTTAAAATTAAACTAAGAAATTAAAATTACATATTCTCTGTTTGAGAGTATTTGATTCGGGGTCTTTTTCTCTATGTCTTCTTTTCCTTTTTATACATCCTTGATAATTCCTTCATGACAAACCGCTTGGAAACTGTTTGATTGCTTTATAACTACTCACTTTCTTCATGATGGCTGACTTGTCATGGAACTACCTTATCTAAATGTTGCCATTACTCTCTTCGTTCAACCGCCTACAACTGTGATTCTTGGATCGTGGGGTGTGATAAAGTTGCTCAATAACCGCTTCAATAAATGGTGCTCGGATAACCATATTACCTCATGTTTGATAAGATCTTGGGTGATTTGAAGGTTTGAGCGAGAATAGGCTCGTTTGCTTTGGGCGATTTTAAAACACTCCACTAGCTCAGATTTTGGGCGTCTTGCAAGTTTGGGCGATGATGGTACCTTATTCATGGGCCTCCACTGCGTTTGTTAATGATCCTATTTGGACCTTCATCCTGAACTTCCTAACTGGGTTTCATCCAATGGGCTACTCGATTTTGGCTACACTTTTTGTATGTCAACAAGATGCTAATGATTTTATTTTGGCATCTTTCAATAATCTTGAAATGTTGAGCCTCTAAATTGAACAAATTTTGACAAAAATCTATGTAGACTGAATATTAGAATAATTAAAAGTTGATAAAACATGTGATTAAAAAGTGGAGGATCTCATAAAATGTGCAATTAAAATTAATTATTGATTTTAACTTAAATTAAAATCTTGATTTTTATCTCCACCAAATATGGGCTAAAAGTTAATCTTTCTTCCTCTAAGGGGTCGTTCGGTATGAATTTTGCTTTTATTTCCTATAGAAGACATTACAGGAAGTTGTCTTAATTTTTGTTCTAAAATTATAAAAGAACTTTTCATTTGCGAAATGCTTTTAAAGAAAATCACATTTGACCAACTTCATCTAAAAACTCTTTCAATTAGAAGAAGCATTTTTATAAAATTAATCCAACGAATTCAAAATGGCTTTTGAATTTTAAAAATTCATTTTGAATTTTCAAAAGTGGTGTCAATTAGACCTATCTGAAGTTTTTAAAGGCGTTATGATGCAGTCGGATATAATAGGAAATAAGGAGAATTCATGCACAATACCAAGATGAATTGAATAGTTTATGATAAATTATACTTTTACTAATTTATAAGAAGACAGTCAAACACAATTGTGGTTGTTTAATGATGAGAATAACAACTGGATGCTAAGGATTTTATTTTGGCATCTTTCAATAATCTTGAAATGTTAAGCCTCTGAAGTGAACAAATTTTGACAAAAATCTATGTAAACTGAATATTAGAATATGCATGTCATGGGTTCAAGTTTTAGCCCCTCTTTGCTATGGATTAAAACTTAATTTTTAGTATTCTTTGATAAAAATTGATGAAATATGTGATCAAAAAGTTGAGAATCCTATAAAATGTACGATTAAATTAATTATTGACTCTAACTTATATTAAAATCTTGATTTTAATCTCCACCAAACATTGCTAAAAATTAATCTTTCTTCCAGGTCGTTCGGTATGAATTTTGCTTTTATTTCCCACAGAAGATATTTTGGAGAAAGTTGTCTTAATTTTTGTTCTAACTAATTTTTAAAAGAATTTTTCACTTGCGAAATGCTTTTAAAGGAAATCACGTTGGACCAACTTCCTCTAAAAATAATTTCATAAAATTGGTCAAAAATCATGTCAAATAAACCCTAAATCTGAAGTTTTTAAAGCAGTTAATAAGGACAATTCATGCACAATATCAAGATGAATTGAATACTTTATGATAAATTACACATTTTACTACTTAATGAAAAGACAATCAAAAAACAGTGAACTCTAATTGTAGCTTTTAAAAGAAAACAAGAAATATGCCAACTCACACCCTAAATAATGTAGACACACAAGCTTTAGAAAACTAATCTAAACAAACAAAAGTCCTAATAAAATAAATCTACTAAAACTAACATAGAAAATAAATTATCTAGACAATAAAATTAATTTTCGCCAAAATGAGAAAATGGCTCATTTGATGGCCTAAACAATAGAATTTGGCCTACTTCAACATGGTTTAGTGGGTCGAGGTATCCGATTGTATCACTTTTTCTATGTAATAAACAAATTATCCTTCACTAACCTCGGGTGGATTTAATTGGTAGATTGAACACTAAAAATAAAACCAACTTTAGTAGCGCATTGGTTTATGGAATTCGAGACGTTATATTTCTCAACTAGTAAAATGAATGAAATTATTGTTCCTCATGAAGAAATCACATGGCAAACTTTTTGAAGTTAGAGTGCGTTTGATTGTAAAGGTGGAAAATGGGTGGAAAGAAAATGATTTTCAGGGAAAATAATTGCCTAGAAATTATTTTCTAGGGAATTGTTAATTAAGGGCCGTTTGAAAAGCCAAATTTTCCATGGACGTTGGAAAAGCAATTCCATTTTCTTGGTTTTTGTTTGTTTGATGAGTCAAATTTTTACTGCCAAATGTTTTCTTGTGTACTGCTTCACGCGCCAGAATTCTTTGTTTTTAAGGAATTCATTTTCCCACCTTTTTTAGGTGGGAAAATGAATTCCATTTGCTGATGTTTTTTATTTTTTTTTAATTTTTTTTGTTGATGGAAACAAATTTTATAACCAATTATAAAAAAAAATCACTTTAATGGAGAATTTTAATGTAAAACAAAGTCAAACGAACACTAAACTTTGATTAAAAAATGATTTTTTAGGGAAAAAAATTTCATTTTTTTTTTTTAACTTTTTGGCAATGGAAAAAAATTTCATAATCAATAGTGGAAAAAATTATCACTTTAATGGGCAATTTCCATGTAAAACAAAGCCAAACGAACACAAAATTTAAAAATTTTTCGGGTGAAAAATTATACCAATCAAACACACTTAATTAACAATTTCCTACAAAAACAATTTCTAGGTAATTATTTTCCTTGAAATTCATTTTCTTTTCACTCATTTTCCACCCTTGCAATCAAACGGACCCTAAGTGTGTTTGATTGGTATAATTTTCCACCCGGAAAATTTTTAAATTTTATGCTAGTTTGACTTTATTTTACATGGAAATTGTCTATTAAAGTGATAATTTTTTCCACAATTGGTTATAAAATTTATTTCCATTACCAAAAAGTAAAAAAAAAAAAAAAAAAAATTATTTCCGACAAAATCATTTTTTTCATCAAAATTTATGTTCGTTTAACTTTGTTTTACATGAAAATTGTCCATTAAAATGAATTTTTTTTTACAATTAGTTATAACATTTGTGAATGTAACTAAAAAAAAAAAAAAAAGGAAAAAAAAAAATTTTGCTGGCTACCTGGAAAATCATTTCCCACCAAAAAGCCAAAACCAAGAAAATCAGCGCGTGTACTGGCGGTTGGGAAAACATTAAGTTGGCTGTCAAACAGCCCAAAAGCAAGAAAATGGAAAAAATTTTCCTTTTTCCCTGAAAAAAGTGGCTTTCAAACAGGGCCTTATGGTTTTTTTTTTACCAACTTCAGCTGGTGCTTAGAAATTGAAAATGAGACATGTTCTTATGAGAATTACGTGACTATTTAACAAAAATAAAAAATAAAAAGAATTTGACAATTTCAATTCTAACACTTGTGTGTAACTACAATAAAACTTTGATAACTAATTTATTTCTTTTTAATAATTAAGAACTAACTTGTCAAACAATCTTTTAGAGATCAATGGTGCATTTTTTTTCCCTTTAAAATCTATAAATACAAAGAATCTATAATTGCACACTTACCCAAATGTGAAAGCAATCACAAATAGCCATAAGAATGTTTCAAAGATCTTTCAATATTTTTAACGAATATTATGATGTCATCATCCTCTAATTACTTAAAATATTGTACATTTGTTAAGGTGAAGTTTGCATATTATGATTTATAATTATGCATCATTGTTTTAGTAAATTTAGACAAACAAATTTAAGTTGACCCTCTTTTTGTGTGGTTTTAATTAAGTAATATGCATTTCGGGGTTGACAAAAGATCTACGGAAATGAAGGTGCGTTGGAATCCACTCCGCAAGGTATCTTGTCCATTTTATTTTTTTTTTGATACCCAGATTTCCCAGTTTACACCAAACTATGTCTTGGACAACCCATCCTCAGTCCCTCAGCGATGGGTGAAAGTTAATCGCGGTCTATGTCCAAGTTGATCAGGGTCCGTGCACCATTTATACTCTTGGCCCCAAGGGAGCCTTCCTCTATGGATATTACATCACCAAACTGCTCCACTCATAATTGAGTATTACATCACTCAACTGCTCCATCCAGAATTCGAACTCCCCACCCTGAAATTGTAAGCCCAGCAATGCCCGTCTTTTGCCAACTCGAATGTGCCCCAGGGGGCTATCTTGTCCATTTTTTACAAGTGCTTTTCATAGATGGAATGCATTTTCAATTAATTTGTCATCAATTAGCGGAAATAGTGTGCTATGTCAAAATTTTCATTTGCCACGTTAACAAATCTATCAATTTTTCTAATCTTGATTTATTGAGTGATGGATAAGATAATGTTTTAATAAGTCAATGAGCATTCAAAAAACTTTTAAAAATTAATGTTCAATGAAGAACATTGTGAAAAATTAAATGACCACATATTTTGGGTGTCACCAATCTGAGTGAGCTTAGTCCCCTTTGATGAGTCTAGGCATGTCCCTGAACCAGTCCCTTGAAACCCTTTGTATCCTGTATGATGTGAAGAAGTTAGAAGAAAAAAAAATCATAAATCAATTATAAAATAGAAGAAATAAGAAGGATTTATGAAAATGGATATAACTTTTCAGTTTGGGAGTTGAATTTTCGCGGGCGAGTACACTCCGGAAGTGTTTTCAATTATGCACATTTTTGTCGAGTGATGATCATGGCCTTTTAGGGGTCAAATTTTATTGTTTAGGGGTCCATTTTAACCTTTATCCGTTTTTAGTTAGTTTATTTTGTGTAGCTCAATTGGAAAAGATTAGAAAATTCCCTGTCTTGAAATTTTTTTTTCAAATCAAAGCTTACACAACTTTGAGCGATTTTGACAAATTCCTTTTCGGGTAAAAGTACAAAACATTTACTTCTTGTTGTCGTTTGGTATTTGACATAAATTTGCCAGAACGATCAAAGTAACTTCAGATTCAGTCTTGTAAAACTGAGTATGGAACAATTGTTCCAATTGTTGCCATGTTTGGACAGAGTTTGCTGACAAATTGATGAATCGGAGAAATCTACTCCTGTTAATGAACTAGGGATCAACCTCATTTTGTGGTAGTCAGTCACTTCACCACCTTGCAGTGTGAATCGTCTTATGTGTTCTAGAGTAGACACTTCTCCTAAACGACTGTGACTGCTCTGACTCTGTCCCTCTGTTCGTGGAGAGCTTTGCTGCTCCTCATATCGCTCGATCACGTACTAGACTACTCCCTGACTTGCTGGTTCCTTATCAGACTTATGAGGCGTATTGTTTCACTTTTTGTATCCTCAAATACCAAACACCAATTGTCCCACTGGGCGTGCCAAATTGTTTCGCTCGGGTTGTCGCTAACAATTAAAAAAGAATTCAGACGATTGTGTAAGGAACAAACATGTTGAGACAAAGTTCCAAAAATGGGTGTTTTATTGGCAATGATTTACAATTGAAAATAAACAGAATGCCTCTAAGGGGCGCAAGCACACGAGTACTAAAAGAAGTCTTTAAAATTAAACTAAGAAATTAAAATTACATATTCTCTGTTTGAGAGTATTTGATTCGGGGTCTTTTTCTCTGTGTCTTCTTTTCCTTTTTATACATCCTTGATAATTCCTTCATGACAAATCGCTTGGAAACTGCTTGATTACTCTATAACTACCCACTTTCTTCATAATGACTGACTTGTCATGGAACTACCTTATCTAAATGTTGCCATTACTCTCTTCGTTCAACAGCCTACAACTGTGATTCTTGGATCGTGAGGTGTGATAAAGTTGCTCAATAACCGCTTCAATAATTGGTGCTCTGGATAACCATATTACCTCATGTTTGTTAAGATCTTGGGCGATTTGAAGGTTTGAGCGAGAATAGGCTCGTTCGCTTTGGGGGATTTTAAGACACTCCACTAGCTCAAATTTTGGGCGTCTTGCAAGTTTGAGCGATGACGGTACCTTGTTCGTGGGCCTCCACTACGTTTGTTAATGATCGTATTTGGACCTTCATCCTGAACTTCCTAACTGGGTTTCATCCAATTGGCTACTCGATTTTGGCTACACTTTTTGTATGTCAACAAGATGCTAATGATTTTATTTTGGCATCTTTCAATAATCTTGAAATGTTGAGCCTCTAAATTGAACAAATTTTGACAAAAATCTATGCAGACTGAATATTAGAATAATTAAAAGTTGATAAAACATGTGATTAAATTAAAATTAATTATTGATTTTAACTTAAATTAAAATTTTGATTTTTATCTCCACCAAATATGGGCTAAAAGTTAATCTTTCTTCCTCTAAGGGGTCGTTCGGTATGAATTTTGCTTTTATTTCCTATAGAAGACATTACAGGAAGTTGTCTTAATTTTTGTTCTAAAATTATAAAAGAACTTTTCATTCGCGAAATGCTTTTAAAGAAAATCACATTTGACCAACTTCATCTAAAAACTCTTTCAATTAGAAGAAGCATTTTTATAAAATTACTCCAACGAATTCAAAATGGCTTTTGAATTTTAAAAATTCATTTTGAATTTTCAAAAGTCGTGTCAATTAGGCCTATCTGAAGTTTTTAAAGGCGTTATGATGCAGTCGGATATAATAGGAAACAAGGACAATTCATGCACAATACCAAGATGAATTGAATAGTTTATGATAAATTATACTTTTACTAATTTATAAGAAGACAGTCAAACACAATTGTGGTTGTTTAATGATGAGAATAACAACTGGATGCTAAGGATTTTATTTTGGCATCTTTCAATAATCTTGAAATGTTAAGCCTCTGAAGTGAACAAATTTTGACAAAAATCTATGTAAACTGAATATTAGAAGATGCATGTCATGGGTTCAAGTTTTAGCCCCTCTTTGCTATGGATTAAAACTTAATTTTTAGTATTCTTTGATAAAAATTGATGAAATATGTGATAAAAAAGTTGAGAATTCTATAAAATGTACGATTAAATTAATTATTGACTCTAACTTATATTAAAATCTTGATTTTAATCTCCACCAAACATTGCTAAAAATTAATCTTTCTACCGGGTCGTTCGGTATGAATTTTGCTTTTATTTCCCACAAAAGATATTTTGGAGAAAGTTGTCTTAATTTTTGTTCTAACTAATTTTTAAAAGAATTTTTCACTCGCGAAATGCTTTTAAAGGACATAACGTTGGACCAACTTCCTTTAAAAATAATTTCATAAAATTGGTCAAAAATCATGTCAAATAAACCCTAAATCTGAAGTTTTTAAAGCAGTTAATAAGGACAATTCATGCACAATATCAAGATGAATTGAATACTTTATGATAAATTACACATTTTACTACTTAATGAAAAGACAATCAAAAAACAGTGAACTCTAATTGTAGCTTTTAAAAGAAAACAAGAAATATGCCAACTCACACCTTAAAAAAATGTAGACACACAAGCTTTAGAAAACTAATCTAAACAAACAAAAGTCCTAATAAAATAAATCTACTAAAACTAACATAGAAAATAAATTATCTAGACAATAAAATTAATTTTCGCCAAAATGAGAAAATGGCTCATTTGATGGCCTAAACAATAGAATTTGGCCTACTTCAACGTGGTTGAGTGGGTCGAGGTATCTGATTGTATCACTTTTTCTATGTAATAAACAAATTATCCTTCACTAGCCTCGGGTGGGTTTAATTGGTGGATTGAACACTAAAAATAAAACCAACTTTAGTAGCACATTGGTTTATGGAATTCGAGACGTTATAGTTCTCAACTAGTAAAATTAACGAAATTATTGTTCCTCACGAAGAAATCACATGTCAAACTTTTTGAAGTTATGGCTTTTTTTACCAACTTCAGCTGGTGCTTAGAAATTGAAAATGAGACATCTTCTTATGAGAATGACGTGACGATTTAACAAAAATAAAAAATAAAAAAAAAATTGACAATTTCAATTCTAACATTTGTGTGTAACTACAATAAAAGGTTGATAACTAATTTATTTCTTTTTAATAATTAAGAACTAACTTGTCAAACAATCTTTTAGAGATCAATGGTGCATTTTTTTTCCCTTTAAAATCTATAAATACAAAGAATCTATAATTGCACACTTACCCAAATGTGAAAGCAATCACAAATAGCCATAAGAATGTTTCAAAGATCTTTCAATATTTTTAACGAATATTATGATGTCATCATCCTCTAATTACTTAAAATATTGTACATTTGTTAAGGTGAAGTTTGCATATTATGATTTATAATTATGCATTATTGTTTTAGTAAATTTTGACAAAAGGTCTATGGAAATGAAGGTGCGTTGGAATCCACTTGGCAAGGTATCTTGTCCCTTTTTTACAAGTGCTTTTCATAGATGGAATGCATTTTTAACTAATTTGTCATCAATTAGCGGAAATAGTGTGCTATGTCAGAATTTTCATTTGCCACGTTAACAAATCTATCAATTTTTCTAATCATGATTTATTGAGTGATGGATAAGATAATGTTTTAATAAGTCAATGAGCATTCGAATTTTTTTTTAAAAATTAATGTTCAATGAAAAACATTGTGAAAAATTAAATGACCACATATTTTGGGTGTCACCAATCTGAGTGAGCTTAGTCCCCATTTGATGAGTCTAGGCATGTCCCTGAACCAGTACCTTGAAACCCTTTGTATCCTGTATGATGTGAAGAAGTTAGAAGAAAAAAAAATCATAAATCAATTATAAAATAGAAGAAATAAGAAGGATTTATGAAAATGGATATAACTTTTCAGTTTGGGAGTTGAATTTTCGCGGGCGAGCACACTCCGTAAGTGTTTTCAATTATGCAATTTTTTGTCGAGTGATGATCATGGCCTTTTAGGGGGTCAAATTTTATTGCTTAGGGGTCCATTTTAACCTTTATCTGTTTTTAGTTAGTTTATTTCGTCATTTTTAGTAGTTTTCTTAGTTTTATTCAAATTTATCTGTAGAATTAGTTTTTCGATTTGATTTGGATTCGTTTTAACTCTTTAAATATTTGTTAAAGTTTTGAAAATTTTATATTCATTTTTCTCGTTATTTGGTAGATTCGAATGATTTTCACGTTCATTCGAGTGAAATTTGAATAACATTTGTTCGTGTGTTACAAACAATAATTTTTTATTAATGTTCATGTTTCTGTCCTCTGTTACTGTATTTGCTAATCAGCCATCCACCTTATTCCCTTCTCGCCATATATGGAAAAATTGAATTTCCATCCTCTGACTGCTGAATTTCTTCCATCACATATTGTACCTCCCAAGGGCTACTTCCATTACTTGAGTCAAGGTGATTGCAGCACTAGAATCAATTTCAGTCCAAAACTTTCTAACATCCCATCTGCATACATATACTGAGCCGATGTTTGATTCCCATTATTTAAAAATATTTTTCAAAAACAGTTTTTCACAATAAAATAATTTACACGTAAACTTAAAACCTTTTGTTACTTTTTAATCATACATTCTTCCAAATTTCACTATTATAAAACTCATTTTTGACAAAGAAGGGAGTTCAAAAATAGGCTAAGTCTAGTGGCAAGGGCTCTCATTCTGCAAAAAGAGAGAACATTCTCCATAAAAATCGTGGAAGCCCCATAGCTCATCTCCTCTATACATTCTCCATAAAAATCGTGGAAGCCCCATAGCTCATCTCCTCTATTATCCCTAATCACCCTCCAGCAGCAGCCTGTTTATCACCCTTGAGAGCACTATCAGTTTTCAACTTAGACTATCCCTCTTGAGGTTTTTTCCAGCAGACATACGATGTTCAACTTTGCTCTGTTTATGTTCCAATTCTTCTGCTACTTTCGATCCGTCATCGGCAAAGATTTTGACATTGTAAAATTTCATCACTAAATAATTGTAATATTCATGGTTTTAACTATTTTTTATATATATATATTGGTCAGGATATAAGGTTATGGAACCGATTACTGTCAACATATGTTTTCAGTAGTCAAATGGTATCAGAGCCAAGTTGAAAGGCTTGCGATCCCAGTGGCGAGGGTTCGAATCTCTTTGGTAGCGGAAAAAATGCATAAGTCCATGGATGAGAAGTAGGTAATCAGTCCTTTAAAGCTGGGGGAATGGTCAGGATATAAGGTTATGGGAGGACAGGGAGATGTAGTGCAGGAAGATGGAAATAGTAAAAGATCAAGAGTTTGAAGTAAAAGGATAATTTTATTGATATTTGAAATAGTAATACAATATTGATCCGAACTTGAGATGCAGAGAAATTCTTAATTTTTCATGCTCTGCCTCAAACCTTAGAATGAGCACATACTTATACTAAGATTTCGGACTTGAAATTACATTGAATTTGAAACAAGAATCTTGAAAAAAGAATAAAGTAAAGTAGGCAACTTTTGTCTTCCACTTGTCTTCATCTTTTTCTTCTTTTGAGAAAGCACTTTGATCGTCTTTTGAGAAAAGTAGATACTTGATTTCTCTTTTGACTACCTTTCATTCTTTTTGATGCTTTTGAGAAAGTTGATACCAGATGTCGCTTTTGTCTTTGTCATCTCCATCCTTCCCGGCTTTTTGAATTTTTGATTGATTTTTGAGTGTCGGCAATGGTAGGAGAAACAATTTGTTTGCTGGCATACACATTTTGAACATGAAGTCCTTGGCTTTTTGAGAACGATATTTTGAAAGTTCATCCAAATAACTGGGACCATGTAGTCATTTGGTATTCATTTCTTGATCAAGAAGATCATCAATATCAAACCCATAACAGTCATCTTCGTTGTCATAGGCATGATCTGATTCTTCGCTTGAAGTAACTGATTTTGATTTCTTTGAAGTTGCTTCTGCTAAATTTGCAATTTTCTCCGAGATTGCTGAGAGTTCATCTGGAGATTTACATTGATTAAGCATAGCAATTAATCTTGATTTTTCTGTCAGAAAGTCTGCAGATTTTTCTTGTTCTTTCTTTGAAGGTTGTCCCATGTTTCTTTGTTCTTGAATCCATGAATCAATTGCTTTTGGGCAACAGTTTGTCTCATGGAACTTTGACCACCATTTGATTTTGAAACGTCGGACAATTCTTTTGACATTGAATTCACTGCCAGGGTCTTGAATCAATTGAAAATCCCAGCAGAAAATCCACGAAACTTTGAGGTTGTGGGCGAATTGAAACAAAAGATTTTCTTGAGGCTTCAAAAAGGTTTTTGCCTCTTTTTTGAAGTATTCGAATCCTTGAAGAGTAAGACTAGGTAAAATTGTCTCTTCAAGTCCAAAATATTCGAACCATGTTTGAAACCATTTTGGAAAATTGTTTGAACAGTTCTGGTTAAAAAGAATAAACCAGGAGTGCGTTATGGCCTAAAGTAGAAAACATTATGCCACGCATTGATCTAATCAAAGTAATTGAAATGAGATTCGATTGAAGCATTTTTTGGAAGGTTCATTCGCTTCTCATTCCATGGGTCGGTCCCCCAGTCTTCGTAAGACCAAACCCTTTGAATTGAAATTTTTGAAAAATCAGTGTGCTGTTTGTTTTGGGCATTTGCAGTGTGAGTAATAATGGCTGATCCGGTCTTGACAAGGATCGTTTCGTAATACTCACGAGATTTTTTGATATTTGTGGGGAAAAATTGAAAATTCTCTGGAAAGAGATCTTGAAGACATTCATCGAAACCAGTGTAACGATGAATCCATGAAGTTTCCATTTCACAAACTGATAAATATCGATTTTTTGTGAAATATGAAAAGGTTCTTTGAGAGGGGTTGATTTCTGGAAGTTTTCCAGTTCCTGTTTGAAGGGCTTGTCTGAAATTTGAAGGTGTTTGAGCTTTTCTTTGTGATGGATGGGTAGGAATTTTTGAAGCAAGGGTTGTTTTTTGAGAATTTTGAGATGATGATCCTTGAGAAAGAAAATCATCTATTGAAGGCGGAGGATTTTGAGGGATGTTTGAAGCCTTTTTCTTGTTCTTCTGCTTGACATTCACAAAAGAACTCATTTTTTCTCACTCTCTCTTTCTTTCTGAAGAAATTCTCTTGTAAGGAAATCTGCAAGAAAGTTTGAGGATCCTTGTATATATAGTATTTGAAAATCAAAACAAGACAAAATTGCTTGCCATCTTGCAAAGATTTGTTTTGAAACAAGATTTTTCACATCTTTTTGTAAAACGTCTTTTGATGCTTTACAGTCTGTTTTGAGAATAAAATTTTTATTGATCAAATCATCTTGAAATTTTGAAATGACTAGTACTATGGCTAAAATCTCTTTGACAAAGTCTCCTACGTAATTGACGCATCCAAGAAATCTTTGAAGACTATTTTTGTCTAAAATTTCATCAGGAAATTTGCAAGTGAAATCTAGACTTCTTTGAATTGGTGTAAGTGTTCCTAATTGAATGTTATGACCAAGAAACCTTATCTTTGTTTGACACAAAACAATTTTCTTAGCTGAAACAGCTAAACCATTTTGTTTAATGATATGAATGAATGTATGCAAATGTTTGAAATGTTTTTCAATACTTTCAGAGAAGATTAAAACATCATCAATGTAAGTAATAATGAAATCTTGAAAAGGATTGAAAATATCATTCATGATTTTTTGAAATTCAGAAGGAGCGTTTTTGAGACCGAAAGGCATAACATTCCATTCGTATTGACCGAAAGGAACATTGAAAGCGGTTTTGTATTTATCTTCTTCTTTAATTTGAATTTGCCAGAATCCTGACTTTAAATCAAATTTGGAGAAGATAATAGCTTTGAATAATCGATTCAGAAGATCTTTCTTCTGAGGAATTGGATAACGAATCCATTGAAGAGATGAATTGAGGGGTTTGTAATTGATAACGAGTCGAGGAACTCCTCGTTCAATCTCGGCAGAGTTATTGACATAAAAAGCAGAACAGCTCCAAGGCGACTTGCTTGGTCTGATAAGCTTCTTATTGAGAAGATCCTGTATTTCAATCATACAATGATCAAGTAATTCTTTGTTCATTTGAATAGGTCGGGATTTTGTTGGAATATTGGATTCTTGAAAATCTGGAGTATATGGAAGGGAAACAATATGTTTCTTTCTATCCCAAAATGCATTTGGTATAGTTGAACATATTTCTTTTTCGATTTGTTTTTGAAAATCAGAAATTTTTTGAATAATGGAAGAGTCTTGTAATCTCTCCCCGATTTTTTGAAATCGAATTTCTTCTTGAAGAAATTGGATATGATTTTTCTTGAAATTGATATTATTGACAATTTTTGAAATTGAAACATCTTTCAAAGTATTGACATCTTTAAAAGAAGGAGGATTAGAAAATTTAAAAATAATTTTCTTTCCAAAAATATTTGTAGTAAGTCCTTTAGCATCGGCTGTAAAAGGATAAATTTGAACTAAAAATGGAGTACCAAGAATAATCTCTTGATCGAGATCTTTGACAAGATAAAAAATATTTTTGAAACAAATATCTGAATGACAGACATGAGCTTTTGAAAGTTTGTATTGAATATTAAGCTTTTTACCACTGGCTCCATAAAGTCGCTCAGTAGTTTTTTTCAAAATATTTTGTGGGAATGAGTCCTTCCCGAATGCAATTTTGATCAGCACCTGAATCAATTAAGACTCGATGATGAATTTTGAATTCTTTATTGATTACAATAGTCATATTGCAATACCATTTTTGGAGTTGAATTCTTGAAATAACATTGACCTTTTCGTCTTCAGTGAGCGGATGAAAAGATTGATGAGATTTTTTGCTAGATGTCGAAGAATGACGAGATCTAGACCTTGAAGAATGTTTGGAAGTATGATGAGAAGCTTGAGAAGTATCACTATTTGAAGATGATTCAAAAGAATTATCCTTCTCAAGTTTATCAACTTGAAGATGGACAACTTCCATTTTGACATCACGAACTTGTTTTTCAAGGTTGGAAATTTGAGATTTCATGATATTAACTTCTGCACAAAGGTCAGAGGTAGATATCATAGATTTTGGTTTTTGAAAGCGATTGAGAACTTCTTGAAGATTAAAAGCTTCAGGAGTAGAAGTTGAAGGAAGAAGTGAATTGAATTTGGTTTTGAGTTTTTGATCAGGAATTTGATCAATGATTTCCTTGATAAGTTCTTCTTCTTTAGTAAGAACATTTATAGTTTTACAACCACAAATTTCTTTACTTTGAGAAGAGGATGAGGATGATTCTGAACTTTTATCAGAATCAGAAGACTTTTGATTATAATAAATTTGTTCAATATCAGAATTTGAAGAATCTGATTCAGAAGTGACCAGATTGAGAAGTGCAAGTTTAGTTTCTTCATCACATTGAAAATTACTAATCTTACTCTTAAGAGGACATTTGTTTGAATAATGACCAGACTTGTTACATTTCCAGCATGTAACATTGGAAGTTCTTTTTCTAAAATTTTTCTTTTTAGAAGAAGATTTTGGAAAGGATTTTTGAAATTCTTTCTTTGAAAAAGAAGTTTTTGAAAAACGATTTTTCCTTTGAAAAGAAGTTTTTGGTTTTGATCTTGAAAGAGGAAGGATTTTTTAAAATCCATATTGTTCGCAGAATGATCCAAGTTCTTTTCGACCTTGAGATCTTTCAGATTTGAGTTTGGCTTTGAGCTTGAGATCATTGCAGAGTGCAAGTCCTTCTTGATTAACAAAACTTATGATTTCACCATAAGTGAGTTCATCGAAGGTGATTGATTGTTGTTGAAAATGAAGTTTGATAGCATTTCTAACTCTTTCGGCGAAGAGTTTAGGAAGATCGGAAATAAATTTTTCTTTCCAGTAAACTTGATCACAATCACGTCGAATAAAGACACGAGTAAGAAACATGTCTTTGTACCAACGAAAATCTTGGAGAGTTGGATAGTTGAGATTCATCAGACTTAAAGAATTTCTTTCTTGAATGTCTGCAGGAATTCCAACGAAATGTTTGATAATACTGAAAACCATATGAGCGAAGCTATCATTGCTTCCATCAGGTTTGACAGCATTGGCAATTTCTGTTCTATCTTCAGGATGAAGATAGTTGAACCACCAGCTTTTTAGTTGTCCTGAAAAGCCGTAGATGATATTGTTTGTTGCCATATGATTATCTATTCCTTTGCATAAATATGCATTGAAACAGATACCCATATTTTCGAGTAATTGAAGGATTTGATATTCAGATAATCCATCGATGCACCACTCAACAACAGTAGTACCATCATATGAAAAGGATTTTCTGACTTTTTCTTCGAAAAGAAGATCAGGAGGAGATGGACGAGGATAGTATGTTGGGAGATTTGTATTTTGAAATCGTTGTCCATGACCATGAAGTTTGTTGATTTGTAAATCATTGTTTTCATGAAATTGAGATTCAATATCATTGATAGCAGATTCAATGGTATTGATGTTTTTTGAAGAGGTTGAAAGTTTTGCAAATTGAGAAGCGAGTTCTTTGAGAACACTTTCTTGAGTATTGAGTTTTGGAGGAGGAGGAGCATCATGAAAATGATAAATAGAAGAAGCAGAAAAATCAATATTTTTCTTTTTCTTTCCTTTATTAGAAGTTTGAATTTCGGATTCAGAATTTATTTCAATTCTGTCGAGTTGAGTACAGATTGATTGAAGAACGATGTTTGAGTAATTGTTTTGAGATAAAACCTTCTTGATATCACCAGACATGATTGGTGTATCATCAGGTCTTTCGATTTTCTTGAAAGGAGAAGCAACAACTTTAGTTGTGCCATGTTGGATTGCAATTTCTTGCAAAGGAGGATGAACTGACTGGAATGTTTTTCCATCAGGAGTATTCCAAGTCTTTTTTGAAGATGAATGAGTTTGAATAGTTTGTGATTTTGAAAAAGAAATCTTTTTTGGAGATTTTTTGAAAACTTGAAAATAAGTCCATTCGTAAAAACTTTTATCTTCTTGGGATTCAAAAAATTCATCCCAATAAGACTCGATTTGATCTTTTGAAAAAGATTTTTTGATCAAATGACGGAATTTTTTGACTTCGGGAGTTTGATCTGTCTTGAACTCATTTCTTCTATCAATCTTAGAAGAAATAACGTTACATTGACGATCAAGTCGTTCAGATTGAGGAGGAATCATATCTGAAAGAGTTGGAGAAGCAGGAGGTTCTACTTCTTCTTCTTCTTTTTCAGATTCATTTTGATAAAAAGGTTTTGGAATTTTTGGATTAAAATTGACACCTTTGAGTGAAGATGCTGAAGATCTTGCAGCTTGAAAAGAACTTTCTCTAGATCTTTCATCAGATCTATAAGAGGAAGATCTTTGAAGAGTATTTGAAGATGATGGTCTATTAAAGATAACTCTAACATTACCATCAGGTAAATACATGATTTGTTCAGGAACTTTCCTGACAGGAGGAGGAATTGGGTTTTGAATATTATCAAAATCCCAAGCTAGAAATCTTTCTTGAAGATTCCAAGGAATTCTTTTTGGAATAGAAATATTTGAATGAAGTGGATTGACTTCAACTAAAAGACTCTCATCTTTTGGAGATGTTCTTAGAGCTTTAATGTTGAGTTGAGTATTGAGAAGCTTATAATATACTCTGTATATTAAAGCAAAGGCTCTTGAAGTATCATCGATTTCAAAGTTTTTTGTTTGAATACGCAGATTGAGAGTATTCAAGATTGCACCATCTTGAAGACTAACAGCAAAGTTTGGATAACAGTTTGAAAATATTGGACCACTTTCGAGATTTGACTCGAGCATGGAGAGTAATGAATGTTCAAATCTTAAGAGTCTTTTGTCTCTTAAAGTAATGAGAATTGGAATATCAAGACCAAGACGAAACAATGGCTTGACAGCAATTTGAACAAGTCCAATATGAATGTATTGAAATTTCTTTCTATGAGCTTGAATAGATTCTTTTGAAAGTAAATTGATTGAAGTGATCTGTTCCTTAATAGGAATAGTCTGCTCCAAAGTTTTGATAACAAGATTTTGAGTAAAATCAAAGGCACCTATTTCATAAATAGAACTCTTGTCTACTTTTGGAATAGTCCAATTTTGAAGAGTTTGCTCAATTTTTGCAATTTGAATTTCTTTTGAATTGAAATCATTTGAAACAGATCTTTGATCAATTTCTTCTTTATCAAAAAATTTTGACATACTTGAATCTTTTGAACTAGAACTACCATCTTTTGAACCACTACCTTTAGTGAACCAATTAGACATGAAAGACATAATTGAATGAAGTTTTGAAAACAGTAATCTTACCACTGTAGACACAATGCTACAGGAAATACGGATGCTTGACCAAAGCCTACAAACGGGACCACCCTAAACGCCTACCCCGGCTAACACGGGCTGACCAACGTCTATTCAGCAGACATCCATGGCTACACAACAGTATGACCTTTGACACTGTAAGGACAGTAATTTGACACAGTTTTCTCACAACACTCTCTTATGGCTCTGATACCAAAATAGGCCCAGGGACAGGGAGATGTAGTGCAGGAAGATGGAAATAGTAAAAGATCAAGAGTTTGAAGTAAAAGGATAATTTTATTGATATTTGAAATAGTAATACAATATTGATCCGAACTTGAGATGCAGAGAAATTCTTAATTTTTCATGCTCTGCCTCAAACCTTAGAATGAGCACATACTTATACTAAGATTTCGGACTTGAAATTACATTGAATTTGAAACAAGAATCTTGAAAAAAGAATAAAGTAAAGTAGGCAACTTTTGTCTTCCACTTGTCTTCATCTTTTTCTTCTTTTGAGAAAGCACTTTGATCGTCTTTTGAGAAAAGTAGATACTTGATTTCTCTTTTGACTACTTTTCATTCCTTTTGATGCTTTTGAGAAAGTTGATACCAGATGTCACTTTTGTCTTATATATATATATATATATATATATATATATATATATATATATATATATATATTTTTTTTTTTAGAAACTAGAAAAGTACGTATAAAGTTTCTATAAATTTTCTAGAAAAAACGTTCTATTACACCAATGCTAGAAAAACTTGAGATTTGATCTTTTCGTCTTATCAAGCCTTGCACTGTTTAGAACCTTGCTAAAAGTGTATCTCAAGACAATGTTTGGAAAATTTATGTCATCTTACTATATTTAGCCCACAAAGCTCAATGCATTGTTTGAAGATTTTAAGATATCTAAAAGCATTTTATCTTCTTCCAAAAGAAAATAAATAACATATTATCCTATTTGCTTAAATTCTTCACTTAATGTTACTAATTTGACAAGTTGAAATTTTAAACAAAGGAATTTGGCCAATTTAAAAATGATAATAAGAAATTTCATATATTGAATTCTTTTTCGAAGGACAACGAAACTCTCAATCCAAATTCTAAGAGTTGAACTTCTAATAATTAGAACTCTTAAAAATTATAAAATACATTTTTTCAAAGATCAAAATAAGAAGAAACTAATTAATGTAGTTTATCTGTTTATGGATATGTAGATATAAAATTGGCGATTAAGTCACCTATTTTAACATATTTAATGATATTGGTCAACATCCCAGTTTATGAAATATTCAACACTAACAGAAACAAGTTGACCACTATTTTAATTTTCTGCGGTCGGCAATGGAAATTTAAGGCATGGAGGTGACATGAGTGGACCAACATGCTCACGACTGCTCAACAATATTTTGAGTTCTATACTTTAAAATATTTAGGATATGTTCTCTTTACCATTTTCAAACCGTTTTCTATTTTCGATTTTTCAAAACAGTGAAAAACGCGTTCTCTTTCCTATTTTCGAAAACGCGTTTTTGAAAATAAGTTAAAAAGTTTTCAGTTGTAATTAAGTCAAAATTTTCAAAACGCGTTTTGAGTAATTTTAAAACAATTTTTTAAAATGTCAAAAAGAACACATTTTCAACAATCTTAAAATGAACACTCAAAACACAAAATTCAAAATAAATTCAAAACTCAAAACTGGAATATAAAGAGAACATCCTCTTAATATTTTAAAACTTGTTTTATAAGAAAGAAAGAACACCTTGCAATGATGTGTAGTGATGACCATAATGATTATATCTAAATAACTAGTTTGATTCAACCAAATTAAAGCCTTTTTTTTTTGTCAAGATATACATTTAATTAATTATGAGTAAAATATATTCTTCACATGTCAATTTAATGTATGAGTTGTATAAACTAGTGTGAATAGGTCAATTTCTTGGTTGGTCATGAATATTTAAGAACTTAAAATTATTTATTGGGTTGATTCCGTAACTAACGTGATTAACATTTTCAAATTCACCGACTACTCACATTTTAAAATTCGGGAAACATTTGCGATTATACTTATAAATTTAGAGACGAATGAGATTTTTAACATACATTACAATGTACTAGACAAATTCATTTAAAAGTTTAAACGGTTAGATATAAGGCCATGTTTGATAGGGCAGGAATTCCAGGAAAAATGGAAATGTAATTTCATTTCCACCCTTTAGCCATGTTTGATGGCTTAAATATTGCCTAGAAAAAGTTTTTCCTCCCCCACCCCACGCGCTCATTTTCCATCATTTTAGGGAATTTCAGGTTCTTGCCAATTATTATTATTTTTTAAGCAATGGAAACAAATTTTATAACCAATTGTAAAAAAAATTTCATTTTAATGGACAATTTTAATATCAAACGAACACTAAATTTTGATGAAAAAATAGTTTTCGCGCAAATTTTTTTTTTTTTTTGGCAATTGTAACAAATTTCATAACCAATTCTAAAGAAAATATTCACTTTAATGGACAATTTTCATTTAAAATAAAGTCAAACGTAAATAAAAAAATCCAAAATTTCAAAATTTTTTTTGAGTGGAAAATTATTCAAATCAAACACACTTAATTAAAAATTCTCTCCCCTGTAATTCATTTTCTTTCCACCCATTTTTCTGAGATAATATGTCAATTTCTTGGTTGGTCAATTACTTAAACTAGTGACAATAGGTCAATTTCTTGGTTGGCCATCAATATTTAAGAACTTAAAATTATTTGTTGGATTGATTCCGTAACATTTTCAAATTCACCGACTAAATGAGATTTTTAACATACATTACAATGCAACTTGACAAATTCATTAATTTAAAAGTTTAAATGGTTAGATATAAGATAAATTTAATTTCTTAATTTATTTTTAATATGCTTTCTCACGTGAATGTCAAAATCATTATTATAAAAATTAAATATATACAATTTTCATAAATAAGTGACAGTAAAACTTGAGTTCAGCACTTTTATTGTCTTTTATATACCGTGTTAAAGAACTTGATTCAAATTTATTTTATTTCAATTTTTTTCTTCAATGTGATTTCAATTAGGATATTTTGAACAAATAGTCTAGTATTCTCTCCTCCAAAGATTATTGGTATCTCTTAGAGTCTAAATTCAAGTGTCAAAATTGAACTATTTAAAGTGAACAAAAAGCTTCTAATTTTCCAACGTATTGGCGCATTTCCATTTTTCCACCAATTTTAGTTCCAACTTTTCCAAGTTTTAAGGGACTTATTTTGACTTTAATTTCTCATTTACTCGATCTTGGTTTTGAGAAAATAAATATAATACATTAATCTACTCGTGAAGTAGAATATGTTCGTTCGAAGAAATTTTGCATCCGACTAAAGAAATTTCAAATAATTTGTCAAAAGTTAGTTCAACCAACTTATTAAAAATAACCAATTTTCAACAAAAATAATTCATAAAATAGACATCGTAAATTGATTCCAATCTTTAGAATAGAACTCATATGGGTTATGATTATGAAATATTTATTAACGAAAGAAGACTTCTTATAAAAGAATTCTAAAAAATAACTATTTTTAATTTTCTCCGACTACTTTGATCATAATAGAATCTAATATTTTAAGTCGAACAACTTGTTCGTGGGAAGTAAATGTTACAATAAATTAATAAAGGTGAGTAGCATCGAAAATTATTATTGTCCTATTGAATGTTAGAATCCTCCAACGTTGGACTAATATTTTCCATGATGCATGTCCACTTGACATCTACAAGAGTTACAAGGGTGTCCCAATCCACATAAATCGAAAAGTCTTATATGAAATATTCTTCTCTTCACTAGTGGTGTATACGACACATATTTGATAATTTTTGGTGCACATAAATTGCAAAGTTTAAAATAAAAAAAAATATATAGATATAAAGAAGCAATAGTATCTATTTTAAAACGAGAAGGAACGTTGAATTATTCCCATCCAGAGCAGGAATATCAACCGAACGAGACGGGATAGGACGGGAACCTTAAATTAATAAATTCACATGACTAGACATTACCCCGTCCCTACATATGAACCCTTATTGTGTTGCAGTCAATATGTTAAGTATCATATTAGAAGATTTTTCTTTTAATTTTTAATAATAAAAATATTTTTTTATCTTTATGAAATTATAAACCTTTGTTTGATTCTCATTTTTTTCCAAAATACATTTTTCTCTCTATTTTATTCAACTACACATTTTTCAATAAAATAAAATAATTTTTCTTTTATTTTTTAATCAGATATTCTTCATTATTAAAATGGGGCTCATGCAGATGTTAACTAAGAACATAATGATTAATAATAAAAATTATAAAAGTCAACTCATAATAAATACACACGACTCCCAATGCCTCTATAAAATATAATTTAATTTGTCGGACTTTATTAATAAATTTGGCACCGTTCTTTCTTTAAATAATTAAACATTTACCACAGGATCTTATGTTATATGATTAAACAAAAGGGAACATAGACCCTAGTGTATTCAATTTGTCACCTAAGGTATGTAGAAAAGGGCAATTTTTAGTATTAACTATTTTTTAGACTAATTAAACCATCTCAATTTATATAATTCAATCATTTAATCTATCATCACATCACTCTCATGAACGGACCTTGTCTATTACCTGTTCAACCTACTTGATCCGGTTACACATCATCATCTTTATCTCCATACTACAAGGTATGGAATAGATACAACTTGCAAAGTTGTTGGCACAATAATTAGAAACTCATTACATGAAGTGGACACACACATACATACACGTGTGTGAAAGAGAGAGGAATAATCTATGAAAAGATGTTTGCTAAACAAAAACTAGGAGTACTCAAATGGGTTCAGAATGGGGAAACATAGTCCCCGTCCCACTACTCGCTCTTTTTAAAGTTAATTGTAAATTTAAGTTTTTTATCAAATGTAAAAGAAAAGATTTATTATTATTTTTTAAAGAGAACACGAGTTGTTATTAACAAATTAAAAAGAAAAGAAATAAAATTCACTAAGATATAATAATAATAATAATAATAATAATAATAAAACAACAACAAAAAATAAATGGGTGATAAACGGGGCAAGGGACCTGTCCCTGATCGGATCTTACCCTGAACCCGTCTCATCCCACTTTAATCGAGAATGAGGAGGGGTAAGGTAACAAAAATATCCGATGAAACGGGAGACGAAAGTGACTGACCAGTCTCATACCCACCTCGTTGTCATTCCTAACCTTTCTTGACAGATAGACGACGTGGAGGTATTATAATGATTACATTAAATGTATGAGATCTGAAATGTGGTGTGAGATTGTGTTAAATATAAATTCGATAAACTAAAGTTTAAATCGGGATGCACGTGTAGTAAGATTGAAGTAATGATGTGTTTGTCTCCCATTATTGGGAGAAAAATAGAGTAATGAATAATATTTTTTGGAGAATGTGTGGTTGAAAAGTAAAGTAATTTTATTGATTTGTGTGTAAAATATTTTATTTGGTGAATGTGTGGTGGAGAATCTTACTGTAGTAAACAATTTTTTGGAATAATGGTAGATAAACAGGGGCTACATTTATGTGTAAAACCTTGATTTTACTTTTATATGGATTGAAGAAGAAAAAAATTGAAAATATAGCATAATGCAAATGGTCATTTAGTCTAATATTGAAGATATGGGTTTTTCCATTTGTACTGAAAATGGATGATAACGAGTTTAACAACCTCTCATATGCGTGCGGGTCCTGCGTGAATAAAAAATTTCAAAAAAATGTGGGCCCTCCCCCTATTTTTAGTGTTCGGTCAAAGTGTTTGTCAACTATTTTCGATAAGTGTAGCATTGCTCTGAAGATAATTGCTAACGTTTGAGTGATGTATCTAATATGAATGGACAAAAATTTGAAAATCTTTCTTACTTGGTGCTTGTTTAATAAAACTTCGTAAAATTTTTATCTGTTCATCTTGTCAAATTTTAATTTTAACTACACATTTTATAAGAAATCGAAGGAATATATTGTGATTTTTTTTTTAATGAAATCCCCAATGAAAATAGACACCATCACTATTTTTTTTTTTCTATCCAAATAGATCATAACGATTACCGACACTTCAGAAAATTGTGAAATTTTACCAACTTTTATCAAAATCTGTTCAAATTTTTTTTTTATATCAAAAACTTTATCAAACAACTCCTTCATCACATTTTATTTTATCTCATCCATCATACTACGTCATGAAATTTGAAAAGAAAACCACATGCAACTTGACATTCAATAATATGTACTATCACTATGGCTAGCCTTTGAGCCTGTTTGCTTATTTGGTAGATGTTAACATACAAAAAGTGTAGCCCAAATCAAGGGATGAAAGTCAGTTCGGAAGTCCAGGATGAAAGCCCTAATATGATCATTAATGAATGCAGTGGAGGCCCACGAACAAGGTACCATCATTGCCCAACCTTGCAAGACGCCCAAGATTTGAACAAGTAGAGTGCCTTAAATCGCCCAGAGCGAATGAGCCTATTTTCGCCCAAACCTTCGAATCGCCCAGTATATTAGCAAACATAAGATATTATAGTTATCCAGAGCAACAGCCATTGAAGCGGTTATTGAACAACCTTATCACACCACCACGATCCAAGAATCACAGCTGTAAGCGGTTGAACGACGAGAGTAATGGCAACAATTAGAGACAGCAGTTCCATGACAAGTTAGTTATCATAAAGAAAGTGGGTAGTTATAGAGCAATCAAGTAATTTCTAAGCGGTTTGTCGTGAATGAATTATCAAGGAAGTATAAAAAGGAAGAGAAGATATAGAGAAAAGGACCCCGAATCAAATACTCTCAATAGAGAATATGTAATTTCAATTTCTCAGTTTAACTTTAAACACTTCATTCAGTACTCGTGTGCTTGCACCCATTGGAGACATTCTGTTTATTTTCAATTGTAAATCATCGCCAATAAAACATCCCTTTTGAAGACTTTGTCTCAAAAGGTCCATTCCTTACACAATCGTCTAAACATTTTTTAATTGTTAGCGAGACCCGCACAAAACCGTAGAATATAAAGAATTTAGAAACAACTGACAAAAAGTAGCACTAAATATTAGTTGGAAGTGGTATTTTCCCTTCAATACTTTCAGCTTTTAGCATAACATTTTTAAACCTAATTTGTATAGTTATAGTTATAGCATCACTTTTTATGAGTGCACAAGTTACAATGACAGATACTACCTCTATTTTTATTAGCATTTGTCTTTTCCATTTGCAACTCAATTTTCTTCAACTTGAAAACGAGACACAAGCATTAATATTTTATTTTTACATTCAATTTGCAGCCTATGAAAGTGCAATTCGAAATGACCCGATAATATATTTAGATACTGCGATCCAATTAACTTCGTCTAAATTAGAAATGATCCAAAACAAGAGAAATAAAAGCTAAAAAATGGATTTTCTAGCATGAAAATAGGGCAGATATGAAAATGGATTAAACAAAATAGAAATTTGACAAAACTTAACAAATTGACTATGGAAAATGAACATTTTTTTTTCCATTGTGATTGAGTTTGGTCATTGAAGTGCATTGAAATGAAGATTTGGGGTTAGAAAATGATAGTGATTCCACCACATGAAGATTTGGTTTGGGCCGAACCACTTCAACCCAGTATAACTATAGCCCAAAAGCCCATTAAAAGCCCAGCCAACAAAACTCACAACGCAAATTCGTTGGTGGCCCATCACGGTACCAGCCAATACTCAAAACCATTTGAACCATCAAAAATCAAAGAGAAATTACGCCACATACATACTCGAGTCTATCTTGAAATTATACACTTATCGTTCTAATTATCGGATAATAATGAATGAATAGATGGTAATATTCAGAAGTGCGACTTTCTTACTTTCGAAAAATGTATTTTATTCGGATTGTAATGTTGGAGAAAATAACAGTAAAGTGCAGAAAAACTTATCAAAAGATTGAGTCTCGTGACAGCACGATGTCCTAAAGCGAAATTGTGCGTCGATAACTGCTGCGACCTCTGTGGACAATCACAACCAGGATACAACGATCAAATAAACCAATTGTGCAGCAATCACAAAAGGTTTTCAGAACTCTCAAATATACTCCAAAAATATGTAAAACTAAAAACAATATTTTTTCTGTATAGAAATATATAATCTCGTTTTTCTTGTTATTTTCTAATACCAAAAAGTCTGTTTATATAGGCAAAAAGAGATGTAACTTCTTCCACCATGATCTAGTATTAAGTTGCAGATGTAATGGCCAATGGTAATGGGTATTAATACTGGGCAGTTAAAACTGTCATATTCTACTGGCTAGTTGACCCATTAAATAATTCCGAAAATGATTAAAAAAAATAATTATTTTATTAGAATCAATAAAGCCCAAGGCCCCAAGGCCCAATCAAAGATTTTTTAATATAGTGCGTGAGGCGTGGCTCGAACACCTGACCTCCCACACAAATTCCACACTTTTCACCAGTTGGACACTTCATCTTAATTAATTATTTCTTTCAAATATTATATTTATTGTATAAATATATAACAATCCCCCACATGAAAGAAATAAGATAAATAAAAATACTATTCTGGAGTACGGTAGAAATCACGCAGGCTTAGGTGTCTATCAACTTGAACCTTAGCTTTGTATATTCTATCGAGTTTACTAACTGTAGAGTGAACTATGTCTTGAACTCCACAATTATGATTTGCAAATTGAGACAATAGAACACACACATGACCTCTAAAACAATCATTGAGTTCTCACGGTTGTGTTCATTTCGACCGTGAACTTTCCCGGTTTCTTTGAGTGCTCTAGAGAATTACCCTTAATTCTCATAGGAAGCGGCCCCACTTCCACACTCAAATAGGTGCTTCTATCAATGATACACTGTATTTAAACACCCCACTAAATATCAGCTATAGAAAGCATTAAGAGCATTAGCTCATCCTCTAATCAATACAGTTTGTACTACTCATCATAGAGAGGGGTTTGAAATAAATTCAATGTAGTACCCCCACATATCACTCCAATAACTTTGTTATCCAATTGAACCTTATCCATGGGATCTCCAATCGCAAGGTTAGGTTTCCATTATAGGCGATCTAATTTGTAATAGGCTTTAGCCCCATCCCCCTCGATGTTTTCTGAACTAGCTCTCTAGCTAATCCTTTTGTTAATGGGTCAGCAATATTATCACTTGACTTCACATAGTCAATAGCTATAACCCCATCCTTAAGCAGTTGACGCACAGTATTATGCCTCCTACGAATATGTATAGACTTTCCATTGTAGGATGAATTTTGAGCTCTTGCAATAGCTGCTTGACTGTCACAATGGACATAGATAGCTGGAAGTGGTTTGGACCACAAAGGAACATCCATAAGAAAATTCCTTAACCATTCAGCCTCTTCACATGCCTTATCTAATGCTATGAACTCTGATTCCATAGTAGATCTCGCAATGCAGGTTTGCTTAGTGGATTTCCAAGATACGGCACGACCTGCTAATGTAAAAACATAGCCACTTGTAGATTTAGTTTCATTGGTATCTGAAATTCAATTAGCATCACAATATCCCTCAAGTACAACAGGATATTTAGTATAATGTATTCCCCAGTGTATAGTGTATCTCAAATACCTCAAGACTCGAATGAGAGCATCCCAATGTTCACTATTAGGATTACTAGTATACCTGCTAAGTCTACCGACGGCATATGCTATATCAGGTCTGGTACAGTTCATGAGATACATGAGACTGCCGATCACCTTAGCATATTCTAAAGCAGAAACACTAAGACCTGAATGTTTTCTCAAATGATGACTTGCATCATAAGGTGTTTTAGCGGGAATACAATTATATAGGTTAAACTTCTTAAAGACTTTTTCTACATAATGTGATTGGGTTAAAGTAACTCCTTCGGAATGTATTACTATTTTAATCCCTAGAATAACATCAGCAACACCCAAATCTTTCATTTCGAAGTGCTTTTTCAGGAACTGTTTAGTCTTATTAATCATGTCTAAACTAGTTCCCATTATTAGCATATCATCCACATATAAGCAAATTATAACACCACAATCCCCCACAAATTTGCTATATATGCATTTATCTGCTTCATTTATCACATAACCATTAGATGTCAAGGCAGTATCAAATTTCTCATGCCATTGCTTAGGGGCTTGTTTAAGGTCATAAAGAGATTTTCGAAGTCTACATACTTTATCATCAAGGCCTTCTACCACAAATCCCTCAGATTGATCCATATAAATCTCTTCTTCTAAATCTCCATATAAAAAGGCAGTATTGACATCCATTTGATGTATAATAAGATTATGCAATGAAGCAATTGCAACTAACATCCTAATAAAGGTAATTCTAGTAACAAGTGAATATGTATCAAAGAAGTCAACTCCTTCTTTTTGTTTATAGCCTTTAGCTACAAGTCTTGCTTTAAATTTATCAATTGAACCATCAGGTTTCAATTTTTTCTTAAAAATCCATCTACACCCAATGGTTTTACATCCTCTAGGCAAGTCTACTAATTCCCAAGTGTTATTAGACATAATGGAATCATATTCACTATTAATAGCTTCCTTCTAAAATATAGAATCTGGTGAAGACATAGCTTCAACAAATGTACTAGGATCATCCTCTACTAAGTATGTTAGAAAGTTAGGACCAAAAGAAGTAGCAGTCCTAGGTCTTTTGCTTCTCCTAACTTCAGCTTCTTCTAATTCAATAGGCTCTTCTCTAACACTAGGAGGAACACTAAGAGAACTACTTGGTCTTGCAGATTTTTCTTTAAAAGGGAATCTATTTTCAAAAAATTCTGCATCTTTAGTTTCAAAAATTGTGTTCTTTTCAATCAAAATATTTTTAGAGTCAATTACTAAAAATCTGTAGGCATTACTATGAAAAGCATAACCTATGCATACACAATCAACAGTTTTTGGACCAAGTTTAGTTCTCTTAGGTGCTGGAATGCCTTAGCCAAACACCCCCACACTTTAAGATATTTATATGAAGGTATTCTACCTTTCCACAATTCATAAGGGGATTTATCATTTTTCTTACTGGGAATTCTGTTAAGAATATAACATGCAGTAAGAAGTACTTCTCCCCACATGTTAAAAGGTAATCCAGAAGAGTTTAGCATTGAACTGACCATATCCTTTGGAGTTCTATTTTTCCTTTCAGCTACACCATTAGATTGAGGAATATTTTTCTTTAATAAATGCAGATATTAAGGGAATTTTATGAAATTTTTGACTAAAATACTCTATAGAATTTTATGCTTTTACCTATTATTTCAAAGATTAATGGTGATTAAAGTTTGGACATGTGTTACAACTGCTTAGAAATTAAATATTTAATTTATAAAATAACTTAAAATTTTCAAATCAACACGTCTACACCATTTTATGTCTTACTTAAAATAATGCATAGTTTCATATCAGATCACATTTTCTATTTCTGCTTACGTAAATTCATAGAAGTTTGTTTGCATACAGGGACCGATGTAGGGGTCGATCGGTGGTCCAGTCCCCAGTCCATTTCATTTTTTTTGGTGTAAAAAAATTTCCATGTGTAATTTTTTTTTTAAACATATTATCCCGACTTGTAAACTGATCTTGGGTCCGTTCCTATTTGCATATAACCATGTATAATGGCAAGTTTTCAATTATATTTACACAATGACAGAGAGATCTAAATCATTGTTCAATGAAAAAACACGTCTCATTATAAATAATTAGGTACTTGTCCAAGTTTGGAAAGAAAGATTTATTTATAAAGTTGAACACAAGGACAAAAGATTTAAACAACTTCCTTTTTATTTATTTATGTAAATTACTGCTTTTTAATATTATAGTGAGATGTTGCAGATCAATTTCCTACTTTTGGAAGGTTGAGAACTAAACTCAAATAAGAAACTGAGAACAAATTTTCTGAATTACATATTCCTTCCAAGTTAAATACAATATATATGGGATTATTGATTTAAAAAAATTCAACTACTCATTTATGAATGGTGGGATTTAAATGGGGTTAGGTCTGAGGATAATATAATCACACATTTACACTAGTGGAAATGTATCAACTGTAAAAAGATTGTATCAGCAACCAAATATTTGAGTAGAAGATTATTACACATATTTCAATTAATCAATTATAAATGGTGAGATGTAATTAGCTTTACAATTAAATGAAATATTTCATTTTGTACCATCAATAGTAACGAATTATTACAGACCAAATTAACTACTAATATTTATACATCAATTCAAAATATTTTAAGCACTATTAATATTTATCCAAACACCGTTTTAAGGAAATAAAAATAAAATCATGTATAATAACGGTATGCAAACCCCCCACAAAAGTTCGAATTTGATAACCTAAAATTTATTGTCCGTGGCTTTAAAAGAGCCAGTGAAATATTATGGCTGTGGAAATTCATGTGTTATATCATCATTCAAACCTGTCACTCTCGATTATTGTCTGTGGCTTTAAAAAAGCCAGCGAAATATTATGGCTGTAGAAATTCAGGGTTAATTCTCGAAAAAATTCTGCTACATGCACAGGGTTGGTGACCAACTCAAAAATAGGGGCCTGATGTTGCTTCCATTATGACGTTGATTTGAATGGCCCACAATTCAAATCAAGGGCTGAGGTGGCGTTCAAATCAAGGGCCGAGGTGTTGCCACCTCAGCCCCCTATTTGTAGGTCGGTCACCGACCTTGTTTCTTTAATAATAAATTTCAGAACGAAAACGAGTTACGCACGTCTTATTTCGGCAAAGACCCCACCAAGACGAATTCATCATTTCATACAGTTCGTTCGATTATTTACTTGATGTCAAATATTCCATGGCTTCTAGGAAAACCATGAGCCCAATGCATAGGTGTCTGTTAACATTTGGAATATTTCCGCATTTTCAAATTCTACAGGACAAATTACTGGTAAACGAAGGTACAGTGATACAGATGTATATGTTTAGAATTTTGCCACTTTATTAGAGGAATTTTAACAACTTTGGCAAATGTATATGGATAAATTGTCATGTAGCATTATGTCAAGAAAAGTGCTATATGTACATAGGTGTACACATAGGGGATGACATAATGTAAATGAGGTGGGACCGGCGCTACAATATCGTAGGTCTCACCTCACTCACATTATGTCAACATCTATGTGTACACCTATGTACAAATAGATTAATTCTTATGTCAATCTATATGTCAACAAAAATGGCATTGTAGCCTGATTGATATGTTTAATACATTTGTTTTAACTGAGAAGTTTGTAGAGCTTAATTTACACTAAGAGCATGTCTCCAAAGTATTTAGAAAATTTTTAAATCAAACATTGATAGAATTGATGATAAATAAGTAGATAACATTTGTGGATTCCTCGAAATGCATAAATAAAAAGTGATCAATGTTTACAAACAATATATAATCATGAACCAAACATAGACTAATTCGTTTATCTTTTCACAAATCTATCTTCGACAAGGTCAATAGAGGCTCTCACATGGTGGTAGGATCCATTAATGTGTTAACAGATAAATCCCACAACGAATAAATATAGATATTAAATTATAAAAGTTTTGACTACTTTTCTAAATAAATTTGACTTTATAAGATGGAACTTTGAGACTTTATATAATATTACAGTCCATTAAACTCATATGAGTAATATGATCCAATTACGAGCATGTAAATTTCAAGATTAGTATTCTCGAATAAGTCACCCATAACCCAATACGAAGTCGTCTGGTAATATCTAGGAACTTTCATGGAATCTATTGAACAAATTTACTATTAAATGAAAAGATACACAGTTTCAGAATATCTAATTTATTTTAACGTGTACCTATTTGAAATAAAGCATCTTGAAAAATATTTAAAAATTAAAAATGGATCTTTTGTACAAACACCGTGTAAATTTCATCTTTATTTTGATATTTTACAAGTGTAGTACTCTGTAAAAGATCACATCTCGACGGATTTTTTTGGCTTGTGATGCCAAAATTCGAGTTTTATTCGACTTCTATAACTCAAAAAGGTCTTTTTGACGTACTTTTTGCGTGAATTAAGTCTTAAAAAATCGTGCTATAAATAAAGCATGTTTTTGACATATTACAGAGATCTTTTTGGGAAGTAAAAGATAAATACACACAAGAACACATTTAGGGCTTGAATAAAATCGCAGTGGAAGAAGAAGAAGAAGAAGACGACGACGACAAGGATAATGAATTCAAATTCATGCTAGAAGGCTTTACAATTATCATGTTTTTCTAGAATCTCGGTGATGTAAGTCTACACTTTTATATACGTTGTAATTCAAAGATAGGAGAATAGTTTTCCTATAGCTAGGACAACATTTTAAATCATGTTTTCAAAGTCAAACGAACACTAGACTTTGATTAAAAAATGATTTTTTAGGAAACAAATTTTTTTTTTTTTTTTTTTTTTTTTGGCAATGTAAACAAATTTATAAACCAATTGTGGAAAAAAATATCACTTTCATGGACAATTTCATGTAAAACAAAGCCAATTAAACACATTTGAAATCATTTTCACTGTAAAATATTTTCTTTCCACCCATTCACCCATTTTCCACCCTTACAATCAAACGCACCCTAAAGTGTTTTTTTCCCTTCTTGACTTTAATTATGATATTGGTTAAATATTTGTTATTATTATTAGTGACCATCAAATACTCGATAACTATTTGAATGATTTGTTATTTATATTTATTCCGAGAGGTAGAAAATAAATTCTAGGACTTGTAGCAAATATCGCAAACACCGTTTTAAGGAAACAAATAAAATAAAATCATGTATAATAATGGTAGGGGTATGCAAATCCCCACAAAAGTTCGAATTTCAAAGCCTAAAATTTACTGTCCATGAAATTATTGTCTGTGGCTTTAAAAAAGCCAGTGAAATATTGTGGCTATAGAAATTCAGGGTGGGTTAATTCTCGAAATAGTCATTGAACATTTTTTCAAAGCTCCCACTCAATCACTGAACTTAAAAATTGTACCCGTTAATCACTTAACTTTGAAAATTAATACATCATTCATCACTGCGTAAACGAAACTTGCGAAATTGGAAGGATGACATTGAGCATGACTTCAAAGGTATGTGACTATTTTTTATTCACAAGTCGTCCAATACATATGTGGGTTTTTTTTTTTGTAAAATCCGTTGAATGCGTGATTTCATTCAATTGTAGAGCTTTTCGAAATCTGAATTTCGCAAATTTTATGAGTTAGATTATTATAGTTTCTAACATAATTATAACATGATTTCTAACTGATGGATAGATCAATTGATTGACGCATATAACAAGAAGGGCTAGTTAATGTGATGAAGCCATGTGTCCTATCATTCAATGGGCTTATTCTTCAACTCGGCGATGACCCCACCAAGACTTCTTTGCCATATCATACGGTTTAGTGAAATCGACTTGATGTCAAACATTACACAGTTTGTAGGAAAAGAATATGTACCCATAACCCAATACGAAGTCGTCTGGTAATATCTAGGAACTTTCATGGAATCTATTGAACAAATTTACTATTAAATGAAAAGATACACAGTTTCAGAATATCTAATTTATTTTAACGTGTACCTATTTGAAATAAAGCATCTTGAAAAATATTTAAAAATTAAAAATGGATCTTTCGTACAAACACTATGTAAATTTCATCTTTATTTTGATATTTTACAAGTGTAGTACTTTGTAAAAGATCACATCTCGACGGATTTTTAATAATATTTTGATTTTACACAAGTCTAAAATCAAAGTTTAGAGATTGATGAGTACATTTTCACAAAGCATATAATATAAAAACTGAAAGCTTATTGAATTAGAAGTCCAATGCACTTACGTATCTCAATTCGAAGTTTTCTATATGAAGTTATGAGCGTTTCTGTTGGGCTCGTGTGTTGTTCTTTATCATCAAGCTGGGGTGAAAATTTACATACAAATCTTGTTGGGGAAAAAATTTAAACTACGGTGCTGGTAGACAAACATCTTCTATGAAGTAGATTACTTTGATTTTTTTAAATGGATTTAATGTACAGTATCATTAGAATATGCTGAAAAGATATTAGACGAAATTTATGAAGTTAGGTGATCGTTTGTCATTCTTTTTGCCTCTATGATGGAAGTTTTCGTTGTGTTGTTGTTTTAATACTGATAGAGACCCATGATTTGTACTAAATTCTGCATTGTATTATCATTAGTTAATTAGTCTTGACTACATACGTCTTGCTTAGGGTTTTTGTAAAGAAATTAAATACTGATGCAACTGATACATATAATTGGAGATTCTATGAGCACGAGATGAATGAGACATAATGTTTTACCTCAATAGGTAGAAAAATGAGGGCTAGATTGAACTTCCTTATCTCTTTAGCAAGGCATCAATACCCAATCATCTATGCCCTATCTTTTTTTAAAAAGAACAGATAGATCTTTAAATGCAAAGTCTAGAAAATAAGTTTTGAATCAAATCTCTTAATATTATTTTTGTCACCTATCATCATTTTAAGTATTTTAAGTTAAATGTAACTAATACTTAAGACAAATAATTTTTTTTTTTATATTTAACTATCATATGTCTAACTATACAATGACACGTGCATTGCACGTGATTCTTCCTAGTATATCAAAATATTTAAATCTCTATAATTACATCCAAACACAAAGGTTTGATTGATCTAGACTTCTATTTTAAAGACTATTAATTTGCCAATTTATTTATCAAATGCATATGTAGCTGACGTCAATGGCGTCCCTATTCAAGAGACGTGGCATGTCTTTCACCCTATAACAATGCTCATGAAGATAATGTTGCGTTTATAGCCCAACTAAAACGTGATTCAATTAAAGAGGATAAGACAAATTTTACCCATTTTTGTTTTTTACCCTTGATAGAGCAAATGTTTAGAATGGGTTTGGGGATAGAATTTTGATTTTTAAATAATTATATAGAGCATGTTTGGTAGGGTTTAAGATCCAATTAAAATTAAAAATATAGTCGTTATTGGGTCTCACTCGTCTAATAAAATTCAAAAATAACGGCTAATTTTTCAATTTTAATCTGATTTTAATTTCTATCAAACACATCCATAATTTTTTTAAAATTTTAGATATTAAGGAAACTATTGGGGTGTGATATGTTCCTTGACTCTTCCCCATTCCCAATTCGGGGCAAGAGATTTTATCACATAGATCTCTATTAAAAGAATATCACAATTATATTTATCTGTCGTTTTATAAAATCTATCTTTGACAAGTGCATGCTTGTTACTAGAGAAATGATGCATATTAAAATGGATGGCACCCCACATACCATGCTTGGGGGAATGATACTCTTGTGTGAGAGCAAATAAATAGAAAAGAAAAATGGAAAGATGCTTAATATTCTTGAAACTAGAAAAATGCAACAGAGACTTAATTCATATATTATCAAACCACACATAAATTGAAACTAACATATTGCATCTTAAAACATGTATGATACCACCATTTTTAAACCCCTTGACAATATACTAAACTCCTATAGGCATCTATCACTTCTGCAATATCGAATCCCCAAATATCAGATTGGATTTCATAATCCCGTAAATCAAAATTTGATTCTACTTCACTGCATGTGTATCCACAAATCAAATCCTTTATCCTTCTTGTCATTGTTGTAGCTCCAAATCCCAGCTTTGGTTTCCCTATCTGAAATAAATGTCAAAAAATGAAATTAGATACAATGCTTGTCCAACATCGTATTTAAATAAAAAAAAAAAGTGTAATTTCTCTAAGAACATAAATTGTTTAGAAGAGATGGTTTAACGTCGTACAAAAGTGGACAATGTTTTATTGTCACTAATTTAAGAAAATTGTAAACTAGTAAAGCTTGATTTGCAAGTGAAAGGTGCGTTATGTACTACTTCTCCAAGAAGGAAGTAATTTAACACTGTGACAGAGATATCTAGAGACAGAAAGGGATGGAATTGACATTCTGAAATGGGTAAAACTTATAATGACCTTGTCATGGACGATTTGGATGGTGGAATTTCCATGCACAGAAAAAATTGCATTCACAACTTCAATACTATCTTCATGAAGCAAGTGAATTATCTTGTAGAACTTTGATAAATCATGGAGCCCACTAACTAAAATGACATCCATATTTGGTCCCATATCTTGAACTTCTACTAGAGGTGGTGGAGACTTTGTGTTGGCTTGAATGTCACTTGTAATGCAAGAATGTGATATTTTCCTTTGCGACAAGGATACCTTCTTCTCCTTCATCTTCTCCACCTTCATCTTTAAACTTTCTGTAAAGCATAAGCCTATGAAATAAAACGGAAGCAGTCAAGAAATCTCCAAGAATATCGAACAATATACACAACGAATCATCTCCTTTTCATTAGGCTCAGAAATAGAACATTGTACCCGTCTGTACAATATAGAAACGACCACAATAGCCCCAAACCCCAAGACAATAACCCTAAGCAGCCACTACAATGGACTCGATCGAACACATCAATCTACCAGTCGAAACTCCCCCTCAATCACAGAGATTACAACACAAAGAACACTGGTTACAACCAGGGGTTTTAGTCCTATCACGAAGACAGAAGTAGAGAAGGAAGAAACTAGCAGAATCACAAAGACAGAAGAAAACCCAAACGCTTTATCGCACACAGCAGGAAGGGGAAGAATGAGAATCACACAGAAAAATAGTCGGTCAAGCTGGTATATATGGACAGCCTATCAACCGTAGATCTGATCCCCATCCGACGGTCCAGAGCAACACACTTGGGTAAGTCTTGGGCTTGGGTATTGGCCTGAATCTTTATTGTGTTATTGGGCAATGGCTGAAACTTATTCAGCAATGGGCTGAGCCCTTTTCTTTTCATCATAGCCCCAAAAAAATAGTTAGAAAACTAATGTCACAAATGGCATCACAATTCCAACAAATCTCCCCCTTGATGCCAATGCCATAAACCACTAAACACATTAGTGTTTCATAGCACCAACACCAAGAAGGTTACCACCTGCAAGGAAAAACAAAATTCACCCAGAATCAATTCTTAGAATTTGTAAACAAGATTTAAACTTGGAAAGAGGAAGTACCTTTGTTCCCATATCCGCGGGATTAAACTGTGTAGGGATTTTCTCAAGCAAAATAGATTCTTTATGAACCATATCTCTAATGAAATGCATCCTAATATCTATATGTTTTGTCCTATCATGAAAAACAGGATTTTTACATAAATGAATAGCATTCTGACTATCACAATAAACCACAACAGGATCACGCAATTCATTTAGTTCACATAACAAGCCTTTAAGCCACAAAGACTCCTTTATAGCTTCAGTAGCAGCTACATACTCAGCTTCAGTAGTAGATAAGGCAACAATAGACTGCAATTGGGACTTCCAACTAATGCAAGCACCACACAAAGTAAACACATATGAAGTTGTTGATTTCCTATTGTCCTTATTACTAGCATAATCAGAATCCACATATCATTTCAACACAACTCCCTCTTTACAAAATTTAAAATGCAATCCTAAATCTGCAGAACCTTTTAAGTATCTTAAAAGCCATTTTAAAGCGGTCCAATGTTCTGGACCCGGGTTTGCCATAAATCTACTCAAAATGCTAATAGCATGTGCAACATCTGGTCTAGTACATACCATAGTATACATAACTGATCCAACCGCATTAGCATAAGGTACCTTTTGCATGTATTTAATGTCAGACTCATCATGTGGACATTGCTCTTTACTCAATTTAAAATGACAAGCGAGAGGCAAAGTAACAGGCTTAGAATCATGCATAGCAAATTTAGATAACACCTTTTTCACATAGTCAGATTGGGTTAAAAGAAGAGATTGTTGTAATCTATTCCTTTTAATATCCATCCCTAAAATTCTCCTAGCATGCCCTAAATCTTTCATTTCAAATTCATTACTCAAAGCCTTTTTGATATCATTTATATCACTCATTTTATGTCCAACCAATAGCATATCATCAACATACAAAAGCAAGTAAACAATCACATCATTCTTATCATTGCTTTTAAAATAAAGACAATGATCAAAGGCACTTCGCACAAAGCCAATAGAAGACACATAATTGTCAAATCTAATATACCATTGCCTAGGTGATTGTTTCAAACCATACAAAGATCTATTAAGCAAACAAACATGATTTGGCATTTTCGAATCAATAAAACCTTGAGGTTGCACCATATAAATCATTTCATCCAAATCACCATGCAAGAAAGCAGTTTTAATATCCATTTGTTCAAGCTCTAAATCATATTGAGTAACTAAGGCAAGCATAACTCTTATAGTAGTATATTTCACAACAGGAGAGAAAATTTCATTATAATCAATACCAGGCTTTTGTGTAAATCCCTTTGCAACAAGTCTAGCCTTAAACCTAAGAGGCTCTTTAGAAGAACTACCCTCCTTAATACTGTAAACCCACTTACAGCCTACCAAAGACTTATCCTTAGGTTTAGGAACTAACTTCCAAGTATCATTCTTCACAAGAGACTTCATCTCTTCTTCCATAGCACCTAGCCACTCTTTAGATTGTTGACAACTCAACGCCTCTTCATAAGATTTAGGCTCCTTGAAAACTAAATCCTGATACGATAAAACAGCAAAGGAATGATAATCACCCATCCTAGTGGGTTCCCTGATCTCTCTCCTAACTCTATCACGAGCAAGTTGATAATCACCTAGAGGATCAACTACATCACCTACTAAGTCATGTTCACCACCTACAATCTCAACTTGTTCCTCCTCAACAAGTTCAGGGGAGTTACCTACTCTTACTTGCATACTAGTCTCTTCATCCTCATCACTCTTAGGATCATCACTAGAGACTCTCTTACTCAAACACGGCATATCACCTTCATTAAAGGTCACATTTCTACTGGTTATCATCTTAAAACCCTTCTCATCTCTAGACCAAAGTCTGTATCCTTTTACTCCCTCAGGATATCCCATGAAAACACATTTCTGAGACCTAGGCTCCAACTTACCTATACTTTGGTGAGAATAAGCAGAACATCCAAAAGTTCTCAAAGTAGTATAATCAGATAATCTCCCTGACCATACCTCTTCAGGTGTCTTACCATCTAAGACACTAGAAGGAGTTCTATTCACAATATACACAGCTGTCATCACAGCCTCACCCCAAAGTACTTTAGGAACCCCCGAACTAATCATCATACATCTAACCTTATCCAATATAGTCCTATTCATTCTTTCAGCAACTCCGTTTTGCTGAGGAGTATATGGAACAGTTTTGTGTCTGAGGATCCCATCATCTCTACAAAGTTGATCAAATTCAGTATTACAAAACTCCAGACCATTGTCTGTTCTTAGAACTTTGATCTTTTTATCCATTTGATTTTCAATTAAAGTTTTCCAATTTTTAAACTTTTCAAAAGTATCTGATTTTTGTTTCAAAAGATAAATCCAAACTTTTCTTGAAAAATCATCAATCAGTGATAAAAAGTATTTGTTGCCACCTTGAGTGGTAGTAGATGATGGGCCCCACAGGTCAGAATGAATATACTCAAGGATAGATGCAGTCCTATGCTGACCACTATTAAAATGAAGCCTATGTTGTTTTCCTAAAGTACAGTGCTCACAAAATGGAACCTTAGAAATCACATCCTTTCCAAAAGCCCCTCTCTTATTCAAAATGTGTAACCCCTTTTCACTCACATGAGCTAGCCTATTATGCCACTTCAGGGTAGCATCAATCTCAGCACTAGAGGACTCAGCAATGTGACTCTGAACTACACTGGCTCTAGTGACATATATACCATTTCTCTTGATCCCTTTGAAAATAATTAAGGAACCCTTAATTATTTGCAAAGTACCATTACCAATCCGACCTTGCAGGCCTATGTCATCTAGATTGCCCATAGAAATTAAGTTTCTATTCAAATCAGGGATATACCTTACTCTTTCCAAGGTGAAGGTATATCCATTATCAAACTTCAAAGTCACACTACCAATTCCTTTAATGCTACAGGCTACATTGTTACCCATAACCACCTCTCCACCGTCAAGATCCTTAAAGTTCTCTAACCAAGGTCTTCTAGAGGTCATATGAAAAGTGCACCCTGAATCCATAATCCACTCACTATCCTGACCACTATCATCCACATAGTCGACAGTATTCACATCAGGAGTGGGTTCTGTCACCACGTATACATCAACAGTCCTCTCATCTAGAGGTTCAACGACATGCCCTTCATCCACTCTCTTCTCTCTCTGTTCATTCTTCTTCTTATAACAATCCTTTATAAAATGTCCTGTCTTACCACACCCATAACACTTCCTAATTCCACTCCTAGACTTAGATCTAGGTCTCCATTTCACCTTCTTCTTAGAATTGTTTTGATTGCTCCCTTGATAACTTTGACCACTGACTTGCCTAGTCATAGGTCTACCTCTCACAGACAAACTCTCAAAATCCTTCCCGGTTCTATCAACCTTAAGCTCTAACTCTTTACTCCTCAAAGAATTGATCACTATGTCGGGAGTCAAAGTATCTCTACCATACTTAATAGCAAACTTAACATCCTTATACACATCAGGTATAGCATTCAACAGGATAACTTTTTATATTCATCAGACACCTTCTCCCCAGTATTAGCGATATCTTGAACCAATTTATTAAAAGTATCAAGATTATCATCTAAATCCTTAGACATATCAATCTTAAAGCTAAAGAACCTCTGTAAAAGGAAAAGTTTGTTAGGCAGACTCTTAGACATGTATTGCTCTTCTAGCTTATCCCACAAAGCCTTAGCACTATCAAGTTTACCAACTTTCCTCAACACTTGATCAGACAAATGAAAAATTATAGATGTATAAGCAAGTTCATCAGATTCAAGTCTTTGATCATCAGTCATAGCAGCAGGAAATTCACCAGTTATAGCCTTAGAGACCTTCTGTTGAACTAAGACCCCTCTCATTTTTTGCTGCCAAATGGGAAAATCCACTTTTCCATTAAAAACTCCAAGTTCAAATGTTGCCATTGTCATTTGAAGTTTTTAATCAACACAAAGAATTTTGAGGTCACAGTCCCACAGAAAAACAGTAAACAGATATTTCAATCGACAATTTAATAGTCACACAAATCACAGTGTAAGCAAATTAGGAATAGAAACATCATACTGAAAACAGACTACTAACTAAGTGAATCACAACATAACAAATGATGATAAGCAGCTTTAATAAACCCAAAGAATCAAGAAAGAATTAACAGTGAGATTAAAACAGGCTTATAATCACAAGAATTCACAAAGAATAATGCTACAAAGCACATAAAATCTGATTTCAAATCAAGGTACAAAACTAAGACAAGTGTTAGAAGTCACCAGGATTCCTTGAGGTTCAAACCCCTGTGTCAAGGCTCACTTCGAACACCAGGGAATGCAATTCATTGTGGAAATCAACAATATTCCAGATGTAGAATTAACACAATCAAGAATCAAGGAATGCAGGGGGTTAAGAAGAACTACAAAGTCGGTTCAAAGAACCAGCATCAAGAAGGGAAAAAACTGGAGACTCTGCAGATCACCTAGCTTGCAGCCAATCTCCAAAATACCGTTCACCAAGAACCAGGTTCCCTCGCAAGAACACAAACAGAGAAAGAAATTAGTGCCAAACAGAAAAGGGGGAAAAATTTAGGGTTCCTGGAGTTCACTCGATTTTTAGGGCATCAACTGAAAATCAATTTTCCAGTGACAAACCACCAATCGAAGACTCAATTAAGCCTCACAAACGCTCTGATACCACTTGTAAAGCATAAGCCCATGAAATAAAACGGAAGCAGTCAAGAAATCTCCAAGAATATCGAACAATATACACAACGAATCATCTCCTTTTCATTAGGCTCAGAAATAGAACATTGTACCCGTCTGTACAATATAGAAACGACCACAACAGCCCCAAACCCCAAGACAATAACCCTAAGCAGCCACTACAATGGACTCGATCGAACACATCAATCTGCCAGTCGAAACTCCCCCTCAATCACAGAGATTACAACACAAAGAACACTGGTTACAACCAGGGGTTTTAATCCTATCACGAAGACAGAAGTAGAGAAGGAAGAAACGAGCAGAATCACAAAGACAGAAGAAAACCCAAAAGCTTTCTCGCACACAGCAGGAAGGGGAAGAATGAGAATCACACAGAAAAATAGTCGGTCAAGCTGGTATATATGGACAGCCTATCAACCGTAGATCTGATCCCCATCCGACGGTCCAGAGCAACACACTTGGGTAAGTCTTGGGCTTGGGTATTGGGCCTGAATCTTTATTGTGTTATTGGGCAATGGCTGAAACTTATTCAGCAATGGGCTGAGCCCTTTTCTTTTCATCATAGCCCCAAAAAAATAGTTAGAAAACTAATGTCACAAATGGCATCACAATTCCAACACTTTCGATGTACATCACTACTTCGTCTATTTGATCAGGTAATGGCATTGCTTTCTGCATTTAGACGTACATAAAAAGTCAATGTGTCAAATGCATATTTGTTAAATAAAACATGATATTGATAGTTGAACTGTTACGAGATGCGTGTGTGTGTGTGTGAGAGAGAGAGAGAGAGAGAGAGAGAGAGAGAGAGAGAGACATTGAAGCCATGAGTTGGAAGGAGACCGAGGAGGTCTGAGTAGAGAATCTTCATCCGATTTCTTCTGTTCTTCTCAACAATTTTTCTTTCAATTCTAGGAGCTCGAGTTGAAGAAGAACATAATCTGGGCTTAACCTTTTCCATTCTCTTCATTTACACAGTGAAATAAATCACACCACTAACATGGATTATTTACGTATAAAATCTTTGATGGCATTCTTGATCTGTGTTGGGATTTATTTATTGTACGAGAATCCGAGTTTTCTTGGGCCGGCTAGCTGGAATACCAGATTCTTTGACGGTTTCACACACAGAGTAACTATGAAATCAACTCTTTTTGGGGATGTAGTGGAAAGTGTCTCATTTATTGGACAGAGGGAATACTCTAAGCCCTAAACCTGAATTTTTACTCGAATTTTGCAGGGATTAAATTTTCAGATAACTCTGTTTGTGTAAGACTAAAACTAAAATCAATTAAGTTCCAAATATGTGTAAGAATTAAGTGAGTATATTTGTAAGGGGAAAATAATTAAATATGAGGAATATGAGGAGGGACTTGGTCAAATCTTTTTTTCCTGTGAATGGATTTAAAGTTGAGCGAGATGGAATATGGTGTAAAGGCATCCAGAAACTTCCCACTGATTTTGTTGAATGTTCAACTGAAAAAGTTTTGAGTTGTAATTTCTCGAATTATTCTATGGAGGTGAATGTCGAGAACTTACTGTATGTTTTGCAGAACAAGTTAGAAGATGATTGGGGTAAGGGTGGGGGGTGAATAGTAGCTTGGGATTTTATTAAATTTAATTCTTTGATTTTAATTTTTTTCATTAAAAAAATGTAAAATTACATAGTTATCCTTTAAAAATTGGTCAACAATTGATCAGATATTTAATTATTGATCAACTAACGGTCAAACTAACGATTTCCGTCAATTTGGATTCCGGGTGTGAATTGTTTAAAAGTCAATAAACGTGGCTACAGCAATGAAATTATGTATAAAAACACGCTCAGAAAGTTGAGGCAGAGAGTTGTGTTTTAAGAATATATACACACAGGAGGAACAGAAAGAAAAAAAAAAAAAAAAACAAAAGAGGAGAGGAAGATGTCTAGAATTGCGGGTGGTGGAGAAGAAAAGGGCGCTGAAATTATTAGGGCTGTCCGTGGGTCGGTTCGGATCGGTTCGGGTCTCGGTTCTGAACAGACCCGAACCGATCCAAAACTTTCGAGTATTTAATAAATGGACTCGTCGGGTCCAAATATAATTATGGAACCGTTCGGGTTCGGTTCGGTTCGGTTCGGGTCGGTTCGGTTCCGTTCGGTTCTGTAACATAATTAAATTTTTTAATATTTACAGCAACACTACATAAATACAATTAATGACATTTCATTCGTAACTTTTACTAATTAACGTATCCTAATTCAAAAATATATAAATAACTAGCTGTCCAATAAGATTAATTACATGTATACAAATACCAAAAAGTAGATATTAATATTACAACAACACTACATAAAGTATATTCATTTGCTTCAAATTAAAGTGGGCTAATGGGTTTTAAAAATGATTTGGGTTTTAAAATAAAAATTATGAAATAATCTGATTTATTTAATTAATTTGCTAATTTGTTTAGAAAAAAATAAAATAATTTAATTAATTCAATATAAAAAATAAAAAAATTATTTAGTTTCGGTTCTTATTCGGTTCTTCGATTCTTGGTCTAGACCCGAGACCCGACCCAAACCCATCGGTTCTCGATTCGGGTACCCGTTCGGGTATTTAATTTGTGAAGAACCGCTCGGTTCCATTCGGTTCGGTTTGGTCCGGTTCGGTTCGGGAGTTTTGGACACCCCTAAAAATTATATACATATTCACGTGCAAAAAATGGCGGCAGTTTGGAAGAAAAAAAGCAAAAGGAGGCCGCTCCAACTGGAATTAATCACATTTTGTCATTTTTTAGTGATATCTTTCCATTTTTATGTGTTAAATTCAATATTATGAGTGACTAAATACTTTTATTATTAGAATTGATGATACAGCTTAAGGTTTTATTATATGTTTAATTTCAAGATATTCATGCCATTTCAATACTTGTTAATTAATTATTGAATGTATTTAATACTATTATTTGTTTGCACAACAATTAATTGATTTATGGATAATACTGAGATCGAGAGGTGATGTATAATTCCATATCGTGCAATAATTAACATACATTATACAAGATCGGGAGATAATTATAACTATGCAATTTTTGTTGAATTCATGTAGATAAATGCATTCATATGTTTTTGAATTTACATAGAGATATAGTAAGTTCGGGCATATGAATATGATTAATGTTACTCGAGAGAGATCACTCAATACAATAGATTAATTTGATCGTTGGCGCGTATGAAAAATAGTTGAATAAATTGAAATTAAATGTATGATAAATAATCTAAGTAAAATTAGAAATCGTAACTATCAAATCACATAATCTTATCTATAGTTTTAATTTGAGTTGGTTATTTTATTTAATAATTTTTTATTTTATTTATTAGAATTTCGGTTTGAAAACAAAACTTGATTTGATCATTAGTTATTATTTTAATTTAAATTGAAGTTATGTTAGTTTAAAAATTTATAGTAGATAGTTGTCTCTGTGAGACGATATTTGAATTTAATAAATCCACTTTATTACTTGTTCTGATCCGTACACTTGCGAAATTTCACTAACAGTGGAAATTAATTGTGGATTTAGCCCAAAAAAATAAAAAACTGACAGTGTTTTAATACTGTTAAAATTTATGTCCTCCAAGATCATGTCCCTCCTTAGTAGGGATTAAAATCTATATGTTAATTTAAATCAAAATCAACACCTCATATATTTCATGTGATCCATAATTTTTCAACAACGCATTTCATCAAATTTTATAAAAAAAAAATATTAAAATAATTGAGGGAATTTGATAACAGCTAAGGTATTTGAGAAAAAAATATTGAGTTTCTGCCGTTAAACCTCACACTGTTTATAGCAGAAAAACATCTCTTCAATATCTTTAACAGTCGGAAGAATTAATTTTAACTACAGAAACAAATATACTTTTGTCAGTTTGTTGTACATTTAAACAAAATGTATAAGAAAAGTCGTTAGATCTCATTTTTCTTCATAGAACACTATTCTATGATGAATGGAAAATGTACAAGAAAAGTCATTAGATCTCTTTTTTCTTCATAGAATACACTATTATTTATTTATGTAAATTACTGCTTTTTAATATTATAGTGAGATGTTGCAGATCAATTTCCTACTTTTGGAAGGTTGAGAACTAAACTCAAATAAGAAACTGAGAACAAATTTTCTGAATTACATATTCCTTCCAAGTTAAATACAATATATATGGGATTATTGATTTAAAAAAATTCAACTACTCATTTATGAATGGTGGGATTTAAATGGGGTTAGGTCTGAGGATAATATAATCACACATTTACACCAGTGGAAATGTATCAACTGTACAAAGATTGTATCAGCAACCAAATATTTGAGTAGAAGATTATTACACATATTTCAATTAATCAATTATAAATGGTGAGATGTAATTAGCTTTACAATTAAATGAAATATTTCATTTTGTACCATCAATAGTAACGAATTATTACAGACCAAATTAACTACTAATATTTATACATCAATTCAAAATATTTTAAGCACTATTAATATTTATCCAAACACCGTTTTAAGGAAATAAAAATAAAATCATGTATAATAACGGTAGGGGTATGCAAACCCCCACAAAAGTTCGAATTTGATAACGTAAAATTTATTGTCCAGGAAATTATTGTCCGTGGCTTTAAAAGAGCCAGTGAAATATTATGGCTGTGGAAATTCATGTGTTATATCATCATTCAAACCTGTCACTCTCGATTATTGTCTGTGGCTTTAAAAAAGCCAGCGAAATATTATGGCTGTAGAAATTCAGGGTTAATTCTCGAAAAAATTCTGCTACATGCACAGGGTTGGTGACCAACTCAAAAATAGGGGCCTGATGTTGCTTCCATTATGACGTTGATTTGAATGGCCCACAATTCAAATCAAGGGCTGAGGTGGCGTTCAAATCAAGGGCCGAGGTGTTGCCACCTCAGCCCCCTATTTGTAGGTCGGTCACCGACCTTGTTTCTTTAATAATAAATTTCAGAACGAAAACGAGTTACGCACGTCTTATTTCGGCAAAGACCCCACCAAGACGAATTCATCATTTCATACAGTTCGTTCGATTATTTACTTGATGTCAAATATTCCATGGCTTCTAGGAAAACCATGAGCCCAATGCATAGGTGTCTGTTAACATTTGGAATATTTCCGCATTTTCAAATTCTACAGGACAAATTACTGGTAAACGAAGGTACAGTGATACAGATGTATATGTTTAGAATTTTGCCACTTTATTAGAGGAATTTTAACAACTTTGGCAAATGTATATGGATAAATTGTCATGTAGCATTATGTCAAGAAAAGTGCTATATGTACATAGGTGTACACATAGTGGATGACATAATGTAAATGAGTTTGTACCGGCGATACAATATCGTAGGTCTCACCTCACTCACATTATGTCAACATCTATGTGTACACCTATGTACAAATAGATTAATTCTTATGTCAATCTATATGTCAACAAAAATGGCATTGTAGCCTGATTGATATGTTTAATACATTTGTTTTAACTGAGAAGTTTGTAGAGCTTAATTTACACTAAGAGCATGTCTCCAAAGTATTTAGAAAATTTTTAAATCAAACATTGATAGAATTGATGATAAATAAGTAGATAACATTTGTGGATTCCTCGAAATGCATAAATAAAAAGTGATCAATGTTTATAAACAATATATAATCATGAACCAAACATAGACTAATTCGTTTATCTTTTCACAAATCTATCTTCGACAAGGTCAATAGGGGCTCTCACACAGTGGTAGGATCCATTAATGTGTTAACAGATAAATCCCACAATGAATAAATATAGATATTAAATTATAAAAGTTTTGACTACTTTTCTAAATAAATTTGACTTTATAAGATGGAACTTTGAGACTTTATATGATATTACAGTCCATTAAGCTCATATGAGTAATATGATCCAATTACGAGCATGTAAATTTCAAGATTAGTATTCTCGAATAAGTCACCCATAACCCAATACGAAGTCGTCTGGTAATATCTAGGAACTTTCATGGAATCTATTGAACAAATTTACTATTAAATGAAAAGATACACAGTTTCAGAATATCTAATTTATTTTAACGTGTACCTATTTGAAATAAAGCATCTTGAAAAATATTTAAAAATTAAAAATGGATCTTTTGTACAAACACCGTGTAAATTTCATCTTTATTTTGATATTTTACAAGTGTAGTACTCTGTAAAAGATCACATCTCGACGGATTTTTTTGGCTTGTGATGCCAAAATTCGAGTTTTATTCGACTTCTATAACTCAAAAAGGTATTTTTGACGTACTTTTCGCGTGAATTAAATCTTAAAAAATTGTGCTATAAATAAAGCATGTTTTTGACATATTACAGAGAGCTTTTTGGGAAGTAAAAGATAAATACACACAAGAACACGTTTAGGGCTTGAATAAAATCGCAGTGGAAGAATAAGAAGAAGAAGAAGACAAGGATAATGAATTCAAATTCATGCTAGAAGGCTCTACAATTATCATGTTTTTCTAGAATCTCGGTGATGTAATTCAAAGATAGGAGAATAGTTTTCCTATAGCTAGGACAACATTTTAAATCATGTTTTCAAAGTCAAACGAACACTAGACTTTGATTAAAAAATGATTTTTTAGGAAACAATTTTTTTTTTTTTTTTTTGGCAATGTAAACAAATTTATAAACCAATTGTGGAAAAAAATATCACTTTCATGGACAATTTTCATGTAAAACAAAGTCAATTAAACATATTTGAAATCATTTTCACTGTAAAATATTTTCTTTCCACCCATTCACCCATTTTCCACCATTACAATCAAACGCACCCTAAAGTGTTTTTTTTTTTTCCCTTCTTGACTTTAATTATGATACTGGTTAAATATTTGTTATTATTCTTAGTGACCATCAAATACTCGATAACTATTTGAATGATTTGTTATTTATATTTATTCCGAGAGGTAGAAAATAAATTCTAGGACTTGTAGCAAATATCGCAAACACCGTTTTAAGGAAACAAATAAAATAAAATCATGTATAATAATGGTAGGGGTATGCAAATCCCCACAAAAGTTCGAATTTCATAGCCTAAAATTTACTGTCCAGGAAATTATTGTCCGTGGCTTTAAAAAAGCCAGTGAAATATTGTGGCTATAGAAATTCAGGGTGGGTTAATTCTCGAAATAGTCATTGAACATTTTTTCAAAGCTCCCACTCGATCACTGAACTTAAAAATTGTACCCGTTAATCACTTAACTTTGAAAATTAATACATCATTCATCACTGCGTAAACGAAACTTGCGAAATTGGAAGGATGACATTGAGCATGACTTCAAAGGTATGTAACTATTTTTTATTCACAAGTCGTCCAATACATATGTGGGTTTTTTTTTTTTTTTTTGTAAAATCCGTTGAATGCGTGATTTCATTCAATTGTAGAGCTTTTCGAAATCTGAATTTGCGTTAGATTATTATAGTTTCTAAGTAATTATAACATGATTTAAGTAAAAAATTGATTTATAGTTTTCAAATGCAGATCACTTAAGCCATATCGTTAGACATGTTATCAAATCCTTCTAATTTTGTTAATGTCGTTACGCAGTGATGAATTGGTAATGGACAGTTTTTAAGTACAGTGATTCCTTGGAAACTTTGATAAAAGTTTATTGACCATTTAGGGAATTTGTTACTCATGTAAATAATCATAAAATAAATCCTTCATGTGGCGAACTGACGAGCAACCCGATTCTATGTCTGCCGAGGCGAATCCAGCCTGAAAGAAGGTTGACCGATCCCTTTCTAGAAGAGGCCCTTGATACGAGCCCATCCCTAGCGAAGCGAACAATCAACCAACAACAGATCCTATGAATTGATTGACAAGACAACTCACTGCCAACGTCGTCTCTGAACACCTCCATGGCCAAATCCCACTTACACAAATTAGGATCCGCGGGTAGGCAAGAGATCTTAGCATGTAATTGCCCCGACTGATGGATTGATCAATTGATTGACGCATATAACAAGAAGGTCTAGTTAATCTGATGAAGCCATGTGTCCTATCATCCAATGGGCTTCATCCTTCATACTCAAGTATGAAAACCCACCTTTAGCACTATTCAGGATAATGCAACTCTAAATTTTCTATCCAATATGCTTGCGAAACAAACTTCTACTATTTTAAGCGAGATCACCACCTTTTCCTCAACCCGACCCTTTCTACGTAGATATAAGAAGTTCTTGACATCTATTGGCCACGTTTGATACAATTTTTGGGGGGTCAACAGAATTAAACCTAGAAATTCATGTGTTGATATTCAAATCTGCCACTCGTTTTCTACGCTAATTAGTGGTTCCCCAATATTGAATCCATTTCTAAATATCAACTATTGGACCACCAACAGTTTCTATGAAGGAAAAAAATCTCTCATTATTCCCAACTTTCCGGCATTTGATTTTCATAAAGCCAACATACGATTCCATTTGCATTTGACTGTGATTTGACATTTATAAACAATGATCGAACCAGACAAAAAAATTTAGACTCCAATTTGTTATCTTCAAACATCATAAAAGTCTTGAATATTTTAACATTAACGAATTAATGCCACTGCGCATTATTCAGACATTTTAATAATAAATTTCAGAATGAAAACAAGTTACGCACGTCTTATTTCGGCAAAGACCCCACCAAGACGACTTCGTCATTTCATACAGTTCGTTCGATTATTTACTTGATGTCAAATATTCCATGGTTTCTAGGAAAACCATGAGCCCAATGCATAGGTGTCTGGTAACATTTGGAATATTCGGTTCGATTGGGTTTGGATTAAACCATTTGTACATTCTTTTGTTGACATGAAGTTTGACATGTTTTGAAAATTCAAAGTGTTGTTGGCGGGAAAGTGTGTAATGTTTAAAAACTGGCTAATCATGATGCGACATGTGGCACAATGTCAAACTTAGTGTAAAAAAAAATGTACAAGTAGCATGATCCATTGGGTTTTGCCTACTTCTACTCCTAATTCATTAAAGTGGATAGCACATGCCTCCATTGACAAAAGGCATGAGAAAAGCCTCTGCATGGACGAACCATTCACAATGCAAGAAAGTGTGACCATTTCGGCAAAGAGTTGGATTCCAAAAGGGACAACTTCCTAATTCGTCGAAACGGGTAGCACATACCTCTCATGTACAAAAAGTCATGGACAAGCTTCTACATGGATGAACCATCCAACATGTAGAAAGCGTGGACACTTCAACGAAGAGCTAGATCCCAAAGAGGACCACCCCCTAAATCGTCGAAGTGAATAGCACATGCCTCCTATTTACAAAAAACCATGAGGGAAGACTCTCAAACTTTAAAAAAAAAAAAAAAAAAACAAAAGAGCTTATATTTAAACCTCCGAAGATGACCTTTAAAAATCCTTCATCTCCACTCAGCATAAAATTCAAATTTTAGTAAAATTGAAGCATCGCTTCACAACTTCAGAGCCTTGTCTCTACATTAAATTTCAGCAAAATTGAAGCATCACTTCAGTGTCTTCAGAACAACTCAACATTCAAATTAAGGCGCTTACATAAATTAAAGGCTTTTCACGAGAGAGGAGATGTTGCCAAAATTTCGAAAATTATGTACAGTATCTATCTTTCGAGGCAATTCGTAATTCCTGCTTATATTTTTGAGACAATCTGTAAGACATCGCTTACTTAATAGCTTATATTTCAAAAAAGTAAATTTATGATTACCATCTTTTCAGTCCCTTCTTTTCATTAATATATGTTACTTCTTCACATATTTTACAAAAATTACTAATGACAAATTTAATAGCCTGGACAATAATAAAGTCACAATTTCCATTACACATTTCTATTATTTAATTCTATTCAATCATGCCAACTTTTGACGTAATTTGACATTGGACCAAAAGAAAACATTAAATCAAGAAAGTATATGTAGTTTCTTATGCAAAGAGCCGTAACTTGATGTTAGAGCAATCAGCAAGCAACAAAAGTGCAAAAAATTAGGGTTGGACATGATTCGGGTTCGGTTCTCTTCAGAATCGAATTGAACCAAAATTTTTGAGTATTTAATAAATGGAATCATCAGGTCCAAATATAATTATGGAACAGTTCGGCTTTGGTTCCGTTCGATTCGGTTCGGTTCCGTTCCGTACCATAATTAAATTTTTTAACATTTACAGCAATACTACATAAATACAACTAATGACTTGTTCGTTCGTAACTCTTACAAATTAAGTGCACTATTTAACATTAAGAGTTTTGAATTCCATCTAGTAAAAACAGCTAAAATAGCAAGTTTTTTGCATACAATATTTTCCCTTCCAATACAACATTTAAATTTTATTAACCAGAAAGGAGATTGAAAATATCGAACGAAAGTATGAAATTGGAAAGGGAATGATAAAAAATTAAAAAGGCCTAGATCTTGTGCTAGCAATGAAATTAATAGTGGGTCAAAAAATTGAATTTAGAGATTGGGTTGGGTTGCGCTAGCTAGGCATAGACTCGATTCTTATTCAATTTTTCGGTTCTTTGTCTAGAACCAAGAACCAACCAAGAACTTAAGAATCGAACCAAATACATCGGTTCTCAATTCAGATACCCGTTCTGGTATTTAACTTATGAAGTACCGCTCGATTCGGTTCAGTTGGGTTCAGGTTCAGTTCGATCCGGTTCGATTCGAAAGTTTTGTCCGGCCCTACAAAAAAGCAACCACTGCATTTGACTCCTAGAAAATCAAGAAACACGAAAACTGACAACTTTAATGTCAATGTTTCAACAATTTTTAACTAGAAATATTTATTCATATTTGTATTATCTAATTTGAAAAAATGGGTTTCCCATCACTTGGACTGCCCTAATTACTAATGTCTAAGTTTCCAAATTTTATCCGCATTCTATAATATTTGTAACAAGCAATTATTAAAATATTTTTTATAATTAACGCCACGTGTGGTGATGTGTTTTATAAATTAATATGCTTGAACATTGATTCAAGACATTTTCTCTATCCCTTCTTATCCTAAAAAGTAAGAAAACCTTGCGTTCTTGAACCCTAATAACCAACTTTCAACTAAGTTAACATGTTGGGTTTTGATACCCAATAAATCCGGGCGATGATGTTAAATCGGTATTTTAGTTTGGATAATATTTCATAGGCCTCGGCCGATGATTGAAATGATATGATGACACCACAATCGGACCAATCGAATCACGTAACCCACTTAAACCATTCGAAGTAGCCTAATTGTATTAGTGTTACTCATGGCCCAACCCGAACGACTTGGATGGCTTTAAGGTTTTAGCCCACTTACCCGTTGTTATTGGGCCCTGTTTGTTTAACCTAAAAGCCTAAACCCTAAACCTATCTTAAACCTATTTAAGTGAGTTGTTACTTACGTGTATTGTGTGAGAGATTAATTGAGCAGCCGTGTTATATTGTGAAAAAGTAGAAAAACCGTCCCCTTTGTGAGTGGAAGAGAAAAGCCGTTACTTGTCTATGCTTTGTGCTTGAGAGACCCACTTTTGCTCTTCTCCTCTACCTAGCCTTTGTGGCTCTTCCTTGGCTGTAATCTCCTCACCTTAGTCCTTAGTGGGCTGTAGAAATCTGTAAGCAACCGTGTTCGGGAAGGTGGTGCCGGTTTGTGGATTGATTGGTTGGTTGTGGTTTGTCGACATTGATTTAATCTGAGCCCGGAAATCATTGATTGGAGCCCCAAAATCCAACATTTGGTATCAGAGCTGGTTGGTGGTGCATTGGGCTTCAAAATCCAGTAGAAAAACGTAGCAGAAATCGCCCAGGAAGCTGTTGAAAAATCTGCCCAGTTTTTGTGCGAAAATCAGACCTGCAACCTCGATTTCCGGCTAATCCAGGAGGAATTTGGACAAACGGAGACCGGATTTGGAACGTGCAGGTGGAGGCGGTGCTGGGAGGCCGGCGCGTGGTGGACGGCGGCGGCGCGTGGGCACTCCGGCGGCGGCGCGTGCGGGCGCGTGGAGCGTTTTCTGACCAGGGTTTCTTCAGGCAGTTTCTTTATTTTGATTTTGTGAACGTACTGATATTTTTGGTTTAGTGTTTCAGGTTGCGCAGAAAAAGTTGGACGATTTTGCCCCTACGTTCGTAGTTCAATTGTCGCTCGGTTGATTGCTGCAGTTGCTGGAAACTTTAGGGCGAATAGTGGTGGCCCTAAAGTGTTAAAATTTATATTCCTCGTAATTTACGGACTCAGATAGGTCCGCTCTGGTAAATTGGCTTATCTCGTTTAATTCCGGCATTAGCGCGTCATCGTGTGGGGTGACATTAGGATTGGGGTTACCGTGAAGGGGTAACCATTGCTTGTGCTAGAAATTTTAGGAATTAATTGCTCTATTTGAAGTGTTGAATTTAACTGCAAGTTGGTAATTGCTTTTGTGCTGGAACTGTTGTTTTGTCTCTGTGTAAGATTTCTTTGCGTAGAAATTTGAATTTTGTTGACATACCTTCGTGTTGCATTGATTATCCTGTTAGAACACCTTGGACTTGACCCATTCGAACGTTCCCTTGATCTGAGATTTTGAGTCTCACGAAACCCTGGGAATCTAGAACGGTGTATATTGGTGCCTTAGGTTTACTCTGTGTGATCTACTTGTGCATTTTTGGTTGTTCTGTTTTTTCAAAATGTCTTCACGTTTCGAAATTGGGATTTTCAATAGGAAAGGTGATTTTTCAATTTGGCAACAAAAGATGAAGGGTATTTTGGTTCAACAAAAGGTTTCAAAGGCCATTGATGGGAAATTTCCGGAAAATTTTACAGATACACAAAAAGAAGAATATGATGAACTTGCATACACTTTAATTATTTTACACCTGTCTGACACTGTTTTGAGAAAAGTTGGAAAACTTGATTCTACCAAAGAACTTTGGAAAAAGTTGGATGATTTATATTTGCTTAAATCCACTCCTAACAAGTTGTACTTGCTTGAAAGATTTTTTAGTTTTAAAATGGATTCTTCAAAAGATTTGGATGACAATTTGGATGTGTTTAACAAACTTGTTCAAGATATTGTTAACTGTGGAGAGTCGGTGTCTGAAACCTACAAGGCTATTATTTTGTTGAATGCTATACCTGATACTTATCATGAAGTTAAAAATGCTATTAAGTATGGTAGGGACACCTTAACCCCTGAAATTGTCATAGATTCCCTTAGGAGTAAGGAAATGGAGGTTAAAGCTAAAAAGGAAGATAAGAGAAATGGTGAATTGCATATGATGAGGAGTAGAATGAAGTTTAAGCAAATGAGTTTAGGTAGAGCTAAAGATAACAGTGATTCGAGTAGTGACTCGAGTGATGAGGGTGATAAGAAGAAGAGCAAGGGTTGGGACAAGTCTGGTGGTAGACGGTGTTACAGCTGTGGTAAGTCTGGACACTTCATTAGGGATTGTCCCAAGAAGAAGAGTAAGTTGAGAGGTGATGCGAATTTGCTTATAGGGTCGAGTGATGACCCTAGTGAGGTCTACTGAGTGTAACATTAGTTACTGCATTTGCATCTGTGTGTAATCCTTTCTGCATGTGTGTGATTGCTCGTTTCCGCTGCATGGCTATATGTTGCATTTCAATGTGTTTGATATGTGCATTGACATGATTTGGAGTGATCTTATTACTTGGTGTAATGTGTTTGCATGCATAGTGGGTTTGTGATGCATTTGGCAGTGTGTGTGTGCGTCTTTTGGTAAGGTGGAGTATAGATGCCTAGGGGTACATTGGTTGTACTGTGGGATGTGGAGTGTGGCATTTGGATCACGGTGGAGATGTGATCAAATGTTAGAATTCTTTATCTGGAAGAGACCCTGATCAGGTGGAGTGTGAGTGAGGCATTTCTATCACTTCTGTTAGGTGGAGACCCATTATCCACGTAGGTTGGAGAAGTGATGTGTTGATAGAGGATTATCCCAAGAACTTAGGATCTATAGAGGCTTACCGTTAGACATGTTTGTTTGTTTGTTTGTTTGAGTGATTAGTCTAGTGAGCAGGTGGGCGATGAGGTGAGATGTGTGTTCTCGAGGTGAGTGAGTAACACGAAATGGGATAGGATAAGTGTGGTGAGATCTGTGTGAGGTCATTTATGCATTTGTTGCGTATGTGTTGGCCTGTTGATTAACTTGTTAATCGGTTGTTCTGTGTGAACGGGTGTGATAAGATCTCTGTGTTATCCTGTGTGATATCTTCGTCGCATGTTTTATTTGCTCTTGATTGAATGCTGTGCTTATTTGTTTCTACTTGGGTGTTCGTGACCTTAGCCCTAGTGAGTATATGGAACAAGTATGACATGTGTCTCAGGTGGAGACACGAGGTAAGGTCTGTGATGCCAATTTTATTGGTTACCTTGGTTGTGCAAGTGTAAACTGTGTGTTTTGTCTACTTGCAGATTTATTGGGATCAAGGTGGAGATTTGTTGGGTTTTGATACCCAATAAATCCGGGCGATGATGTTAAATCGGTATTTTAGTTTGGATAATATTTCATAGGCCTCGGCCGATGATTGAAATGATATGATGACACCATAATCGGACCAATCGAATCACGTAACCCACTTAAACCATTCGAAGTAGCCTAATTGTATTAGTGTTACTCATGGCCCAACCCGAACGACTTGGATGGCTTTAAGGTTTTAGCCCACTTACCCGTTGTTATTGGGCCCTGTTTGTTTAACCTAAAAGCCTAAACCCTAAACCTATCTTAAACCTATTTAAGTGAGTTGTTACTTACGTGTATTGTGTGAGAGATTAATTGAGCAGCCGTGTTATATTGTGAAAAAGTAGAAAAACCGTCCCCTTTGTGAGTGGAAGAGAAAAGCCGTTACTTGTCTATGCTTTGTGCTTGAGAGACCCACTTTTGCTCTTCTCCTCTACCTAGCCTTTGTGGCTCTTCCTTGGCTGTAATCTCCTCACCTTAGTCCTTAGTGGGCTGTAGAAATCTGTAAGCAACCGTGTTCGGGAAGGTGGTGCCGGTTTGTGGATTGATTGGTTGGTTGTGGTTTGTCGACATTGATTTAATCTGAGCCCGGAAATCATTGATTGGAGCCCCAAAAACCAACATAACATCTTCCGTAGTACAACACCTCTTCTACTGCTCTCTTCCTTTTCTTGTTTTTTGTATGTCCAAATTGTTGTTTTTAAAGTTTAAGATGGTGCAAATTTTATATTTAACAAGTTAATTGTTTATGTGTGTATAAATTTGGACATAATTTCGATTTAGTTGTTCAACTCTTTCTCCTTAATTAGATGATAATGCTCCTTACTGGAGGTTGACACTTTATCCTAATAATCTCATAACCTTAGATAATCTACCAATTGGATTTGTCTTTATCGTGACCGAAAGTTTCGTCAGGGTATTAACATAGGTACATTGAGTATATCTCGAAGCATCTTGGACATGCCCATAAGTGTAGATTAATATTTGTAGCATGATCATGTACCAAAACTAATATACACTTGAATGTCTTTTGGATTACCTAAGTCGCCGCAGGAATTTGTTTGCTATCTGCAAAGTCGACGTTCTTTGATGTGCCAGTGAGTTAAATCAAAATACACGATCAAATATATCGGTACATTGGGATCTAACGAGATTGAAGTGGTGATCACGTATTTGCGTTTGAAATCCATCATCCTACAAAATGAGTATTGAGTTCGCTTAAGTGTTTCCTTAGAGAGCAGTTTAAATCTGAACTTAGTATTCAGGGATGCCTGAATCATAATTTTATAATTGGATCACATCTCGACGGATTTTTAATAATATTTTGATTTTGCACAAGTCTAAAATTGAAGTTTAGAGATTGATGAGTACATTTTATAATGTCCATAAAGTAGACACCTTTATAGATATTATAATTTACTTTTTCTGGACATATTGAATTATATGATATTATCATTGAATTTAACAACTAATTATTGCCCTTAATTTTTATCTAACCGTCTAAATATATCAAAATATTTAAATCTCTATAATTACATCCAAACACAAAGGTTTGATTGATCTAGACTTCTATGTTAAAGACTATTAATTTGCCAATTTATTTATCAAATGCGTATGAAGATAATGTTGCGTTTATAGCCCAACTAAAACGTGATTCAATTAAAGAGGATAAGACAAATTTTACCCATTTTTGTTTTTTACTCATCAACTACCTTGATAGAGCAAATGTTTAGAATGGGTTTGGGGATAGAATTTTGATTTTTAAATAATTATATAGAGCATGTTTGGTAGGGTTTAAGATCCAATTAAAATTGAAAATATAGTCGTTATTGGGTCTCACTCGTCTAATAAAATTCAACAATAACGACTAATTTTTCAATTTTAATCTGATTTTAATTTCTATCGAACACATCCATAATTCTTTTAAAATTTTAGATATTAAGGAAATCAATTCTCATTTTCAACCACACATTCTTCAATAAAATAATATTTTCCATCACATCAATACTTTTTTCTTCTTTTTTAACCACACATTTCCCATTATATCACTATTCAAAAATCAATTCTTCCCCCAAAAATCCCTACCAAACACACTCTAAGGAAACTATTGGGGTGTATATGTTCCTCGACTCTTCCCCATTCCCAATTCGGGGCAAGAGATTTTATCACATAGATCTCTATTAAAAGAATATCACAATTATATTTATCTATCGTTTTATAAAATCTATCTTTGACGAGTGCATGCTTGTTACTAGAGAAATGATGCATATTAAAATGGATGGCACCCAACATACCATGCTTGGGGGAATGATACTCTTGTGTGAGAGCAAATAAATAGAAAAGAAAAATGGAAAGATGCTTAATATTCTTGAAACTAGAAAAATGCAACAGAGACTTAATTCATATATTATCAAACCACACATAAATTGAAAGTAACATATTGCATCTTAAAACATGTATGATACCATCTTAATATATAGTGCATGACCATTTTTAAACCCCTTGACAATATACTAAACTCCTATAGGCATCTATCACTTCTGCAATATCGAATCCCCAAATATCAGATTGGATTTCATAATCCCGTAAATCAAAATTTGATTCTACTTCACTGCATGTGTATCCACAAATCAAATCCTTTATCCTTCTTGTCATTGTTGTAGCTCCAAATCCCAGCTTTGGTTTCCCTATCTGAAATAAATGTCAAAAAATGAAATTAGATACAATGCTTGTCGAACATCGTATTTAAATAAAAAAAAAAAGGTGTAATTTCTCTAAGAACATAAATTGTTTAGAAGTGATGGTTTAACGTCGTACAAAAGTGGACAAGATCTTGAATTCAAGTTTTATTGTCACTAATTTAAGAAAATTGTAAACGTGTAAGGCTTGATTTGCAAGTGAAAGGTGCGTTATGTACTACTTCTCTAAGAAGGAAGTAATTTAACACTATGAGAGAGATATCTAGAGACAGAAGGGGATGGAATTAACGTTCTGAAATGGGTAAAACTTATAATGACCTTGTCATGGACGATTTGGATGGTGGAATTTCCATGCACAGAAAAAATTGCATTGACAACTTCAATACTATCTTCATGAAGCAAGTGAATTATCTTGTACAACTTTGATAAATCATGGAGCCCACTAACTAAAATGACATCCATATTTGGTCCCATATCTTGAACTTCTACTAGGGGTGGTGAAGACTTTGTGTTGGCTTGAATGTCACTTGTAATGCAAGAATGTGATATTTTCCTTTGCGCCAAGGATACCTTCTTCTCCTTCATCTTCTCTACCTTCATCTTTAAACTTTCGATGTACCTCACTACTTCGTCTATTTGATCAGGTAATGGCATTGCTTTCTGCATTTAGACGACATAAAAACTCAATGTGTCAAATGCATATTTGTTAAATAAAACATGATATTGTTAGTTGAACTGTTATGGGATGTGTGTGTGTGTGTGTGTGAGAGAGAGAGAGAGAGAGAGAGACCTTGAAGCCATGAGTTGGAAGAAGACCGAGGAGGTCAGAGTAGAGAATCTTCATCCGATTTCTTCTGTTCTTCTCAACACTTTTTCTTTCAATTCTTGGAGCTCGAGTTGAAGAAGAACATAATCTGGGCTCAACCTTTTCCATTCTCTTCATTTACACACTGAAATCAATCACACCACTAACATGGATTATTTACGTATAAAATCTTTGATGACATTCTTGATCTGTGTTAGGATTTATTTATTGTACGAGAATCCGAGTTTTCTTGGGCGGGCTAGTTGGAAAACCAGATTCTTTGACTGTTTGTTCACACATAGAGTACCTATGACTTCTAAACTTACACGCAAGTATGAATAATAGATCATTAAAGCAGCAAATGTACCATTTAGATTTAAGTCTTAAAGTTTAAATAATGAATAAAGATTTTTTTGTTTTTTTTAACGATGTCCTAAAATTGTATTGAACTTCGCGTGACATGGCAATAACGACTTAAGATGACTTCAAAATAAAACTCATTAGGTGTACAACATTAGCTAATACCATGTATATGACCACATGAAGTATATTGAACAAACCATGTTGTCCAAATGGTTGTATAATAATGAGTAAATATATATTTCAATGTGTGAGTGCTCTTTTGTATATCTAAAGCCACATTTTCACTTCTTTATATACTCATGAAATTGTAACTATCACTTGTTAATATTCTAACAACTAGTTAGATGCACGTGCAATGCACGTGCTAGTGGTGTAGTTGGCTACTAAATATCGTGATCTTTTAAAAAAAAAAAAAGAAAAAAAAAAACTAAGGATGAATCTCACAGCATGGGCATACATCAAAGATCACAGCATTGGCAAAATCTCACAGGAAATTTACAAAAGTTTCAAAATTCAGTGATAATTTGTAACTTAAAATACCGAACTAAACGTAAAAAAGAAAAAAAAAACTTTACGTAAAAGAAACAATCACGACTTTACGTTTTCAATAAAATAATATTACACGTAAAAGAAACAATCACGACTTTATATTTCACAATTAACGAAAATTATCTGAATCCCGACCAAAATAAAAATTTGGGGGGGGGGGGGGGTACAGGAAGGGGACACATGCCAAAACTGGTACACTAACCACTGCTGTGAAAGTGACGATATTTGGCTTCAGATCAGGGGCTTCAAATGTGAATTGTACATACATCCCTATTCATCGCAAATTTTATCACCTCACCACCCAAAAAAAAAATAAAAGAGAAAAAAAGTGAGGAAAATAACTAATCAATCCACTTAATATTTCCCAAAATCTCCACTTTGATTCCTACGAAAAACCACCATGTAGATCAACACCTTATGTTAGGGATAAAATACAGTTGAAATTTTGCTTTTGTTTTCTCAAATACCTGCTCTGTTATGATGGCCTCTTTTGTCGTCAGCCATCTTGATCTCCAAGTGAGCTTTCTGGTAAAACCCGGTACCTCTCAAGGTGTCTGCAAAAAAAATCATCAAATGCAATGGCAATAGAAGCTTCAGCTTTGGTTCCATAGACCAACCTCTAGCAAAAAATAAAAATAAAACGAAAGAGCATAAATGGAAAAGAATATCGTTTCAATGCTGAAACACATGCTTAACTTGTAAGACCAAGAGAAATATGTCGAAAATGAGAAACAAATAGATCACACGGTTCGCGTAAAAAAAATGGTGGATTATGTGATTTGGCTTGTGATTTCAGGTTTTCAAATTGAAAATTTTCTTGGTGTGTTAGGTGAGAGGCTGTTGGGGTTCGCAGGAGAGTATGGGTTGTTGCGTGCAGAGATGGGGGAAGAGTGCAGAAAAAAGGAAAGAGTTACACACATTGATCTAAAGTATATTTTTTTTCTCTTATTTATAATTAAACATTTTCAATAAAATAATATTACACGTAAAATAAACAATCACGACTTTACGTTTCATAATTAATGTAAAATTATTTTTGACATCATCCACAAATTTTAAATAGCTTAAAAAGAATATTCATAACTTAAAATACTGAATCAAACGTAAATAAAAGGAAGTTCGTGGATACTGTCTACATCAGTGTTGTTCGGCCTACTGAGTTTGTCCTCTTTTTTTCTTATCTTTCTTCTCATGCCAATTCTTTAATTGAATGATAAAATTTGATGACATCAGTCCAAATAAATGATATGATCATATGCAATAGATTCAAATAGGTTGAGAATAAATAATATTTATTATAGTGATATGTTCAATAAAAATCCATTTTTGGCGCAATAAATTTACCCTTTTTAAACGCAGAAATTTAAGAAAAATGAAATTGGGAGAAATTGGTGTAAATATGGGGTTGAGTGTGGGTCAGAAAAGAGAAATTAACTTAAAATTCTGAATCAAACTAAAAAAGAAGGGGTTTTTACAATTAATGTAAAATTATTTTTGACATCAAAAACAAAATTTTAAATCGTTTAAAACGAATATTCGTAATTTAAAATACTTAATCAAACGTTAAAAAAAAGTTTACCCGAGCCGACCTATATAACAAAAAAGAAAAAAAAAAGCTTTGAGCGAGTCGACCCATAAAGTCATTTGGAATCAAAATCAAACATAATAAAAAAAAAACTTGACCGAGTCGACCATATATTTAGGATGGCCGCACTTCAACATTTAAAAAAAAATTAAATCGATTAGAACGCATATTTAAAACCTAAAATATTGAATCAAATGTAAAAAATAAAAGAATAAAAAAAATCGGTTCATCGGCTTAGCCGAGCCGAGATTAAACCTACAATATTGAATCAAAAAAAAAAAAAAAAAATCTGTTCAGCGGCTTAGCCGAGCCGAGCCGAGCCGAGGCTGAAGCTCTATCGGCTCGGCTTGGCAAAGAAAAAAAAAGCAAAAAAAAAAAAATTAGCCGAGCCAAGCCAAGCCGAGCCGAGCCGGCTCCTTAGGAATAGTGCTTAGGAATAGTTCTTAGGAATAGTGGCTATGAATAGTGAAAACTCCTTCACTCTTTTAATATAGGTAGAGTAGATACAAGTAGGAGTTACATTTAATAATTAGGAAAACGGGCAAAGCTAGAATTCGAATTTAGTGAAGGAGGACAAAAGACGGTTTCATTGAAAACCGGTGGGTAGATTTTACTTTTCAGCATTGGAATCTTAGAATATTACTAATTGATTCCTACTGTTTTTCTTTTCAAAAAACTGGATGAGTCAAGTGATTTGAGATTACAAGGATTATGTTGGGAATTGATTTTCATTTTTTTTTGAGGAACTTTCGGAGTTTACAAGGTAAGCAATAATAATTAATTCTTTTCCTTTGATTGAAGAAGGCAGTTAATAATTTACATGATTAGCATCTAGAAATAATTAGTAGCAATATAATTATGGGTTTGCTTCAGCCTTCCTATTTTTGGAAGAATATAATTTATAATAGTAATTTTTTGAATAATGTAAAATTAAAAAAAAATTATTTATATGTAAAATTATTTTATTAAATGTATGATTGAAATTCATTACTCGTAGTTAAAAAAAAAATCCCTCTAAATAATAAAGTCGTTGCCGTTTTGGTTTTGCACTTTTACGGAGGAAATTGAAGGCCGTATTCCAAATTTTTATTTGGATAATTATATAGTACTAACTATTCGAATATTTACACTATAATTTTAATTTAGTACACTATATTTTAAGGATCTTGTTATATGTACATCAAGATTTATATAATGGATTAAGATAATATCACGTGACACTTTATCATTTGTCAGTTTAGAATACAATTAATTTTTCATCAAATCTTTTCTATCCATATCATATTGTGTAATCCATTATGTATATTTTTATGTAAAAGTAGCAAAATTCATATTTTAATTACACCGAATGTTCGTTATCTTTGTTCATTGTAATATTTATAATCCTAATTTTTTAGCGAATTCTTATGTTTCGACCTTCTATTAATTAGCATATTTCATTTTATATGATGATTTATTTCAAAATATTCCATTGCATATTTTGAACTGAGGGGAAAATGATATTGTTGAACTTTTTTATTTATCGTAGGCCGATGTGTCGCCACCTAGGCCCCATGTTTGTAGGTCGGTCACCGACCCTGTTTCTTTAGCATTTTTGTTCTCGAAATAGTCACTGAACTTCTTTCAAAGCTCCCACTCGATCATTGAACTTAAAAATCGTACCCGCTAATCACTTGACTTTGAAATTAATACATCATTCATTACTGCGTAAACGATACTTGCGAAATTGGAAGGATGACATTGAGCATGACTTTAAAGGTATGTGGCTGTTTTTTATTCACAAGTCGTCCAATACAAATTTGGGTTTTTTTAAATTACTGTTGAATGCGTGATTTCATTCAAATGTAGAGCTTTTCGAAATCTGAATTTCACAAATTTTATGAGTTAGATTATTATAGTTTCTAACTAATTATAACATGATTTATGTAAAAAAATTATTTATAGTTTTCAAATGCATATCAGTTAAGCCATATTGTTAAACATGTCATCAAATCCTTCCAATTTTGTTAATGTCGTTTACACAGTGATGAATTGGTAATGGACAGTTTTTAAGTTCAGTGACTCCGGGAAAAATTTGATAAAAGTTAATGACCATTTAGGGAATTAATCCTAGAAATTCATGTGTTGATCATTCAAATCTGCCACACGTTTTCTACGCTAATTAGTGGTTCCCCAAATTTCCGGCATTTGATTTTCAGAAAGCCAACATACGATTCCATTTGCATTTGACTGTGATTTGACATTTATAAACAATGATCGAACCAGACAAAAAATTTTAGACTCCAATTTGTTATCTTCAAACATCATAAAAGTCTTGAATATTTTAACATTAACGAATTAATGCCACTGCGCATTATTCAGACATTTTAATAATAAATTTCGGAATGAAAACGAGTTACGCATGTCTTATTTCGGCAAAGGCCCCACCAAGACGACTTCGTCATTTCATACAGTTCGTTCGATTATTTACTTGATGTCAAATATTCCATGGTTTCTAGGAAAACCATGAGCCCAATGCATAGGTGTCTGGTAAAATTTGGAATATTCCCGCGTTTTCAAATTCTACAGGACAAATTACTTGTAAATGAAAGGTACAGACGTACAGTGATACAGATGTATATGTTTAGAATTTTGCAACTTTACTAGAGGAATTTTAACAACTTCTTTTGACAAATGTATATGGATAAATTGTCATGTAACATTATGTCAAGGGAAGCGCTACGTGTACATAGGTGTATACATAGGGGTTGACATAATGTGAGTGTGGTGGGACCCGTGTTACAAGATCGTAGGTCCCACCTCTCTTACATTATGTCAACCTCTATGTGTACACCTATATACACATAGATTAATTCTTATGTCAATCTATATGTCAACCAAGATGGCATTGTAGCCTGATTGATATGTTTAATACATTTGTTTTAATTGTGAAGTTTGTTCAGCTTAATTTACACTAAGAGCATGTCTCCAAAGTATTTAGAAAATTTTTAAATCAAACATTGATAGAATTGATGATAAATAAGTAGATAACATTTGTGGATTCCTCGAAATACATAAATAAAAAGTGATCAATGTTTGTAAACAATATATAACCATGAACCAAACATAGGCTAATTTGTTTATCTTTTCACAAAATGTGTGGTCTAAAATAAAAGAGAAAATGGTATTTTGAAAATAATGGAGAACAAATAAGAGCTCAATTTTTTTTCTCGAATGTGTATTAAATAAATGATATTGAGCTTATTTTCATCATCAGCATGTGACCAAAACTTAAAAAGAAGACGTCACTTATAGCTATTTTGCTACTGCCTCTACACATTTTGGTTTTTAACAATTTTCTTTTCTTTTTATTCCCTTCTATTTTTTGGATCTTTCTGATTTTCGAATGTAATTTTCACTCGACACTATAGGAAACCTTTTTCCTCAATAAATTATCTCCTAAACATTGATGATGAATGTTGACCTCGAAAAATGGTTCGGACACGTGGCCAACAGGATAGGTCTTCAAGTCAGCTCTTCCTGCACACGTAGCACGCCGTTAGTCACTCGTGGCCTCTCCCGGAGGGGGTGGGAGCGGCCGCAAGCACCAATGAATATAAAAATAAAAAGTAAGACAACAAGAAAAAATATTAAACCATTCTCCAATATTGATCTTTGTAGAGGCGAGGTGTGGCAGGTGAAGCGTTGCAGCGTGTAGAAGCGGAGTGCGGGCCTTTGCATCCACTGAGTACTTGTGGATGAGTCCGGTTCATTCGCTGACGCGTGTTCAGTTCGTTCCTCATGCAATCACCTCGGCATGTACAATCAGTCCGTCCTTTGGTTTAATCACCTCGTCCGGCACGTGGCTTGGACCACGGGTGTGGGCACGTGGTGGGCGAGGTGTCGGGGTCTGACACAGGCCCGTAACAATGAATATGACCAAATTATTTAAGATTAGTTTCGTACCATAACATATGAAACTTCTGACAACGTGCCACGAATAGTACAATGTCTTTTACCTTTTTAGGCCAACGATACGAACTAAATAGTAGTAAAGTTATGATGATGTAGTACAATGTCTTTTCAATATTTTGACCTTTTGGCCAAAAGAAGTTAGATTGTTGCTTCCAACGTCGATTATATATTTGCCAATAGGGTAAATATTCTTGGCCAGGCTTAAAGTCAGGCCCAAAAATAGGGTGCCGATGTGACGCTCTGCAATTGGCGCCCTATTTTTGGGCCAGGCTCAAAGCACGGTTGTTGCTCATATGGATAGTACTGCTTATCACGTACTTGGTAGTGCAACAGTGCCCATAGTAATCTCAAATGACAAATCATCCTCATCAACTTCATTTACGCCTTGTACTTGAAAACTTGGTAGTCCCCATAATAATCACAAAGGTACTTATCCTCATCAACTTCATCAAGTGCATAATATCACTTCAATTTAAAGCGTGGTAGGATGGAGAAATCCCCTCTAGGCATGTCAATTTCATCAATTTTGAGATCTCCCATCTCATTTTCTTCTTGCATTCTTGCTTGATATTGTTCATTATCAATGAAATCAAGAGAAACAAGTAGATCAGCCAAAATAGAAATATGAAAAAGAAAGAAAAAGAAAAAATGAAGTCAAACCAAAGCTAAAATTAACGATAAAAACTAAAGTAAATAAATCAGATCCTGATAACGGCACCAAAAATTTGATTGTATAATTCCATAAGTGTGCGAATCATGACAAGTTACAAAGTCAAATTTTGAATCCGAATATCATTTCCGTATAAACTAATTACCTACTGTCAATTTTATTTTATTTACTTATTTATTTTTATCTCAATCTAGCTTCAATCTAAATTAATGTGGTAACCTACTATCAAATCAAGATTTTATTGTATAACTGACTTATTCTAACTAGTCTAAATTAACCTAACTAATCTAATTTTGTGGAGAGCTTTTGAAATTAAGTGGTTAGGAATTTCAATTTCACCCAGGCTATTTGACATTCATCCCATCCAAATTCATCCAGCCACTTTTTTCATATGTATTAACCACCAAATTAACAAATTTTAGTTAGTAATTTCACTCAAACAAAATTAACTCCATTCATATACCCGGATTTACTATATCTCTATGTAAATTCATATATATGTAAAAGCATTCAAGTGTAGGAATTCTATCAAGATTGCATAGCCTATAAACCATCTCTCAATCTCACGTCACTTGTTGCACTAACTAGACAAATATATTTCCTCTCAATCCCAATATTGTCCTTAAATCAAGCAATTGGTGATCAAGCAATTGAATGTAATTAGACACACAATAAGTAATTAACACAATCAAACTGAATAAAATCTTTTGAATTAAATAAACATTAAATCTAAGATACATAGTTCATCATAATAACAAATTATTTAGCCCATATAAAATTGGAATTGGAATTAAATGACAAAAAGATTAGAAACATAATCGGTTTCAATACAAGGAATAAAGAAAAGAATCATGACGATTGTTATTTGTTGATCCCCAATTCCCAACAATGGATCCTTAATTTTCTCTTCAAAGCTTGTATATCTCTTAGCCAAGTGTTTTATTCAACCTTCAAATTTCGAATTGAGAAAAATCTTGAGGATTCAATGTATTTAGATGTGTAATTTTGTTTCAGGATTATGGGTATCTCTGGCATTGATTTATCCAAATTAGTAGCACATTTTGACCCTTTTTTTCAATTGCTGGCCCTCGCACCTCTCACATGTGGTCAAATGTTGCGACTGTAGGTGTGTGCAACGGTTGAGATTTCAATTAAAATCTGTCAATTAATTGCCTCCAGACATAGCTTATATCTCTAACCACACCATTTTTATTAAATACAAGATTTCTATTTATAAACCTAAATTAGGTCTAAAATAGAATCACAAAATGATACAGAACAATAATTTTATTCTAATTAGGATATATCAAATATTTGGAATTTATCATTTCACTTGTGTAATTTGGTTCCCATTTCCTCTTTTCTTTTCTTTTTTTGGATTTAGTCCTTAAATATCGCAATTGATGTCCTTCAACTTCCAAGCACGACTCATTGGCCTCTAACTTCAAAAATTTGTTCAACTTTCATCCTTTTTGATAAATAATTGTTCATTTTCATCATTTCTCATCCAATGTCGAATTTTCTCCTAAAATAAGCAAAAACACATAAAGTTAAGGATATCGTTCATAAAATCTCCCAAAATTCTCTTTTATGCTAAAATAATTGTAATATTTACACTTATCACTTACCACCCTCGTTGGCCTGTAATTAAGGATCTGTCTCGTATGCCCATATGATTAAATTTAAAACCTTACTCTAATGTTAGCTGAGGGAATCGAGGTTCCATCTTGAAAGATTTTCTTCTCTCTCTCTCTGTTTTTTTTTATAGTCAAATATATGAAATTTTGTGTGCACATATCGACAAGCACCTTTTGCTTTGTTTTTTAGGGCGAATACTGCAAGATTTGTATCATCTAAAGTTTTATGTACTTGTTTTGAGATAGTTTAAATTTTGCTATAGTCAAAGTCAACAACTAAATTTTAATCTTATATTTCATGGGATTCACAAATTTTATCAATTTTTTAATTATATATTTTATTAACTTTTATCAAAATCTTGTAAATTTTTTATAAAAAAATTTGTCAAACAACCACAAATTGTCATGGAAACTACTTGTAAATATACAAATTACAATAAACCTCCAAGTACAAGAAAATTTTAACACGATTAATGCGCACGCTAATGTGATGGAATATGATTGATCTATTTTTTTCCATATTCTAATAGTGTCATGCCAAATTTTGACTATCAAGGTGTTCGGTCAAAAAAATTGTACTTAGAGCATGATTGTACAAATTATGTCTTAAATATCTCCTTTACGTGCACAGGCTGAGATCATTTTTCCAGTAAATGCCTAAAATGGAAAAAATAATAGTAGTAAATTGAAATCGACAGAGAGTGGAACCCACTTTTATCATTAAAAAGTTTAAGGTTATTAAAGAAAAATTACTTATATTTATTTAAATTGTGACCATGTCATTTTTGCAGAGTATAAACGTGTTATTCCTGTGCATATTTCGGCAAAGACCCCACTAAGTCTTTTTTGTCACATTATGCTGTAAGGCTATGTATGATTGTAGTTCTTTTCTCTGGAACTAGGAAAAACTTTTCCACTTTCCACATTTTTCCTTATTTGATTTGCAAAGTTTTCCATGGATTTCATTTTCCATTTTAAAACTCATGCACGAAGTAAAACGAATACCAAATTTTCAACATTTTCTAGGTGGAAAATTATATCAATCAAACCTAATTAATTACAATTTCCAGTAAAACAATTTATAAACAATTCAATTCATTGTAAAATATTTTCTTTCCACCCATTTTCTACCTTTACAGCTAAATTCAATTGATTTGATGTCAAACAGTACATTCACAAAGTAACATGGCCTGCAATGCATAGATGTCTGGTAATATCTGGGATATTCATGGAAAACAGGGTTTTTCAAAACGGTTTTGTTACGGGTACATCACCCCTTACACAAGGGGTGACATAATACTCAAGTGGCGCCTCTTCATTGGAGGGACGCATCGGCCCACATGTGGGGCCTAGGCACCCCTCCAATGAGGAGGTGCCATTTGGACATTATGTCACTCCTTATGTAAGCGGTGATGTACAAATAGCATTATACTTTTCCAAATTCTACTAGACAAATTACTGTTAAATGAAATGTACATAATTCATTAATTTGGGAGGTGTATTTTCCAATTATTTATTTATTTATTTATCCAATTACGCTAATACGCGTACAGTTTAGATCACAAAGCAACAGACTTGACGTCAATACAAGGTCTCAGGAAGTAAGTGCTATTGATTTTGTGAGTGCAAGCAAGATGAAAGAGAGCCGATTATTAAATTTCGATAAAGGTTAATGAAATGTGTGATTAAAAATTTGATACAAAAATGTGGATCTCATAATTTTTTTTATTAAAAATAAATTTAATGAAAAATGAGTTTTAGAAAAATATATATTTAGATATCATGTTAGAGTTATTCTCCTTGTATGGTTGTCTTTATTTATTTATTTGCCAACAATCAATGAAAACTGGACAAATATCTGACTCGTATCGTACATAAGTCGCTCGTATACATAATGCTATTCTTGAAGGTCGGTGAGTGAGTGCATGGACTTTGACCTCGAGTGTGTGTACAAATGAAGATTGGAAGTTCGGATATACTTTGACAGTTGAGAAGATAACGCCCAACACTTTCCTATTTGACATTCATGAAATCAATTTTTTTTCAAATTTATTCTCAATTACACAATAAAATATATTGCTCAAAAATAAAAAAATAAAATCATACTTTTTAACCACACGTTCTTAAAAAATTACTGTTGACCCCAAAAAATGTTGCCAACAGATGCCGGGCCCACTCGTGCACACGTAAGCTTAATCCAACACGCTAATGCCGATCGACGGTCATGAGGACTCCAGAGAATGAGCGTGGGAGTAGCGAAAAGGCACGAGACGTCTCCGTTCAGGTCACCGGCATAAAAGAAATACGATTGTATAAGAAACCAATCGATAGATAACAGGATTGTGTTGTAATAAAATGTTGTAAAAATGATGTTGAAACGAGAGAAATATGGCTCCAAAAGATTCAGTTTATTCTCCAATTTTGCATTAGTCCCTTTCTTGTTACATGGTTGGGGTATTTATAGTGTTACAATTCAAATTGTGACCTTTGGATCAACTTACACGTGGCCTCATCTCCTCGGCCAAGGCATCAAATCCTAGCAATCAAGTTGACTCTCATAGCTGTACTAACATTAAATGCTCTGACATTGACGAGACAAGACATAAGTAAGCTTTACACAAAAGTCACATCAATCATTTGTTAGAGATTTTCATCATGGCCGAATCCTCACAAGTGGACCTTTGATGGACCTCGGACGTTAGAAGGAAGGGCCTCGGAACTGGTAGCCAGGGCCTCGGAACTCACCACTGAAGCTAGAGAATTATATCCTGGTCGAATTGAGCTGGTCCCACCGTCGCGATGTGACGCCACGTGTCCATTCTGTCTTTTAACCCGTAACAATAGTCCCCCAAGTCCACGTGTGGTCATTTATGCCAGGCGTGGACTTTCAAAGTCTGAATTTTCTGTGCTTTACGCCATTTCTAAGAAAGTTGCCTGTAAAACTGAGGTTCCTTTGGAGCTACATTTTGATGAGGCGAGTTCGTATTCGAACTGGCCAAGGCTGATTTCCTTTTGATGAGGCGAGTTCGTATTCGAACTGGCCGAGGCTGATTTCCTTTTGATGAGGCGAGTTCGTATTCGAACTGGCCGAGGCTGATTTCCTTTTGATGAGACGAGTTCGTATTCGAACTGGCCGAGGCTGATTTCCTTTTGATGAGGCGAGTTCGTATTCGAACTGGCCGAGGCTGATTTCCTTTTGATGAGGCGAGGCGACGTTCATAGAAATTGATGCCTGTGATGTGACGGTTTCTTATGTTTCCAAGGCCAATGAACTGCATCGAGACGAATTTCAATAGCCGTACAGCTGTTTTTATTTAATGCACAATGATGGCTAATTATTGGGATGCGTAGTTTCGAGGACAAGTTCACGCGCGAGCCAGTGTTGGTTTGTGCACGCACAAATCTGAAGCGTTGATGCAGAGAAAACGTTTGATTTCGAGGGTCAGGATTTGTGCACCTTTGAACGTCTCAGATTAACTGAGATCTGATCCAACGGCTGGGGCTGTGCCCTCTACTAGTATAAAAGCCAGATTTTTGCCATTTTCAAACTTTACTTTCGCAAAGCACATTTAAATCTCTGAAACTGTCTTGTTGCTAAACACTTCCCGGCGAACTTACGGCGATCTCTCTGAGTCTTTCCTTCGCTTTAGGTACTCTCTCCTTACGTAGTTGTCTTCCTATTTCCCTTGAACACCCTTTTCTTGCACTATTCATCTTCCTCAAACAACAATGTCTTCCGAGGCGTCTCTAGCCATGACAGTAGTTAGGAGTGGGGAGGAGTCAGTGTCTGGGGCCTCTGGTGAGTGGTATAGTATGACCGAAGAGCCCATAGATTATGAGGCGGGATGGGGGGCAGCAAGAGTTCAATCAAATATCACTTCTGCCAAGCTAGACGAACTTAGGCAGACCTATAACATCCCCCATTACGTCAAACTCCTAGTCCCTGATGCTCATGAAAGAGCTTGCTTTCCGAGGCCCAACTGTGTGGCCTTCAGTGAACACCTGTTTAAGGCAGGTGTGCGTCTGCCTTTGCACCCCTTCTTTAGGGCAGTGCTGAGGACATTCATGCTATCCCCCACCCAAATCCTTCCTAACGGGTGGAGCCAAGTCGTGGGGACCTACTTCCTGTGGAAGGAAGTGTCTCTGGGCGAGGACCTCCCACTTCACGTCTTCGAGTCCCTCTTCCATGCTAGGGTCGTGGGAAAAGATGACTCAAAGGGGTGGTATTACATCACTCCCTGGGGCTCCCACGCCCCTTTTGTGGTTGGGCTCCCTTCATCCATAAAGGGGTGGAAGGAGTCGTGGTTCTGGGTGACGGGTAGGTGGCAGATGGTGGAGGGAGATGCTGTCCCAGCTGTTACCGCGCCGACCCAGTACTACGAGGCTTGTGAGTGTCGTCTTAAGTTCTTATAGCTTCACCATGCCTGCTTCTGATACTGATAACTGCCCGTTTTTTTGCAGATTGTAGCACAAGGTACGAGCTTTCTGAGGCTGAGTGGGCTGTTGTAAAGGATATCTACCAATTGTCTCCGAGGCTCCGAAGCTTTTCTCACTTAATCGAAAGGAGCAGATACTTCATCGATTTCGGACTGATGGCCCCCAAGGGTAAGAGGCGCCTTTACTTTTAACTAACTGCCCCCTTTAATGATCTGAACTGACTTCTTTTCGTAATCGCAGATAAATTCACCAAGAAGAATTATGCCCCGCCTGATATGGCCAGCATAATGAAGGCCACCTCCACTGCCGGGGCGAAAGCACTAAAACCTGGGTCCTCTGGGGCAAAACAGGTAAAGTCCAAGCTGGACCGCCTCAGCAAGAGTAAAAATGAGAAAGAGGCTGAGGAGGATGTACAAGAGGAGGCCCCAAAAGGTGGCAAGCCAGTATTGGCGAAGGGCAAGGGGGTGGCTGATGAGCCACAAAAGAAGAGAAAACTGGGCCCAGGTGGGGGGTCGTCAAGTTTTGGGACCACTGTGTCCTTTTCCGAAAAGGGGGGTGCGAAGCAGCCGAAGCTCCTCCAATCTTCGATTGATGCTGCCATGGTGGCCCAATCTAGGAAGATCGTCATGGATGACGTGGCGAGAGCAGAGGGGGCCGCCAAGAAGAAGGTTGTGGAGAGGACCCCGGGAAAGTCTGGAAATTTCCTGGGGGGCAGGGAGGACACAATAGCCCCTGCTGTAATAGAAATGCTGCCTCCGGAGGTGAGGGCGGCCACCGAGGGCTTCAACAAATTCTGGACGGAGAGGTGGCAGAATTATGTGGCCACCTGTGATGCGGTGGACCTCACCACTACTTTGGTGAGCCAAACTGCCAGGGCCTTCGGAGTTGCACTGGAATGCCAAACTATTTTGGCAGATATTCAATCAAGGAATAGAGCCTCGCGCGATGAACTGGAAAAAGTGAAGGCAGAGCTGGCGGAGAAGAAGGAGGCCAACATTGAACTGAGAATTCAGAGAGATGTTGATGATTCGAAATGCGATGCTCTCCTGGCAGAGATTGAGGCCCTGAAGAAGGAGGTTCATGAGAGCCAGTGTGAGGTGGCTGCCCTCACTAAAAAGGTGGAGATTTCTGACAACCACCAGAAGGTCACTGCCGAAGCACTGGAGAAGGCAAACCTTGAATTAACTGGGCCTAGGGATGCTGGGCAGTTTATGGAGAAGGAACTGAGGTGGCTGGAGGCCGAAGTTAAAAGATACGAAGCTGACGTGGTCGAGGCGGGCGATATTGCAGTGAGAAACTACATAGCCAACTTCCATCACACTGAAGAGTATCGACGCTTCGGCCTATATTGGAGCAAAGTGGCCTATCAGGAGGTCTTTGAGAGGTTGGGAGAGGCACATCCAGAGCTCGATGTTTCTGAATTGAGAGCTGAGTTCTTGGAGGAGGAGGTTCCGCAGACACCTGCTGAAGAAGGTGAGGTGGTGGAACTTGATCCTGAGGATGTGCCTACTGAAGGGCCTCAACCTGTTGAAGCACCTCAAACAGCAGATGCTCCAGCTCCCCCACCCCCTGCTCCTTGATACATTTTTGTAATTTTAACTTATTGCTTTGTAATTCCTTCAGCATATCAATATAACACAGATTTTGCTTCATCTTTGTGCTGCCACTTATCTTTACTACAATGAACTGCACTGAGCCTTACTATTCGAACTTAACTTAATGCAACAGTATCAAGGCCTTGCCATACTTAAATAATTAACTAGAATGGGATAACTGAGCAAACCATTCAGCAAAGCAACCAAGCAAACTTAACAAATCTGAGGTAACTTAACTGAAGCTCCTTTATAAAACTTTTGACAACTGCTTTCCCAGGGTATCATTCTGAAACTACCTTAACTCAATTCGTGATCCCGCGTTCCCAAGTGATGAAATTGTTTTTACCCTCTTGCTTGGTGGATGGTTCATCCAAGCAGAGGCTTCTCCCTTTGGCGTTCAGTTTCACCAAAAGGAGGCTTGTGATTTACGCTTAAGAGTTCGAACGAGGTGGCCCTCTTTTAAGGTTCCATCCTCTCCTCCGAAGCGCCCACGCTTCCCAGCCTGGTGGATGGTTCATCCAAGCGGAGGCTTCTCCCTTTGGCGTTCAGCTTCACCAAAGGGAGGCTTGTGATGTACGCTTAAGAGTTCGAACGAGGTGGCCCTCTTTTAAGGTTCCATCCTCTCCTCCGAAGCGCCCACGCTTCCCAGCCTGGTGGATGGTTCATCCAAGCGGAGGCTTCTCCCTTTGGCGTTCAGCTTCACCAAAGGGAGGCTTGTGATGTACGCTTAAGAGTTCGAACGAGGTGGCCCTCTTTTAAGGTTCCATCCTCTCCTCCGAAGCGCCCACGCTTCCCAGCCTGGTGGATGGTTCATCCAAGCGGAGGCTTCTCCCTTTGGCGTTCAGCTTCACCAAAGGGAGGCTTGTGATGTACGCTTAAGAGTTCGAACGAGGTGGCCCTCTTTTAAGGTTCCATCCTCTCTTCCGAAGCGCCCACGCTTCCCAGCCTGGTGGATGGTTCATCCAAGCGGAGGCTTCTCCCTTTGGCGTTCAGCTTCACCAAAGGGAGGCTTGTGATGTACGCTTAAGAGTTCGAACGAGGTGGCCCTCTTTTAAGGTTCCATCCTCTCCTCCGAAGCGCCCACGCTTCCCAGCCTGGTGGATGGTTCATCCAAGCGGAGGTTTCTCCCTTTGGCGTTCAGCTTCACCAAAGGGAGGCTTGTGATGTACGCTTAAGAGTTCGAACGAGGTGGCCCTCTTTTAAGGTTCCATCCTCTCCTCCGAAGCGCCCACGCTTCCCAGCCTGGTGGATGGTTCATCCAAGCGGAGGCTTCTCCCTTTGGCGTTCAGCTTCACCAAAGGGAGGCTTGTGATGTACGCTTAAGAGTTCGAACGAGGTGGCCCTCTTTTAAGGTTCCATCCTCTCCTCCGAAGCACCCACGCTTATGATAGTTGACGAAGACTGGAGAAAACTTATTTATTTATAAAGGCTGGAGAGCAACATCCAGCTAATGATTACATTCATTGATAATACATTCTCAGATGCTCAACATTCCACGGGTGAGGTTGAATTCTGCCATCCATGTCTTTTATCCAGTAAGTGCCAGGCCGAATTTCCTTTTCAATTTGGTAGGGTCCTTCCCAGTTGGGTCCTAGGGTGCCCACCCCCGGCTCCTTTGAGGATAGGAAAACCCTGCGAAGGACTAAGTCGTTTATGCGGAAGGACCTCCTTTTCATCCTTGAGTTGTAGTATCGACTCATCTTCCTCTGGTAGGTTGCAAGCCTCAGCTGGGAATCATCCCTCTTTTCTTCAAGGAAATCAAGCTCACACCTTCGAAGTTCCTCATTGGATATCTCATTGAAGCTTAATCTTCTAGGTGAGGGTAATCCTACCTCCACTGGGCTCATCGTAGCCGCCATAAGTCATGGAGAAAGGGGTTTCCCCTGTAGGTGTTCTGCTCGTCGTTCGTATCGCCCATAGCACCTGGGGTAATTCATCTACCCAAGCTCCCTTAGCTGTATCAAGCTTCTTTTTCAGGGTGTGCTTGATGGTCTTGTTGACGGCCTCCACTTGGCCATTGGCCTGGGGGTGATGAGGCGTAGAGAAGTGCTTTCTGATTCCAAGTTCTTCGCAGAGGTCCCGGACCTTCCGGTTGTCAAATTGTTTGCCATTATCAGAGACAATCGAGTGAGGGATGCCGAAGCGACAAATGATGTTCTTCCATAGAAATTTGGAAGTATTGGCCTCAGTAATCTTTGCCAGAGGCTCAGTTTCTACCCATTTCGTGAAATAATCGATAGCTACTATGGCGAAACTGGCGCCTCCTCTGCCCTTGGGTAATGGGCCAATGAGGTCCACACCCCACTTGCTAAAGGGCCATGGGCTGGTTACTGTAGTAAGTTCCTGAGAGGGTTGCCTCTGCACGTTGGAAAAACGTTGGCACTTGTCACATTTGCGAACAAATTGGAGAGCATCTTTTTTCATTGTAGGCCAGTAATATCCCTGCCTCAATGCTTTATTGGCCAAGGCTAATCCTCCGGAGTGATTGCCACAAATGCCCTCATGAATTTCCCTAAGTACATAATCAGCTTCTTCTTCTCCTACGCACCGAAGGAGAGGTGCAGAGAATCCGCGTTTATATAGAACATCGTCCACTAACAGGAAATGGGCAGACCTTCTACGTATTTTATACGCATCTTCCTTATTATCAGGTAAGGAATGATCTTTGAGGTAAGATATGAGAGGTTGCATCCAAGTTGGGGTACCTTCTACCCACATCACCACCTCTGCGGAGGTGGACGGCCTGAGGAGGTGTTCAATTGGGACCACTGCCAGCAATTCAGAATCTTTGCTGCTAGCAAGCTTAGATAAGGCATCAGCGTGCGCGTTTTCAAGGCGTGGTATCTGACTTAATTCAAATTTCTCAAAGGAAGGGAGTAGGCTCATTACCAATTTGAGATATGAGGCCATGGCTTTGTCCCTTGCCACGAAGTTGCCGTTTACCTGTCCCACTATAAGCTGGGAATCGCTGCTGATGTGAAGCCTCTTTACTTGCATTTCCTTGGCTAGCCTGAGGCCAGCGAGGAGGGCCTCATATTCTGCAGCATTGTTGGTGGCCTTGAAGCCGAACCGTACTGCACTATTCAACATATGACCTTCAGGACTTATAAGAACTACGCCAGCGCCTGAGCCTGTTTCCCCTGCCGAACCGTCTATGAACAAATTCCATGTTGGGGGCTCGGAAGGCTCCGCCTCCTGGCCAACTTCAGGAGCGTTGGTAAATTCTGCCACAAAATCTGCTAAAGCTTGCCCTTTGACAGCAGTTCTGGCTTTGAAGAGGATTTCAAATTCGCTCAACTCCACTGCCCACTTCAGTAGTCTACCCGAGGCGTCTGGCTTTTGTAAAACTTGTCTGAGTGGAAAGTTTGTTAGTACATGAATGGTGTGAGCCTGAAAATAAGGCCTTAATTTACGAGAAGCGATGATCAATGCCAAGGCTAATTTTTCCATGTCTGGGTATCGCGTCTCAGGGGGTATCAAAGCCTTGCTGATATAATAAACAGGCAGCTGAGTTGAATTCTCCTCTCTCACCAGTACCGCACTTATAGCCTCGAGGGAAACTGCTAAGTAAAGTTGTAGCACCTCGCCAAGTTTGGGTTTTGATAGGAGGGGGGCCTGCCCTAGGTGCCTTTTGAGCCCCTGGAAAGCCTCTTCACACTCCTCAGTCCACTGAAACTTCTGTCCTCCCTTTAGTATTCTGAAGAATGGGAGGCACTTATCAGTGGATTTCGATATAAAGCGGCTCAAAGCAGCCACACGACCCGTCAAACTTTGCACTTCTTTTGGTTTCTGGGGGGATTTCATCTCAATTAACGCTTGGATCTTTTCTGGATTTGCTTCGATGCCACGTTGATTGACCAGGTACCCTAAGAACTTGCCTGACGCTACCCCAAATGCACATTTTAGGGGATTCAATTTCATTCGGTACTTTCGCAGAACTTCAAAGGCTTCATGGAGGTGGGATATGTGATCATCCACTTTCAGACTCTTAACAAGCATATCATCTACATAGACCTCCATAGTTTTCCCAAGCAAATTAGCAAACATCTTGTTTACTAACCTCTGGTAAGTTGCTCCAGCATTCTTTAATCCAAAAGGCATCATTCTGTAGCAATAAAGGCCTCGGTCCGTTATGAACGAGGTGTGTTCCTCATCGCCTGAGTACATGGGAATTTGATTGTAACCGGAGTAGGCATCCATGAAACTCAGGGACTCGTGTCCAGCAGTGGAGTCCACCAACTGATCAATTCTGGGAAGTGGGAAGCTGTCTTTTGGACATGCCTTATTGAGATCAGAAAAATCAATGCATACCCTCCACTTCCCATTGTGCTTTTTCACCAGTACCGGATTGGATATCCATTTTGGGTAGAGGGCCTCCCTTATGAAGCCATTGTTAACCAGCTTCTGCACTTCCTCTTTCAAGGCCTCATACCTCTCTGGGTTAAGGGCTCGCCTCTTCTGTCTGTGCGGGGCAACTTTGGGATCAATTTGTAGGTGGTGGCAACTGACACCAGGGTCAATGCCTACCATATCCTCATGCCTCCAAGCAAAGACATCGTGATTCTTGCACAAAAATTCTTTAAGCTCCCCTTTGAATCTTGGGGCTAAACTTCTTCCAACCTGCAGCAGCTTGGTTGGTTCCTTTGAGTCGATAGGAAAGCTTTCTAACTCTTCCATGGGGGCTGCCTGGGAATCAGCCTCGGTTATTCGTGGATCGAGTTCATCAAGTGCTAGTAATCCGAGGCTACTGGTGCCCGCCACCATGTGCATATCCCTAGGCTCAGCCTTCCTCACAGAGTTAAGGTAGCATTCCCTTGCCCCTCTTTGGTCTCCTTTGACCGTTGCCACCCCCCTATCAGTTTGAAACTTCATGCATAGGTGATGAATGGAGGTGATAGCTCCCAAATCCTTCAATGCGGGCCTCCCCAATACCCCATGATAGGCTGACCTGCTATCCACTATCAAAAATTCCATAAAACATGTGGCTGTTAGGGGTGGAGCTCCCATTTCTACGGCTAGGGTAATTTTGCCCCTTGGGACGATACTGTCCCCCGTGAAACCATATAAGGGAGTGTTGGTGGGGGTTAACTCATGGTCCAGGATCATTTTGTCAAAAGTAGATCCGAATAGGATGTTCACAGAACTGCCATTGTCTACCAACATTCGCCTCAGTCCGTTCCTGGCTACCACAGCTCTTACTACCAAAGCATCACAGTGAGGGTAATGAATACCTTCGGAATCTTCATGTGTAAACATAATCGGAGGCGACTGGCTCCTTCGCAAACTGCTGCCCACAATGTAGCTAGTCAATGGAGGAGCCCTTGCCTCTCGCACATAGTTCTTTTGAGAGTTTCTGGTGCTTCCACCAACATAAGGACCCCCAAAGATAGTGTCAATCTCGTGAACAGGAACATCATCAGGTCTACCTCGATGATCCCTTCGTTGCTGTTCACTTGGGTTTCTATTCCTTTCTCTTTCTCTTCCACGAGGAGATGCTTCCCTGTGATGGGAAGGGGCCTCGCCTCGCCTAGATCGTGAATCTTGCCTCGGCGGGGGCCTGCTCCTCGGTCTCGAGGTGTTCCGATTGTTACTTCTGGAATCCGAATTTCTGGGATGCAAGGCTATGTCTCTGATCGACGGTGGCGTGGGCGTAGGAATGGTGATAAGTGCAATATCCTTGGGAGTTGCCTGCGCCTTGATTCGAATTCCTTCCCGCCTCGTCCTCTATGGGGGGCCTGTTGCGTTCGTGGGTTTTCAGGAGTACCCGTAATCGGTACGTCCTCGTAGGCCAAAGTTGGCACAGCATTCAATGTGGCTGCGGCAAGTGCCTGCCCTGAGCCTTGGGCAGCTTCCACATTGGATTGACCCCACTGCTGATCCATCAGGTGGGAGGTTGGACCTCTACCACGTTGCCTTTGTTGGGGTTGTAGACCCCTACTTGCCCTGTTTCGATGTTCTATCAGTTCCTCGTTGATGATTTCACGTCGCATCATCTCCAACAAAGCATCATAAGTTGGGGGATCTTGATTCTGCACATCTCTCCAAAATAGGGTGTTCATGTTGAGGCCTCCCCTAAGGGCGGATAGAGCCTCGCGATCAGTGACTTGAACACAGCAAGTCATTTCGTCTGTAAAACGGGACAGAAAGCTCTTCAAAGTTTCTTCTGGCTGTTGTCTCATGTCTTGGAGGCGTTGGATTGGGGCCTCGCCTTCTTTACTTACTGCAAATCTTTTCAAAAAAGTAGTTTTGAATTCTGGCCAACTTCGAATGCTCCCAGGAGGTAACCTACTATACCAAATTTCAGCAGCTCCGCTTAGAGTCAAATGAAAGGCTCTGCATTTAACAGCTGGAGTGGCGCCTCTCAGGCTCATGTGTGTTTTGTAGCTATTCAAGTGCTTCTCTGGGTCGCCTCTCCCATCATATTTGGGTATTTTGGGCATAGTATAATGATTTGGGACCTGGGCATTCCTTAACTCCCTTGAGAATGGCAGATTGTCATCGTCATCATCTAAATCACAGGATCTCTGGGGACCATCCGAATCATAATTAGCCTCAGCTTCATACCTGGGCTGTTGCGTGGAGGGTCCTGCCTGGTTGCGAGCCTCCTCATCCCTCCTAAGGCGTTCATTTCGGGGTGGCATAGCACGGGGGGCACGTTCTTGCCTTTCCTCCGGCTGCCGAACCTCAGGAGGTGGGGGCTGTGGCCTATTCCTAGAAGCGCGGGCTGCATTCCTTTGTCTTCGCCTCTGACCTATCGGGCTAAGCCTATCAAACACACTGGCAGACCTCTGGGGCCTCGGTGCTGGCTCATATTCGGGAGGGAAATTATCCTCCATGTTGAACGGGGCCTCGGAAGGTCGGTCGGAAGCATAATTGGAGGAAATATCGACTCCAACTTCCCTTTCTACTGGGCTTCCTCCCCTATACTGTCTGGAGGAGTAAGCTCTTTGACTCTGAACTTCGTCAGGTTGATATGGCCCTTGTGGAACAAAGGAGGGAGGTGGGGGACCTCCCTGGTCTTGCATTTGCCTCAACAGTTCTTGCATCGCCATGTTTTGATTAGTAATGCTCCTCATATTGGCTGCCATGGTTGCCATTTCCCTAGTAAGCTGGGCCGCCAACCTCCTACCACCTCGCCTGTGATGGTGGTGGGGTCGGCGTCGGACCGCAGGGGCCTCATTATCAGCTTCTCTAGTTCGTCTGGGGGGAGCCTCTTCTTCTGAACTCATGTCTCTTGAGACTTGAATAAACTTGAACTTCGGGGGCTTCCTCTTACTCTTTTTTGAAGAATAAATCCTTTTTCAAAGGGGGATGCCCAAAATATTTCAGAAAGCTTTTTCCACGGGGTTGCTCGTGGTTATAGTGTGGTTTCCCACAGACGGCGCCAATCTGTTGACCCCAAAAAATGTTGCCAACAGATACCGGGCCCACTCATGCACACGTAAGCTTAATCCAACACGCTAATGCCGATCGACGGTCATGAGGATTCCAGAGAATGAGCGTGGGAGTAGCGAAAAGGCACGAGACGTCTCCGTTCAGGTCACCGGCATAAAAGAAATACGATTGTATAAGAAACCAATCGATAGATAACAGGATTGTGTTGTAATAAAATATTGTAAAAATGATGTTGAAACGAGAGAAATATGGCTCCAAAAGATTCAGTTTATTCTCCAATTTTGCATTAGTCCCTTTCTTGTTACATGGTTGGGGTATTTATAGTGTTACAATTCAAATTGTGACCTTTGGATCAACTTACACGTGGCCTCATCTCCTCGGCCAAGGCATCAAATCCTAACAATCAAGTTGACTCTCATAGCTGTACTAACATTAAATGCTCTGACATTGACGAGACAAGATATAAGTAAGCTTTACACAAAAGTCACATCAATCATTTGTTAGAGATTTTCATCATGGCCGAATCCTCACAAGTGGACCTTTGATGGACCTCGGACGTTAGAAGGAAGGGCCTCGGAGTAATAGCGAGGGCCTCGGAACTGGTAGCCAGGGCCTCGGAACTCACCACTGAAGCTAGAGAATTATATCCTGGTCGAATTGAGCTGGTCCCACCGTCGCGATGTGACGCCACGTGTCCATTCTGTCTTTTAACCCGTAACAATTACCATTGTTCTCCCTATCTTTTATTTATTTATTATTATTATTGGATAAAACTGCAAGTTAGACATTCATAGGAGACTTGGCGCTGCTGAATGGAGTCTTAGCTCAATTCTTACCCACCCTTTCCCGTAGAATACACGGCTGGCATGTACTGTGTGAACTGATTGAATGCGATTTCTCAACAACGATATCACTAACTAGAAATTTAGTAATGGTCCAATGGGACTGATTGAGTGTGGCCCTTTCTAGAATATGGATCACTTGCTCTGTCCCCTAAAGTTCACATTTACGTAACGACGTGGGATTTACCCATGCCACTATTCCCAACTCGATATGTACTATGAATTATTGAAATCCAAAACCCAAATCTCAGATTGAATCAGAGAATCTGATAAATATATATTTGGTTCTATTTCAATGCAATCTGCTTGTGGACCCACAGATCACATTCTTGAGCCTTCTTGTGGCTCCAAATCCATTCTTGATTTCCTACCTAAAAAACATAGACAAAAAAACTTAATAGCTAAAGAGAGAGAAGGCGTCAAATGGCTACGGAATAATGACCTTGAAGTGGAGCATTTGGATGGTTGAGTTTCACATGTATGGAAAAATTGACGTCTGCAACTTCAATACCATCTTCATGAAGCGCGTGAACAATGCTTCCCCACTAATGAGCCAATCTGTCTCGGCTCATGTTCCAGACGAGCCACAAGCTCGAATCGAACAACGAAAACTTCATGCCGTTGCTCGTCTACTCATGAGAAGCCCTGTAATCGATGAGTGAAAATGCAATTTTCAACAAAAAAAAAAAAAAAAAAGGAGGAGAAAGGAGAGCCACAAAAGACTCTTGAATTGGGACTTTTGAAAACGAGTCAACTTGTGTTCGGCTCATCACATATGTGAACTTGAGTTGGTTCGCAGGCTCGACTCACCTATTTAATTGGCTCGTCCCATTTAATATCCTTATATATGAGTAAAACTTTGATAAATCATCAGGCCAACTAACTAAATTGACGTCAATATTGGAGCTCGACCAAGTGAATACTCTGACACTGCACTATATACATCAAATATAATGTTTCATTAAGGATTACAACTACTAGATGTTAAATAGATAACCGAAACAACTGTCACGCAAATTTTAACCCGTCACAGTGAAGGAAACCCTCAAGAACTTTGGAAATCAAAGCTATAGAAGGCAAAAACCTAAAGATTACACCTTAAGCTTCCCTTAGGCAACACAAGAATCTCAAGCCCTGGTCCGATAATCAAAAATAGGCATTTGAACAGTGAAAGGTCAAAACCGTGAAACCACCCTAGTCTAACCAAAGAGTGCTAAGAGATGAATTCAACAGTTGTTAAATACAAAAATATAGCATAAACTTGGATTACTCATCGTGAGGTTACCCTTTTATTATGAAATTCCATGCTTTAATATGTATAGTATCAGAGCCCATTAATATAGTATCACATTAGTTGAATATCGAAATACAGATCAGCATATAAGAGTTTGAACAGCTCTTTCAACAAAGTTGACATTTAAAAAAAAAAAAAAAAGTTAACTTGCTAAGATGGAAAGCAAGTCTTAGCCTCCATTTGGAAAGTATTTATAAATAGATAGAATGAATAATGAATAAATTGATAGTACTTGTGAGTCCATTAAAATATATGATTGAAAATAAAGTTCGATCATTTATGAAATTATATATAAATTTTGCCAACAGGAGGCTTAATATAGAGCTCGTTTTTTCTCCTAATGCAACATGGTGATCGTATTTTTGTCTTTGTTTAGGTAACTTTCCCTATGGGGTTCGGATGGCGACACATGTTTGAAGTTAGCCTAGCCTTGCGGGATCAAGATTCTTGGTAATTTTTCTGTCCCATGTGCCGTGGCATGTTACACAATTAAAGTAAATGTGCTGCAATAGAACTGTTGTTTGGTTTATTATTGGTCATATTCTCAAGTTCGAAGTCTTGTCATGCATTTTATTTTGCGGCATCTTTGACAAAAATGTGCTGAAATAACTCAAAATATTCAAAAACTTTATCGCTATGATTTTATCCGAATGGCTCTTTCATGTGCATTATCGGTACGAGGCGCTAGTTACTCTAACTATGAATATTGAAAAAATTAAATACAAAGAAGGGGACATGGAGCTTTACCTCAACTCTTATTAAGTCTTATTCAATCTAAACAATCATGAGAACACAGCCACTATGTACCTTTCCACGATACCTCAGTATCATCACTTCTGCAAAAGTGATGACCCTTTGACACTTTAACTGGACTGAGGATGACCCTCGCACCTTATTGGCAAAGCACTATGTTACAGGCTTACAGCCACAAGATTTTCCTTGGACTGATTTCATCCACCACAGTTTACAATGGTTCTTTGACTAATATCTACTAGTCTATTTTACTTAAGAATTATGATTGTCATCATGTTCTACATAAAAAAAGAAATCACATATATTCATAATCTTGATAAAATTCCAAACTCATACAAGGATCGATGAAGCCTTGAATTCCAATTCCCCAAATATCTGATTGGATTTCAGAATCTATATTTGATTCTACTTCACTCTGTGTGGATCCACAGATCAAATGCTTGAGCCTTCTTGACATTGTTGTAACTTCGAATCCCATTTTTGATGTCCAAATCTAAAAAGTAAAAGCCAAAACAGAAATCAATTAGTTACACAACCAGAGAGAGAGAGAGAGAGAGAATTGGTTGAAGTCATAAATAATAATAATGCTATTCTTAGTAGTGATCATTGCCGATCCAAGTGACTACGGAGTTCATGATTCATTATCCAATGCATAAAAATGCGTCACAATTCCAAAGGACAATAATCAGTGGGTAGATGTCACCTAGACTAACAACTAATGATAAATGACAGTCCTAAAAGGGCTATGGAATTTATAAAGACCTTGTCATGTAGGATTTGGATGGTGGAATTTCCATGTATTGAAAAATTTGCATTGGCAACTTCAATACCATTTTCATGAAGTGAGTGAAGTATGCTGTAAAATTTTGATAAATCATCAAGCCCACTAACTAATATCACATCCATATTTGGTCCCATATCGTGAATTTCTACTAGAGGTGATGAAGGCTTTCTGTTGCCTTGAAATTCACTTGTAATACAAGAATATGATCTTTTTCTTGAAAACAGTGACTGCTTCTTCTCCTTCATCTTCTCCACCTTCATCTTTAAGCTCTCGATGTACGTTACAACTTCATTCATTTGATCAGGTAATGGCATCCCTTGCTGCATATATGAAAGTCAACGTGTTAAAATGCATATTTGATACACATAAATAAATCAGTCTCTTTTGAAACCACTTAATTTTTTTTTTTATGAATTCCGGAGTGGTAAGAGGGGTAAACCACTCGCCGGCTCACCAAGGCAAGCCACAGGCGAATTAACGCAAACCTCGTGCAAGTGGCTCTAGGTTGAGTGAAAATGCAATTTTCAATAATAATAATAATAATAATAAAAAAGGTCAGCCATGAGGGGCTTGATAGCCAGCTTTGCTCGCCCCTCCTGGATTTTTGGAAACGAGGCTCGTGTATTGGGCCGAGCAATCCCGATGGTAGGCGGCTCAGCTCATTTAACTCTTTAGATGAATTGGTACAAAATGGTCTAGGAGTGTGTCAAGTCTTAGCGAGATAACTTAAATTCAGTCACAACATAACCTTTTAGATGGTTCAAAGTTATATGCAGCTTTTCTTGCATACAAGATTTGTTATTTCCGACCAAGTGTAAGTGAAAGAGAGAAAGAAAGAGAGAAAGAAAGAGAGATACCAAGGAGCCGGGATCTGGGATTAGAGAGAGTAGGCTAGAGTAGAGAATCTTCATCCGATTTCTTCTGTTCTTCTCAACGACTTTTCTTTCAAGTTTTGGGGACTTAGTTGAAGAAAAACATGATTTGGATTTACCCTTTTCCATTTTCTTCATTTACACACTCAAATTAACGTAGGAATCTCTTGACATTATTGATCATTGTTGGGATTTATTTATAGTACTGGAAAACAGGGAGTACAGGGGAAGAGAACGAATTTTCTTGGAGAGTGGGGTGGGGTGAGTCAACAATGAATCATAGACACATCATCTGCTTGCGTAAGCGGACGAGTTTGACTTTTAAGACTTCTAATTCGTTTGTTCACACTTTGTTTTCTCTCAAGACATTCACGAAAGACAAGGATAACCAAAACTACTACTTCCACTCGTGCAAATTTAAATTTTTATAATAGTATTTTCTTGGGTGAACCGAATTATTTTTAGGATTATGCTAATGATATTTAAGGATGTATCTAAGGTGTAACCTCACATGGGGTGGGACCCACATGGATCCCATCCTCATGTGAGGGAGGTGTAACTCGTTAAGAACATCTTTTGATGTATCACTAACATAATCCTTATTTTTATACCAAATATTCAGTAACTAAAACTATCTATGAACGATGGATAATAATGGTAAAAAAAAAAAAAATTTATTCCTTGTTTTGTAGAGATTGTGATTTTGTGAAAATTGATTCTTTTGTAGAATGTTCGATTAAAAAGTATGAAAAAACTTTGGGCTTATTTGACTCGAGTAAAAATGGTCCGAAATTTTTTTAGCCCGAATGGAGCTTTTGCTCGGCCAAAAAATCTAGGCTCGACTCGAGTTTTCGGCTCACTTTTTTATTTATTTAATAACCTATCTTTACAGGCAACGACTTGCTGCCTGTATCAAGCAACTTTTAGACTTTTTACTATTTTTTTTAGGATCAATTCGTCACGGAATGAAAATGGCCCGTGACATGAGCTGGCAAGCTCGGGCTCAAGCCAATGCCTCAAAATGGGGCCGGACCGGGTCGGCTCAGACTTTTTCCGGGCTCAGCCACGGGTCACATAAGTCGGCGAGCCAAATTGACACTCATATTTCTACTACAATTAACAATGTTTGTCTGTTCTTATTCAAAAAGAAATATTTATTTATTTATATTATATCTTTAATTATAAAATTCCAATTTTTTTTTTACTAATCTAATGTTCTATACATTTCATATATGGAACTCACTTAATTTCTATTTTGCATCAAATAGGGTCTAAATGTTCGCTTTATTCCTTACAAAACTAGGCATGATGAGAATCGGTGATTCTCATGACTTGTCATGCTCAAATTGCTAATGTTTTCACTTTCACTTACACTAAGCCCTCGTCCACAATCCAACCCAACCCAACCCAACTTCAACTCCTTGGGTTCAAGCTAGGTTTTTCTAACTCGCAAGATTTTGCGGGGCATATTATAGATATTGTTACTAAGCAAATAGAATTACTTTAAATACTCGTTTTAATATGGGATTAGACTAGAATGCTGGTACTAAAATAGTATTTTCTCTATTTGCACTCCATTCAATGAAGAAAACGAAATATGTTGCTTCTAAAATTGCTCCACATACTTCATTTTAACAATTTTTATTCTAGCTAATTATGATTAAAAATTATATTTGACTTATTTTAATCATATTTAAATCTTCTAATACGATTCACGACAAATACTTAATCCCAAAGAGCTGAATTTATACTATTTTACAACTTGTTGCTACATCAAAAATCGTATAGCTAATGCATTTAGTTCCTGTAACATATACACTATGCAATTTTTCTTCAACCGCAATTTGCATTTTCCCACCCCACCACTCTCAAATGCAGAGCTCACATTAATGTGATCAAATTTTAATATGTAAAAATTTTTATGTTTTAAAATAAAGAAATTTTACTATTAATTAAAGCTAAAGATAAGTTACTTATTTTGATAACAACGCAAATATTACTTTCAAAATAAATTTTTTAACCGAAAAGTAATAGAAAAATTAGTTATCAAATCACGTTTAAAAATAGAGGCAGTCTTGAGGATGTGCGAGTTGAGTGATCAAACAGGGTCTCGACATTGTATGAGCACTAAAAACATGTTTATAGCCGTATATAAAGGGCACAATATCTATTAGGGTTAAAAAAAAAAAATTATATTACGTCAATATTTTTTAAATTAAATATATTATTGATTTTTTTTTCTAATTTTAAACTATATTGATTTTGAAAATAAAATATTTTAAACTGCCTATTTTATCAACTCAAACCCAAATGCTAAATTAGCTTCATTAACTAGTTACCAACCCAACAAGACAACAAACAGTCCAAAATCTAAATGATAAAAGAGGAGTGAAAAGGAACCCCAGATCCCACTTCGTCATTTTCCTTTCTCACACCCTTTAACTTATGAAAAATAGTCAAATATAGAAGATAAAAACTCTACAATCAGTCTTTGTTTCTTGCTGTGCAATAGTACAATCTACATCGTATTATCACCACTTCATTGGTGTCAATTATCTACTTATTAATTGCTATTTCGTGGATTTTTTTGGTTGTAGAAGGATAAGTTTTTGTTGCGCTCTATAAGGGATTACAATATTAAAAATTTCCCCTTGAGTTTTGCCTATTGGATATGTCATATGTGATAAGACAAATAGGTAGATTATGATTCTTTTTTAACATTATTATATTTCTAATTCCTAATCCTTCTACATTTTTGTTTGATTGATAGTACACATGTTTGATATGTATTGAACAAGATTTACTATAACATATTAATTACGAAAATTTAATTAGTGTTGCTCTAGAAATGAGAGAAAAAAAAAACACTTTTACATGATTTGTTACATTTCAAGGTTTACATGTAGTACTTGTTACTTTTGATATCATGGTTTGCTTATATAGATTGCACGAAGAAGTTAGCGGCTTAGATGGTTCTATGTTTATGACATATGAATTTTGATGAAATTCGAGAGGTGTCTTTGAGCTTTACTTATATTTTTCTTATTTAAGACATGTAAAAAAAAAATTTAAATATCTTATTTTTACAATAAAATAATATTATTGAAATATACTCCCTCCGTCCCAATTATATAGGCTTGTTTGGTTTTTCACACTGATTAAGAAAACTTATTTAATGTCATTGGAAAATTAATTTTTGCCAAGATCTTTCCTAGTTTACCCATATTTAATTTTCAGTGGGTAAAACTAAATTATTGTTGGAATTCATAAAGAATTTGAATTTTCAAGAAGTTTGCATATTAAGTGGGGAAAATTTAATAAGGGTATATTAGTAAAAGAACACAATAAAATATTCTACATTAGAAAACAAGCCTATATATTTGGGACAAGAGAAAAAGGAAACCCAGCCTATATAATTGAGACGGAGGGAGTATCTTTTTTTCTTAATATATTTTTTAATTACATAAAAGGGGCACCATTTTAAAATGTTACATAGGGTACTAAAATATGGTGGTCGGCGCCTGTTTATATAGTTGAGAATGTAACCTTAATCTACTACAACAATATAAAATTCAAAAATAAAAATAATTTAAATAGTGTAATCATAAATAAAGAAAATTACTAATAAGAACTCTAATTTTTATGCAGTAGTTATATATAAAATCTTACAACATTAATTTTTTTTAAAGCAGAATCTTCAAATAAAGAAAATTAAAACGGACAAGTACTAAAACAATAATTCAACTTCAAACAGGCTAGTCGCATCAAAAAGTTTACACATGGGTTAAATATTTTTTTTATTAAAAAAAAAAAATCATTCCTAAGTCACTTGTGTATATTTCAAGCAGATTGTATATATTTAATATAATGCATGCATGCGTGGCATGTATGTATATATTTATAGATAACGCATGTATGTATGTACGTACGTGCGCATGTATAAACCTCGTGTAGTCATGATTTTGTCACTTTCATAGGAATCTGTGGACTGAGGAGCACAGAGAATTCCTTGGATCCACTTGTCAAGAATTTATTGGAGTGTGGATAATTATTTCTGTGGAGGACAGCGAATTTCTCGGAGTGGACCTCCTTTATTCAAGTATATAGGCCCCCCTTCGCCACCCCTCAACACCACACACACGACTATGTACTTCTGATAAACAACTGAATTTGTAAACTTTCGATCTAAATCAACGTCCATTCGAACTTCTTTGAATTCTTAGAGGATAAAATTCAATAATAATAAAAAAAGTCTAAGCCGCGTAGTTTAGTGGTACCCTCGATTTTTCTGGCCAACATGCCACACGAGACATTGTTTTTCTTTCTGCACCATGACTTTTCTTTTTTCATCACTGTGAGTATATATCTTTTCTATTTCCTTGTCTATCTTCAATGGAATGACGGGATTATACAGTGTATGGCTTGCTTGATCGTCATGTCAGTCAAGGAGACGTATATAAGTTGAAGTAGCAATAAATACAAGTTGCAATGCAGATAGGAGTAGATATCAGCAAGCCCACCTCACGTGTGCCGTTGTTTCTGGGAAATACAAAGAAAAAATGTATACAAATCCCGCTGTCTGTGGGGTACTTAGCAATAAATGGGTAATGTTACATGTACACACACTTTTACACAATCTTTTACATCTCTCTCATATGGAAGGGGGTCCACGATTATTTTATATGTGTGGGCTCCCCTCCATGTGAGGTGGGTGTAAAAAATTGTGTACACTTAGCATTATTGGCAATAAATTTCCACTCATCTAAATGTGGGAACGAATATTCAGATTTCGGTGTAGACTGTCGAGACTTCTTCCGCATATCATACAATTAATACAATTCCTTACTTTTTTTTCTCTCTTTAGCAACACTATCTACGTCTAGGTGGGATTTTTAGGTCTCCCGCCTAGTGCCAACGAAAGGAGTACCCGATCATGTTTTATAAATACGAAAAAATGAAGTACACATTGGAAGGGACGTGGTAGCCTTACGTCCTGAATTTACACCCAAAAAATAAGAGGGATATGAAAGCCATTAAAAGAGGGGTACGATTAACAACGTCATATGAATAAAGAAACCATAAAATCTTGGAGTGATAAAGATTGTATACCCATACATAAATTCAAAATCAGTGGAGACAATTTGCTTAATCAAAAAAACTTGGGATCAACAAATTCAAACCAAAAGATAGCCCAACAGGATGAGAATATTTAGCAACAACAACATCACAATTTTGAAACATAGTGTATTAAATTAATTTCAAGTTAAGGTACGTTGATAGAATCTATCAAAGAACCAAGTTCCACAAAAAATGCAGAGTTATCGGTTTGTTATTTATTTGATAGTTATTATCGTTTCCTTGAATAAACACTAGTCATGGAGAATTGTTAATCTTATTTTATTATAAATAGGAACAATGTGAGTTAGGTGCTCATGGTTCATGTTCATCATTCAATAAAGTTATAAATAGACTTTTATTCAATTTTTGCTATTTTACATTTTTTTTTTCTTGGTATCATAGCCATTATGAACACTTTGCATACCACAACTCTTCTCTTTCACTATCCTAAATGTTTGAAACTTGATCACTCTCAAAATCACCTATCAATTACCCTTATGAAGTGAACAAGATGTAGCTCTTGCAAAAAGTCAAGATTCGAGTGGTCATCCACAATAATTCTTGTCCATCAAATACGTCACACCAAATTCAAATACCACCACAAAAATGAAAAAAAAAAAAAATTATCTCAAAATTAACAAATGAGTTCAAGAAAAAGTTGGTCATCACATCAATAAGACCTTGTCCCATCAAAAACATCATACCAAATCCAAACAACACCACAAAAATAATTGCCTTTGATTTTTTACCATAAATTACTTGGCAACAGAAATGATGAGAATCAAAAAGTGATAAGGAGACCATAAAATCTTAGAGTGATAAGGTTGTGTATCCATACATAGATTCAAAATCACTTGAAACAGTTTAAGTAGTCAAGAAGAAAATCTCTCAATAATGTTGTGTGTTTTTGCAAAATCTTAGAAGCAATAATTGCCTTTCAAATTAATCTCTCAATAATGTTGCGTGTTTTTACAATAATGAAGAAGAAAACTATTTATACTAGCCCTAGAATACTTGGTAAAACGTCCAAAATATTCCCAAATCATAGAGTTAAGAATATAATTCTAAACAAGTAAGGAAATTCGCCACAAATCGCTCTAGTTTTGCTCTATGTGGTTGCATAGTTATACTCCATGCGATCGCATAGACTCTTCAGTTTACCCCCTTCAAGTTACGGTAAATCACCATGCGACCGCATGATGATTATCACTATGTGATCGCATAGTGATAAATTCTAGCCTCTTCTTCCGCAACTTGAATCAATTTGTTCCAATTCTTTTCGACCCCCTGAGCTTTTCATGAAAGTTGTTCCTTTAGCAGTCGAGATCATCCTTTCATCCACCGTAGCTTGCGCCAATAATCCCATCTCCTCTTTAACAAGCTTTGTTCTCAAACATGTCATTGGTCCACCTTCGACCATCAATGGATCTTTCCCGGGACTTGACTTTGGCTCGATCATGCTCACATCATCCCCTTATTCTTCAAAACGATTCGTTCTCAAATCTGTACCTGCATCAAATAGAGAGAGAAACATTAAATGTTGCCGAAACATTACACTCACCTAGAAGATCCAGCTTCTAAGCATTGTCGTAGATCTTTTCAAGAACTTGAAATGGCCCATCGCCCCTCGGTAGCAATTTTGATTTCCTTTTCTTCGAGAAACGCTCCATTTGCATGTGCACCCAAACCCAATCACCGGGTTCAAAATAGATATGTTTTCTGCCCTTATTTGCTTGCTCCGCATAATGTTTGTTTTTGTTCTCAATTTGTAATCTTACCTTCTCATGGAGTGCCTTTACCAACTTAGCATTCTTCTTCCAATCTAAACTGCCTCGTTCATTCACAGGTAAATGGATTAAAACCATAAGCAACCTTAAATGGCGAACATGAAATAGTAGAGTGTACAGCTCTATTATATGCAAATTCAATAAAAGGTAAGCACTCTTCCCAACTTTTCAATTTTTTATCAACAACAGTACGCCATAATTGAATTATGGTCCTATTAACTACTTCAGTTCGTCCATCAGTTTGTGGGTGACATGTAATAGAAAATAACAATTTTGTGCCTAACTTATCCCACAAAACCCGCCAGAAATGACTAAGAAACTATGCTCTTAGGAACTCCATGTAAACGCACCACCTCCTTAAAGAACATATCTGTAATGTTAGTGGCATCGTCAGTTTTATGGCATGGAATAAACTATGCCATTTTAGAAAATCTATCTACCACTACAAAGATAGAATCACGACCCTTTTTAGTCTTAGGCAAACCCAATACAAAATCCGTAGAAATATAAACCTAAGGTTCACTAGGAACGGGTAAGGGTGTATACAACCCGTGAGGTCGTACCTTAGACTTAGCTTGTTTACAAGTTATACATCTTCATAAGTTCTCTCAACATCAAGCCTCATTTTAGGCCAATAAAAATGTTCCCTTATCATCTCTAAAGTCTTGGCAACCCAAAGTATCTCATTAATCCTCCACAGTGTGCTTCCTTAACTAACAACTCACGCATAGAACAATGGGGAACACACATTTTATTCTCCCGAAACAAATACCCCTCATGTTTAAAGAATTTATCTATTGCCCTTTTATCACATGATGCATATATGCTGAAAAAATCTAACTCATTTACATACATGTCCTTAATATACTCAAGGCCAAGCAATTTCGTACTTAAGGAATTAAGAAGCACATACCTTCGAGACAACGCATCCACAACCACATTTTCCTTATCTTGTTTGTACTGGATGACGTAGGGAAATGTCTCAATGAATTCCATCCATCTAGCATGTCTTTTGTTCAACTTATCCACAAATGTTTCAGCGACTCATGGTCTGTGTGAATCACGAACTCCCTTAGCCACAGGTAATGCTGCCATGTTTCCAAAGCTCGAACAAGTGTATAGAGCTCCTTGTCATATATAGGATAGTTGAGCGCCGCTCCACTAAGCTTTTCACTGAAATAAGCAATCGACCTCTTATCCTGCATCAAAACTGCTCCAATACATAAACCTGATGCATCACACTCAATCTCGAAAGCCTTGTCAAAGTTAGGTAATGCCAAAATCGGTGCTTCACATAACCTATCCTTAATAGTATTGAATGCATGCTTTTGTTCACTTTCCCATTAAAAATCCACACTCTTTTTAACAATTTCCGTGAGTGGTGTAGTGATAGTGTTGCAATCTTTAACAAATCGCCTGTAAAAGCTAGCCAATCAATGAAAATTTCTCATCTTAGTTATAGTCTTGTTGGCCACTCCTTAATGGATTTTATCTTTTCCTCATCCACTTCTACCCCGTTAGCACTAACTACAAATCCTAAGAACACAACCCTATCCATGCAAAATGTACACTTCTTGAAGTTAGCATAAAGTTGTTCTCTCCTTAACACCGCAAGCACACATCTTGAATGTTCCATATGTTCATTGAGGTTCTTGCTATAAATTAGACTATCATCAAATTATACCACAACGAACTTACCTATAAAAGCACGCAAAACATGGTTCATTAAACGCATAAAAGTGTTCGGTGCATTTGTGATTCCAAACGGCATGACCAACCATTCATACAAGCCATTTTTAGTTTTAAATGCAGTTTTCAATTCATCTCCTTCTCTCATGCGAATTTGATGGTAATCACTCTTAAGGTCAATTTTACTAAATATGCATGCACCAAATAGTTCATCCAAGATATCATACAACCTAGGAATAGTGTGACGATATTTTACCATTATGTTATTGATGGCCCTGCAGTCCATGTACATCCTCCAAAAGCCATCCTTCTTTGGTAGTAGTAGCACGGGGTACGACACACAGACTCATGCTCTCTCTCACATGTCCTTTGCTCATCAACTCCTCCACTTGCCTTTGAAATTCCTTTATTTCCTAGGGATTACTTCGGTAAGCCAGTCGGTTTGGAATGACTGCGCCTGTACAAAGTCAATCTGGTGTTCAATGCCTCGAATGTGCAGTAGTTCACGAGTCACGTCCTCTGGAAATATATCATCAAATTCCTGCAATAAAGAAATAGTCAAACCAGGGAGGGATGTGTTAGCTTCCTTAAGATTGAGGTATGACTCCTTGTACATTAAGAGAATCATTTGTTGCCTCCCCACAAGTGCCTTTTTCAATTCACTCCCTCTCACAAAGAAATTTTCTTTCGGCTTTTCTCTCATCTCTAAAGTCCATCTTCTTTTCTCTCATGTGGCTCATCTCATTTTTTCTCTCTCTTAGCCGCCTCACTATTTTCTCTCTTGTTTGTCATCTCACCATTTTCTCTTTTGCTCTCTTGCCTGATCTTTTCTTTCCTTTCCACTAACTCTTTCTTTCTTTTTTCATCCTCATTTTTTAATTTGATTTGGTCCTCATACACCTGTACTGGGGTTAACGGTGCAAGCGTAATAGGCTTCCTTTCCTTGACAAAGTTGTACCTATTTTTATACCCATCATGAATCACTTTTCTATCATACTGTCACGGCCTTCCCAATAAGATATGACCCGCATGCATAGGTACTACATCACATAACACTTCGTCCCTATAACACCTAATTGAAAAATTTATGAACATCCTCTTATTCACTTTAACTTCCCCACATATATTCAACCATTGCAACTTATAGGGTTTTGGGTGTTTAAGCATCATTAATCCTAACTTCTCCACAAGATTAGTGCTAACTACATTTGTACAACTCCCACTGTCAATGATTAAGCTACATGCCTTTTTATTGATGTAGCACCGTGTATGGAAAATATTTTCTCATTGTAGCTCTAAGTCATCGGCCTTGATTTGAGTGTTGAGAGGTTGCCTCGTGACCAGCAACTCGCCCACAGCATATTCCACTCGGTCTTTATCACTTGTTTCCTCCAATTCAAGCATGTCTTCATAATAACTCTCCACTTCTCCATTTCCCCGCAAGATCATTACTTTTTTATTTGGACATTGAGAAGCAATGTGCCCGGTTCCCAAACACATAAAACATTTGATGTCTCGGTTCCTTGATGATTGTGTTTCTATTCTCTTGTTAGCACTTCCTTCATTTACCTTTGGCAATTCAGTTTTAACCTTAGGAGCAGCCCCATCTATCTTGTTGTCCCATCTCGGTTTCAGAGTTGGATTACAACCCCAAGCACCCCGAAGAATACTTTGTTGTCCCCTTTTTCTTCAATTGCCTCTCTACCTTCATAGCCTTGTGTAACATGTCTTCAAACTCTACATAGTGTTGTATTTCAACCACATTAGTTACTTCCCTATTTAACCCATTCAAAAAGAGAGCCATGGTGGCCTCTCGATCCTCATGGACATCTGCCCTAATCATCAACAACTCTATCTCCTTGTGATAATCCTTCACACTCTTCGTCCCTTGGTAGAAGCTCTGTAGTTTTTGATGAAGCTCTCGATAATAGTGGTTAGGAACAAATTTCTTCCTCAAGATAGTCTTCAAGTCCTCCCATGTGTTAATAGGTCTTTCCCTATTTCTCCTCCTAGACGTCACCACTTGATCCCACCAAGTGATAGCATATTCAGTGAATTCAAGGACTGCTATCTTCACCTTCTTTTCCTCCGAATAATTGTGGCAGTTGAAGATTAATTCAACATTCTTTTCCCACTCCAAATATGCCTCCGGATCACTCCTTCCCTTAAATGGTAGAATGGACATTTTGATGTTGCCCATGTTACCATCTACTTCATCTCCAACCAAGTTTCTACCCCTTCGTTCAAATCTAGCTCCTCTATTCCTTATCCTACCGATTTCAACATCCATTATCGCCTCCTCATCCATTTCACTCCCATATTCAAGTTCACCCCAATTTTCCGGCTATCTTCACGTCGACCCTTCCTACTTGCATCTGGGACTCCCCTACGCAAATCGACAAGCTCTGTATCCTGCCTATGCAACCTATCCTTTACATCTTCAAACAACCGTTCAAGCCTACGAATCATCTCATCTAACATGTTGGACTTATTGTTGTGGTTCTGCCATGCTGTTGTCATTTCATTATCAGACATCTTTAAAAAATCTAATTTTCTGCCTCATAAAGATTTTTTCTCGTGTATCACTCAAATTTTCCTTTTTCCCTCTATTGATCTCTCCACTCTGCCTTTTTCCACTCAAGCTTCCACCCAAGCACTTCAAAGGACAAAATAAAACTCAACCAGGAATTATTTTCGTAGAATTCAAACCGGGATTTGAGTGAGATTTTGAATTTTTAAAGACTAGAAGCAAGAATTGAATTGAATAATTTGGAATGTGTATTTGTCTTCAAGAAGTGGTTCTTGAAGTGCCACTTCTTGAAGTGAATCAATAGAAATAATGGAATTGCCGGGAATTTTCAAGGACAATAACAATAATAATTTTTTTGTTTGAACTCTTCGGAGCTTTTCACTGATTGAGTATTTTGAATTTTTTTTTTAATTCTTTTGACTCGAAAATTCAACTACAGATCCAGTAAAGAAAACGAAAGTTGATTTGGACACAAAATGAGCCCAAAAACACCTTTTGAAATTTTGACGAAAGACAAGCGGATCAAAGACTCAAGAATATGAAGAACGGAAAGAACAATGGAATTAATTGAAAACAAGACTCAAATGCAGAATTTAAAAGATAAAACCTTGATTTTGTTGGAGCCAAGCTCTGATACCAAATGATGTGGACCCGGATAACGTTGAACTATCAAACCTATGACGAATTGATTTAGAACCCAAGATAGCCAAAGTAAATCAAGTTTGGATTGATTCGAAAATTAATGAATCAAAATAACCAACGATTCAATAATGAACGCCAACCCTTTTGATAGAATTAATGAAGAATCAAACCCGGAAGATTGAACACCCAAGAAATTACTCTTGATAAGTTCACAATTGTCCAACGAAGAACAAGAATTTAGAAGCAATAATTGCCTTTCAAATTAATCTCTCAATAATGTTGTGTGTTTTTGGAATAATGAAGAAGAAAACTATTTATACTAGCCCTAGAATACTTGGTAAAACGTCCAAAATATTCCCAAAATCATAGAGTTATGGTAAGAATATAATTCTAAACAAATAAGGAAATTAGCCACAAATCGCTCCAGTTTTGCTCTATGCGATCGCATAGGTATACTCCATGCGATCGCATTGAGTCTTCAGTTTGCCCCCCTTGAAGTTACGGTAAATCACCATGCGACCGCATGGTGATTATCACTATGCGGTCACATAGTGATAAATTACAGCCTCTTCTTCCGCAGCTTGAATCAAGTTGCTCCAATTGTTTTTGACCACCAAGCTCTTCATGAAAGTTGTTCCTTTAGCCCTGAGATCATCATTTCATCAACCATAGCTTGCGCCAATAATCTCATCGCCTCTTTAAGAAGCTTTGTTCTCGAACGTGTCATTGATCCACCTTCGACCATCAACAGATCTTTCACGGGACTTGACTTTGGCTCAGTTATGCTCACATCAACTTAATCTTATTTTATTATAAATAGGAACCAATATGAACAGGGACGGACCTGGAGGGTGGCCTGGGTGGGCAATAGGAACCAATATGAACAGGGACGGACCTGGAGGGTGGCCTGGGTGGGCACGTGCCCTCCCAAATTTTTAATTTTTTTAAATTTAAATACAAAACGAAAAATCAAACCTCTACATTCTCATTTCTCCAGTGTCTCTCTCCTCTCTCATCTCCCTCTCTATTCTCCATCTACTAGCGATGGAGCGACTCCACCACAGGTTCCACCACTCCACCTGACCGTTAGCCACTCCACGTCTAACGTCTCTACCAGACCAACGGCAGCATTGCAGTGACAGTCCGACACACAGCAGACCGCGAGCTTGGGACCTCAAACCGCTAGGCGAGCCACTTCGTCGCCCCCTGCTCCTGTGCTGTGATGAGGTAAGTTCCATTTTTCCTCTCAAACTAAAAGTAATGGAGATTTAGCCATTTAGGGATTATGTGTTTTGCATTTTATGATTTAGGGATTTTGAGATGTTGATGAAATTGATAGGGATTTCTAATTAGTGACTGTGAACTGTGAATTTGCGTAACTGTGATCTGGCTAATTGTGTCTGTGTAACTGTGTTGTCTAATTTAGGGATTTCTAATTAGGGACTTTGGGATTTTAACATAACTGATAGGGATTTCTAAATTGTATGAGTGTGAATTATGATTGAGAAGGCCATTTATTGAGAAAGCAATTGTGAACTTGCAAATTACTTGATTTAGGAAGATTGAAACTTTCTTATCTAATGTCATTGATTTTTTTAATTGTATCAGTTATGGACAAATACTTCAAACTTAAATCTATGAATGTTGATGTTGATGTTGATGTTGACAGGAATGTTCGTGACAAAAGTGATAAAATAAATGTTGATGATGTTGATGTTGGAGAAGTTGGGGATGTAAGAGAAGTTGGGGATGTCGGAGTCAAGGATATTGATGTTGTAAATCTTATCGTCGATTCTGGATTGAGAGTTCCAATACAGAATTATGAAGTTAATGATCGATACGCGATTCGAAGAGTATATATGCAAAGGGGTACTTGTCAGCCACGCAATCATGCATTTCTACCCACAAGAATGTGCATTAAAGAGAGGCGATTTTGTGTTTTGTGGTATGATGAGCATCCTACCTGGTTGGAATATAGTATAGTGAAAGATGCAGTTTTTTGTTTTTACTGCTATCTTTTCAGTTTGAGTGATGGTTCCTTTCTTAACGATAGATTCTCAAATTGGAAGAAGAAAGAATGCCTTAGAAAACATGTTGGGATTTCAAGTATTGCACACAATCAGGCTCGAGTCAAAATGAATCGTTCAAGAATTAAGAACAAAGTATTCGATCATGTCTCGTTAAACAATCACATCAAGTTCGAACAGATTATAGATTTCGATTGAATGCGTCAATTGATTGTGTTCTATTTCTTCTACGACAAGGTATGGCTTTTGGTGGACATGATGAATCTGAAGATTCAAACAACCAAGGAAAATTTCTTGAATTATTGCATTGGTTTTGTGATCATAATGCTGAGATTAAGGCCGTTGGTTTGACTAATGCACATGAGAATTTCAAATTAACATCACCACGAGTGCAAAAAGATATTGTGAGTTCTATTGCTTCTGAATGTCTAAATGTGATTATGAAAGATGTTCGTAGTAGTTTCTTTTTAATTTTAGTTGATAAATCTCGAGACATTTCAGTGAAGGAGCAAATGTCGGTTGTTATTAGTTATGTGAAGAATGGGCATGTGTTGGAACATTTTTTTGGTGTTCCTCATGTTTCGAGTACCATAGCTATCTCACTTAAAAATGCAATTTATCAATTATTCTCCGAACATAGCTTAAGTATATTTAATTTGAGAGGTCAAAGATATGATGGAGCTAGTAACATGCGAGGTGAGTATAATGATCTCAAAACACTTATTTTGAAAGAAAACCCAAGTGCATATTATATTCATTGCTTTGCTCATTAACTTCAGTTAGCTCTTGTAGCTGTGGCACAAAAACATCCAAAAATTGAAACTTTCTTCACTAGTGTACACAGATTGGTTAATGTTGTCAGTGGATCAGCGAAACAGAGTGATCTTATTCGAGAGAACCAAAGGTTGAAAGTTCTTGAATCACTCAGTGTCGGTGAATTATCAAGTGAACGAGGTATCAATCAAGAAACTAGCCTTCAGTGTCCTGGTGATACACGTTGGGGGTCTCATTACAGTTGTTTAACAAATTTGATTGTCATGTTTTCAACCATAGTCGACGTTGTTGAGATGATTGCTACTGACACTACAAGTGTCGGAACAAGAGGTGATGCTTGTACTTCATTTGAATTGATGTTAAAATTTGAATTTGCATTTAATCTACATCTCATGAAAAAGATTTGGGGATTTCAAATGAATTGTCAAAAACATTACAATGAAAAGATCAAAATATTGTCAATGCCAAGAGATTGGTGCAATTATGTAAAACACAACTCCAAATGATGAGGGATGATTGATGGAATTCTTTCTTTGTGGTTGTTTGTTCATTTTGTGAAACTCGCAAGATCAATATTCCTAATATGGATGATATGTTCATAACTTTAGGTCGTTCATGGCGTGAGACAGTGACAAATTTGCATCATTATCGTTTTAAAATGTTTTATGCTATCATTGATATGCAATTTCAGGAGCTGAATGATCGTTTTTTGAGATAAATAATGTCTTGCTACTTTGTGTTGCATGTTTGTCTCCAAATAACTCATTCGATGCTTTTGACAAGAACAAAGTGATTCCACTATGTCAGTATTATCCGTTTGATTTTGACGCAACAGATATCTCAGAACTTGATGATCAATTAGATACATATATTCTTGATATGCGCACATCTGAAGATTTTGAAGGATTACATGGTATTAGTGAACTTGTACAGAAGTTGGTTGCAAAGAATAAACATGAAGCATATTAATTAGTCTACAAGTTTGTGACATTAGCGTTCTTCTCGTGGCTACTGCTACAGTCGAGAGATCATTTTCTGGGATGACTTGTGTCAAAAATCGTCTGTGCAATCGAATTGGAGATCAATGGTTGAATGATAGTTTGATTGTATATATTGAGAAAGATTTATTTGACAAGATTGAAAATGATGTAATTATGGAACGTTATCAAAATATACGAACATGTAGAGAATGGTTGTAATAAAATATCTTTTACTTTCATTTTTTGGTCACTTTTTGAAACTTTGATCGTGCCCCCTGTTTAAAAAATCTGTGTCCGCCCCTGAATGTGAGCTATGTTCTATGGCCCATGGTCTTCAATTAATACATCTATAAACAGTCTTTCATTTATTTTTTATTTATTTTTCATATTTTCTTCTCCTCCCTTACAACGAATGTAATGTATAATCTTTCACAACTTATCACAATAAAACTTCCGATGCCACACATATGGCAGATGGAGACGGTCCGTTTGAACAATCCTGTAAGTTTCCCTTTAACTTCAACTGGTTGATTGTCTACGAAGATTCAGCCCCTCGTTGGCAACAAAGTCATTTACTGCATTTTCCTTGTGGAGAATATGGTACATCCGCACACTAATCACAAGCATAATTTGCTTGATATCTTCCACAATAGACTGAATATGCCATGGACCCCTTTAGATTTTTATAGTAAGGCATGTCACTTAATTCTACCATAAAATAAATTGGTTTCGTAAAATAAAAATGTTGGTATTAAGAAAAAATATTATTTTAGAGGGATTATTAATTTATCCATAAATTTATAAATCATTCCTGGCCGATGTTAAAAATTATAATGTCGAGTATCTCTTAAATAATTCTAGTGAAAATGATACAATAATGGAATTACCAATATTTCTTCAAAATAAATATTTTAAGCATTATAACCTTAAATAAATAATTATACTAAATGAGAAAAATATTACCAAATGAGGTACATTGCTAAAACATAGGGAAGAGGTCAAGTTCCTATAAGTATTAAGAAGAATCAAAAACTTTAGAAGAATATTTTAAAATGAATATCTTATACATTTAGCGAAATTATTAATTTAGTACAATGGCTCGAATTGAAAGCGAAAACTTTTATTATCTAAGCCAGGCTATTAATTTATTAAACATTCATTATCTTGGTTTTACTGTATTTTTGTTAACAAAATTGTAGTTTGTATTATGTTATATTGCAGAAACTGATATATAGACATCTGGTATAAGCAGGGACATATTTAGGGAGGCTGTAGGCCCCCTCCTCCCAAATAATTGTTTTTAGTTAGAAGAAAAAGTTATGTAAAAAAAAAAAAATTTACATAATTTTTTTTTACGTATTAGTCTGACATGTAATTCTATCCTGGATTCGACCCTAGGTATAAGTTCTTTCATAGTGTGTGTTTTTGGGTCATTGTCATTAAGTTCATAAACATCAACATTATCTCGAGATAGTTATTATGTATCCCTTGTGCACTCATTCGGTGAAAAATATTGTTTTATGGAAAGCGTCAATACGTGCAT